>JADANN010000354.1:812500-1251496 GCA_018806985.1 Angiostrongylus vasorum | reverse complement strand
CCTTTCGAAGCATCGTAGAGATGGCTGAATGCGCTCCTTCAGCAACCCAGAGTTGTTTTGAGCAGATGTTTTCATTTCGCAAAAGAACTTAGGTACCAATTTTCCGACGCTTAATGATGAAAGGTACGCACGACGCGCGTAGTTGAGCCTTTGACCATGCCAGTGTGTATTGCAGAGCACTTCTAACGATTACCCTAGAGGAGCCAGATAACATAAATTTGGAGAAAAATGTCTTGTTGTCAGTGTGCGTAGCACTGCGAATGGTGATCATCAATTGACATACACATATATACATATGTCCTCATGTACGCATATATATATATATATATATATATATATATATATATATATCTTACTACTAAGGATCTCACTCATATGAGGGATCCCGAGCCGGTTAGTCGAGAGGTTACACAGCACGTCCCCAGGTGGTGGATAGGGGGTTAATCGCGCACCAAAAGCGACCTTTCCTTCCTTGAGACGCAGGTGGATCCAGGAGATGGACTCCCTGTTTCTGCTGCGCCGATTTGCCACATACTTTCTGTATTAACGAGGGGTAATCATGCATGCGTGTGTGGGTGCGTTATAGTTTTTGCGGATTGTATTATACGAGTCAACTCGGCCAAAAAGCCTGCAATCAAGTGACAGGGAAGTATATGGGAAGCGCGTAGGAGTTGCCTCCAACAAATAAACTCCATGTCCATTCTGGGAGAGACTGGCTAACTACCTTTTAGAAGTGTACCCAACCCCCCACGTTCAGCGCCCAGCAAGCTATACGTGGTTATTCAAAAAGCTAAACACAGCAAAAAGAAAAGTGTCCCTGACCCCGAAAGAGCTCTCAATTCGCCAGCGTTGTGTAGGACGAGTACGGAGTGGCTGCTAAAATCTCAGGGTCAATGGAAGCTGCCTGGATCGCAAAGAAGTGTCGATCTGTACCTACAATGCACGTACACTTGCATCTAAGGCCGCTATAGAAGATCTGATAATGCAGGCAAGGACGATAATTTACGACGTCATCGCAGTGGCCGAGGCGAGACGACACCACCCATTCAACGCCGTGAATGACACCGGAGAAGAAGTTTCTGGGAACATGCGGCAGTACAGGAGTCGGCGGCGTCGGCGTCGTCGTCAACACAAGTTTCTCCATAACCATCGCTTCATTTCAACAACTTACAACCCGAGCCGGACGTTTACGATTAAAGAGATGTTGACCACTGGTTTTGACAATCTTCGCCGTTTACATACCGATATCAAACTATGACGAAGAAGAAGTCGATGCACTCTACATGGACTTAGACAAGTTCTACTGAGAATACCATACCTTATTCAAGGTCATCATCGGAGATTTTAGCGCTAAAATTGGATACTGAAGAAAATCTGAAGAACGTTACATTGGCACCCATGGATTGGACGGAACGAACAAGGTGAGCGACTGTCCAAGTTCATCATGACGACCAAGACCATCAAGTAACTCGGAATTCCAGAAACCCCCACCGTCAACGCTGAAAATTTTTCGACAAAAGCATAAAGGATAAAGCTCTCGGCGTTGATCAATCTTTGAGCGATGCGCCATGCATTCGGCTTCTTTAAGTATCGTTGGAGATGATTGAATGCAGACCTGGCTTTAACAATGACTCGCGATGGCCTACCGATGTATCGAGCTAGTGCTACAGTCCTCCCAGACAAGTCTGGTACCAATTTGCTGACCCCAGAAGGATGGAACGATTGGGGAGCCATGGGCGCGTGGATCGACTTCACGTGTGTGTCGCAGTGGTGCCTCCAACCACTGCGCGACATACACCCTTAATAATAATATAAATAATAATATTAGTAAATCAGGAAACTTCCATAAACTGATACTTATTCAATTCACTGGTCGCCTTTTGGAAAGATGCCGTTGTCGATAACATCGACAAAGAATACGATCGGGTCATTCAACATCTTCACGTTAGTGTTATGAACGCTGCGAGTTCGAAAGTCGCCAAGAGACGTCTGTCTCCAGAAACATTCGTGCTGATACGCCAGCCTGGAATCGCTCGAGCTGCAGCCATCCGCGAACTAACGTCCGAACACGCAAAACAATGTAAACAAGCGACAAAAGAAGATATTAAAGACAGAATAGCAGCAGTAATGGTCGAAGCTGCAGAGGGTGGTAAAAGCACTCGCAAAGCCCACCGAAGCTTCGTCAATTACAAGACCAAGATTATTGCACTCCGACGCCCAGACGGAATGGTTACAGCGTCCAGAAAGGCAAAGGAGAAAATCATTCACGAATACTACTCAGATCTCTTCGATAGCCACGTCCACGTTCCGTCATATGAAATAAAGGAGGATGGTTATGTTGTAACACCGCTTCACCCTTCCGAAATCCGGCCTGCTATTTTGTCGGTAAAAAATCGAACAGCACCAGTTCCAGTCAGTATAAGATCTGAACACTTGAAGAACCTTTAGTCAGTCTTCACACGCTACCTGTCTGAAATGCATGGTCTCTACTCAGCGGAAGACCAGCAACACCGTGCTAATGCTCAAGAAGAGAGACCTTCACGATATCGGCAACTATCGCCAAATCTGCTTGTTCTCTGTAGTCTACAAACTTTTCATTCAAGTCATTCTAAACAGGATTGGCAGAACACTGGACGTTGGACAGCCATATGAACAAGCAGGGTTTCGAAAAGGATTCAGTGCGATGGACCACATTCATACGATAACAAGACTCATCGGAGTACCACGAGAGTACAAAAGACCGCTCTGTCTCATTTTCATCGATTTAAAGAAGGGCTTTGACTCAACTGAGATAGAAGCAGTCATGGAAGCCCTTGATAGTCACGGAGTCCCTACTCAGTCACATAAAGATTCTTCGTGAGCTGTACAAAAATTTCACAACCAAGATATCGTCATTCTACAACGATAGTAAAATTAACGTCAAAACAGGGTTTAGCCAAGGCGATACCATCTCGTCAAAATTATTTACCGCCGCCCTCCAGAACGTCATGCGAACATTGGAATGGGATAATATGGGGTGAAAATCGATGGTCGGCAGTTACATCATCTTCGTTTTGATGATGACATCGTCCTTATAACACCAAACATTAGCCACGTGGAACTTATGCTTACCGACTTTGACGAAGCCTGTGGCAGTATTGATCTTCGACGAAATCTCATAAAAAACGATGTTCATGAAGAACCGCTTGGCTTCGTATGCCCCATTTAAGCTCAGCGGAACGGATATCTCCGAATACTGCAGTTATGTCTATCTAGGTCGGGAAATCAACATGTCGAACGAGTTAGCTCCAGAGCTGAGCAGAAGGGAACGAGCGGGCTGGGGAGCTTTCAAGTGCATCGAGGATATAGTGAGGAGAAAAAATAACACCCGACTCAGTACCTACCTTTTTGACTCAACGGTGCTCCATGCGTTACCGTATGCGTCAGAAACCTGGTCGCTGCGTAAGCAGGATGAAAGATCACTCAGCGTTATCGAACGCGCACTCGAAAGGACGATGCTAGAAGTATCCTGTTTCACACAAGAAAGGTAAGGGGATCCAAAGATCCGACCTACGTGAACGATCAAAAATCAAACATGCTGTTCTGTACGCCAAACAGTAGAAGATAAGGTGGGCCGAACACGTAATGTGTATGAATGACAACCATTGGACAACAGCCGTTAGTGACTGGATTCCGCGGGATGTCAAGAGCACTGCAGAAAGACCACCGACCCGACGATCAGAGTTCTTCTTGAAAAGCGTAGAACAAAATATGATGCTCAACGAGTCCCTGGAGTAGGCAGAACCCACTAGCTACTCATGCACCCGACGGGGGAAAAAATAGAAGGTTTACTGGCGTCTTCTTGAATCACTCGACGATCAGTGGGACTGCAGGTGATACAGGTGGTACAGGTGATATCTTACTAAAGGCTGGGAGGCATTCCTCGCTCTCGGACTGTGATGTATAACCAAAGTTCACCTGCCCCGTTAGGTTTCCCAAACTTGGAAGGAGCCCAACGTTCCCATTTAGTGCGATTAACCAAAAATGGGATTATCACCATATTTATCTATGAAATAGAATAACAAAAAAGTTTTACAAAAACCCTTTCGTCATCCCACAACACTTGTCTCGGGCACCGAAATCTTCTCTATAAAAAATGCCGCCTGAGATTCTGTTCTCTAAAATTCAAGCTGCGATAGAAATCCTGTCTCAGGTGAGGCAATGGTCCAGGAACGGACAATGTCACAGCCGATTTCCTTAGACCTTGAGGCCACACATTATATGTGTTTCTCGCAACCCATATGAAACCTTACTATCAGAAAGAAAACCACAGACTAGTAGAGGTCGCCGTGCACGGTCGTGCTGCCCAGGGAAGCGTGACTGAGGGGATCTAAGTAACCATCGTCCAATATGCTTGTTGAGCGCACCATACAAGCTGTTCATTGAAATTATAACTTTGCACATACTTTGGACTTCCGCTGCTCTTGGCTTGAACGACTTTGGCTGAGGCATATCCAAATAAACAAACAAGATTTCGAGAGACATTCTGCTGCATGGACAGCATCAAAACCGTGTAACGAGTCATAGAAATCTGTCGGCAGTGCCATCTGCCCTTTGTCCAAAACATCAACCACCGAGAAACCGTTTGATAACACTGAGACGAATACAATCTCATTAGCGCTCGTCGACGAAGTGGTGGACTTACCCTAGATATGAACAATAGGTTGACTACTGTGGTAACTGCACCATGAACACACAGCTTTTCCACCTACCTCGTACCATACCCAAAGGAAAAGAGGTTCGACAAGGCGACACAGTATCGCCGAAACTGCTCACCGCCGCAGCCCAGTGGATAAAGAAGCCACTCGACTAGGACGAGAAAGGAGCACGCATTGATATTAAGTTCCTTTCAAATGCTCGTTTTCCTTACGATATCGTCACCTTTTCAAGAAGTACCGGCTAAATACAGACGGTGCTAAATGAGCTCGGTAGAGCAGGAAAAAAGATTTGATTGCGCATAAATCGGGTGAAGAAGCAGTTAACCAAATACCCATAGCTCGAAGGCGAAAAAAATCAAAATATATGGTCCATTGATTACAGAAACCACTCGCATCTGCACTTTGGAGGCTCAATGAACATGGAGAACAACATGAAGGGAAGAATCAGAAAGAAGAACGTGAGCAGCGTGAGCCGCATTCGAGTTTTTTCAAAGAAGCCACCAACCAACTAACGGACATGGAATTTCACACTCATCTTTTAAACTCAACAGTCCCCCCAGAGCTTTGTTATGCAGCAGAGACGCGGGCCGACACAGGCCTCAACTGCGTCAAGAAATCTGTGCACCACCCACACAGCTCTTTTTTTTCTATGTATTTCATCCGCAACAGTGGCTTACTAGCAGATTGGAAGTAAAGGCTCTTTAAATCTACGAACTTCACCAGATAAAGTACTACGAAATGAGTGATGACAACCATCAGAATGATAGGCTTTGTTTGAATTGCAGCAGTAACTCCAAGGATTCTGGCCGTAGTTCACGCTTTTGAGTTTGGCTCGTTACTCGTAGGTAGCTCTACAAGGGATAATATTTTAGGTGGCCAGCTGCGATGTTCAAGTGTGGATTCATTCCTTAGTAGGATCGTTCTAAAGTTACCCACTTAAAAAAGCGAGCATTTCTACTTGGAGGTTCAGACAATAAGAAAACTACGCCATCGCAAAAGCATGACTACATACAATCATCAGTTATAGTAGAAGGAAACGGCCTCGTGCAAAAAGTGTTGTGGAACTTCTGTTACTGAAACGGATGGGCACAATGAATAGCTCTGACTCGCGACACAGATGGATGCAAATTTATTCATTCTCGTTCGAATTACTCAATGACTAACAGTATCACATGCCTATTCGTTGCAGGAATAGTGATGCAGTCCATAAGGAAGCAAGATGCTGGTTCCACTCAATCCCAACGCTATCTTCCAATCCAAGCGAAAGCGCGTTATCTCGATATTTCCGAGATAGGAAGAAGAGTCGCCTCCACCACCACTCTACAGCATTCATAAAGAAGACGAAATCCTCAAGCAGCAGCCGAAACAACACGTAAATGATTAAAGACTACTGTAGGCGATGAATACGACGAAAATGAATCGAATGCAAAAAGTGCCGATATGGGCACAGTAGATATAAAAACGGCTCATGTAAAATAAAGAAATTCACGTTGAAGAGTGAAATCAGCAGCACTTAGAGAATGAATAAAATGCATTCCAGCAATTTTACTGGATTTACATTTAACAATTTCCAGAGAAAAGTGCTCAACAATGGCTTTATTGACTTCACTGAGTGCACTCCTCGTAGCAGATTACTAAATATTCAAGGTCGCACAGCAATCACGATTACCTTGCTTCACCCACGTCGTAGATTTCGATGTCACCAAAATCGTCGCCGATAGCAAGACGCCACGACGTGCTCCACACAGCAAATAGAATTAGAGACCACAGCCTAATTTGTTCACATTTCGACATTAACAAGTATTTCATGTACTAAACCTCCCAAAGCTCTACCGCCTCATCGTGGCTGAAAGGTGTCCCTGACTGACCGGCAGCGGTGTACAGCGGGGGGATTCAATCCTCAGCAAGGTCTCCCAAGTTGAGAAGGAGTCCGGCGCATCCATTTTGAAGGCCAGCTAAGAGTAAGTAAATACCAGGATCCACCACCGTCCTGGTATCAAAGTATTCGCATGGTGGCAATTCTTCCCCTGGTCCACAAAGGCACCGACTGCCTGTGGTGGTGACGACCAGGGGCAGACTTTAGCCTGGCTGGCCTCGGCACTCAAGGGAACCACAATGGCTAAACCAGCAAAACCCCGAAAGAAATAGAAATTATGATGCAGCCCGCACAATCAGTGAGAACAGGCCATCCAAGTATTCAAGTAAGCAATGTACTAAAGCCTTGTCAGAAAAACTCGTCTACAAAGGAAAAGATGTAAAAGAAAGTCAAATTGTTGCATTATAAAAGATAGTGAGAAAGTGACTAGCAAATAGAAGTGCTGTATATGTAGACGTGACATCCCATGCGCGGCTATTACTGAATTTTGGAAAAGAATTTATGACGGAAAAAAAATCCTGGCTTCTGAATAACTGGATCAGTGAAAGAACTCTACTGAGAACACGGACACGTGGATGAGCAGCAGCGCGAAGTGGCAGCATCGCCTTTGGATGTACCCCTGTTTATCTCGCAGAAGTGTCTTTTGTCGTATTCCATGACGATGGTCGTAAAATTCTTGCTGTCGACATACATAATGTTAGCATCATTTCTTTTCAAGCACCAGTATACTCGTAACTGTATGAAAGCTTTCCCACTCTCTTTTCGTATCACACGGAGTTCTGCTTTTTCTTGTGCTGCAAAAAAATTTCACGTATGTATAGTTGACAGTGGTGTATGTGGAAGGTAGCGCTTCGCTAACAGTCATGCAACTCTTTGTTCGCTTAGAGAAGCTGCATTCTCTCATATCCGGTTACCGTTTATCATTTGAAATCTGCAATTTATAACTGAGTAATGTTTGCCTCATAGAATAAACGTAAATAAGAGAAATATAATTACAGCAATGCTGAGACATAAGCAAAAACTCGGAATTTCAACTGGGCTTTGAACTCGTGATTACTCTTTCCGGGGTTTCCGGGGGTTTCACGTCTTATACACCACACAAACCGAAGGCTTCGATTTGCGTTTTTCTCTGCCAATTATTTACTACCCGGCGTAATGGCGGGTTCGAAGCGCTCCTCAGGCTGAGTTCTGCTGATGTCTTTCATCCATATAGTTATATTTAACATATTACCCCCCCATTTGCCGGAATTTTTTCGACCGTCCAGTGTTCTTTAAGTAACTTTCTACACCACTGAACTGATACAAGGTAAGTACAAAAAATCCAAGGGTGGTAGTTGTCGCATCGATGCGAAAAAAATTGTAGGGAGAACCGCTCGAATGGGAAACTTCGCTTAATGGTGTCCCTTTATAAAGAATGGATGTCGATCCATTGTCGTCATGGCGGTGCTTTAATTGACGGCACATAGCGTGGCAATACCTTAAAAACCGGCCATAATTAAACCTCGACTCTTCAAATCCTCCAAAGAAAGTTTAAATAATCTAACTTTTTATTTAACTGTCCACTAAATTTTTTTCACGGCAAAGTATTATATGAGGAAGTACAACCACTATGATGATGAGATATACAAAAGTTGAGATAGTTGCACCAATTTTTTTTGCAAGTTCTCGAGCAGTTGTGCTTGCTCAACCACAAGTATGCTGAGATGTGAGAGAAACTCGGAAACCAATGAGGGCTTCGAAACCGTGTTTACATTAGCTGGGGGGCTTAGGGTAGCGAGTTTGCTCATATCTCGCCACCCTTGTGATTGTACTTCATATCTGCACCCTGTAGGAAGAAAGAATAAGAATTGACGTCGCCACTGTGCGTTTGTTCTTAACTGCTTGGGCTTAAAAAAGATAAATAAAACTGTCGACATTGATCAACCTTTGACGCATACGCCGTGCATTCATTAAGACGCTAGGGGATGCCACTTCTTCAAGCATCGTTATAGGTGAATGGATGCATATCTGGTCTATACATTGACTCAACGTTATAAGTGGATTCTAATCGATTTAAAATGAAAGAAGGACGGAAACACCTGCAGAACTTAGACATCCCAGAAGAGGGGCCTCAAGACCAGAAATCTAGCATTGATCCACAAGGGCAGCGTATGCTTGCAATGACTTATACAGGAGCTACTACGATAATTTTGATACTTCAGGAAGAAAAACTGCCTAAACGCGCCAGCTACCACTCAAATGTAAATTGTCGTGGTTCCACCATTATTATTACGGGGAACAGATCATTCAAATTTTCATGTGCAACTACCTAAAATGGGAGAAATAATTCTGATCCGGCTCATCGTGGCTAGGAGGGTATTCCTGGGTGACCGGCTGCGATGTAGAGCTGGCGAACCATCCTCACAGCAAGGCCTCCCAAGCTGAGAAGAAGCCCGGCGTTTCCACCAGGAAGCCCAACTAAGAGTAAAGCTATACCAAGATCCACTACCGTCCTGGTATAAAACTAGCCGCATGCTGGCAAATCTTCCCCCTGATACACTATGGCTGCGACTGCCTTTGGTGTTGACGACCTGGTGCAGACTTTGGCTAGACTTACTTCGGGACCACAGGGAACTACAATGGCTAAACCAGCTGAACTGCGAAAAATGGAGAATATGCTGGGGCTCGCGTAACCAGTGAGGACAGGCCATTCAAGTATCCAAGTAACTGCAAACATTAAGATCTCACTTGCGCGACAGTCAGACCTCGAAACGCCGAGAGCCTTGCTTTTTTATCGTTTTTCATGCGGCTTATTAAGGAATACAATCGGTACGTCACTTATATGCATTGTTAGCGCATATATATATATATATATATATATATATATATATATATATATATATCCATATAATGGATAAAGCTCTCGGTGTTGATCAGTCCCTGAAGAATGAGCCATGCATTCTTCTTCAAGAATTAGAAAATTAGAGGTAACTGCATGCATATCTGGTCGATACAATGACTCGCTTTGGCCTACCTCCCAAAGTGTCGAGTCAGTGCTCCTATCCTTCCAGGCAAGTCTGGTACCAATTATTCATTCACTATTATATTCAGTCATTTGTAAACAATTTTTTATTCCACGTTCGCCCGATCTGCAAACGTCGGCGTCTGCCTTTGATGACGACCTGAAAAGGACCTAACACAGCTATCATGTGTTTTCCCAGAAAATCGCACCCGGTCAGCATTAATCCTCTTATAACCAGGTCCATTTCTGCATGTTGGACTCTTCGGACCACGTTTCATTGGAGCGCAATTGAACTGCGCCTCGAAATCAAGATGTACGGTCCAAAACGTACAGCAGCATAAATATTGAAATTAATGTGCATGGTCACGGTTGGATAGCATTATTAATGAGTAGAGAATATAAAAGCGTTATACTGTTTTAGAAGCCAAACACGAGCTCGACCATCACCGTTGATGACGATAGCAAAAGAAAAGTGAGCGAACAGAAGCGCGAGAACCCGCAAACCATGTGTAGACGAGTCATCCAAGTATCGAAGTTTAACCTACTCATTCCATACGACGACTAAGATGGGAGCAGACCGACAATCTTCCCAAAGAATCGAGTATAAAATCAGATCTAGTCACACATATGTTAATAGGTCGTGGTAATGTTTCGTAACTTATGATGACAACAATAACAATAAATAATCCAAGAATAACAGTAATAAGCAATAACTACATGGATATTTGGATGGCCCGTCCTCACTGATTGTGCGGGCCCCAGCAGAATTTCCATCTTTTCGGAGCTTTGCTGGTTAAGCCATTGTGGTTCCCTGGAATCCCGAGGTCAGCCAAGCCGAAATCTGCCCCTCACCACACCAGGCAGTCGCCGCACTACCGTTCTGGTATAAAACTAGTCGCATGGTGACAAATCTCCCTCTGATACACAAGGGCTGCTACCTGGGGCAGACTTTGTCCGGGCTGACCTCGGGACTCCAGGCAACCACAATGGCTAGATCAGCAAATCTCCGATAAAACAGAGATTATGCTGGGGCCAGCACAACCAGTGAGGATGGACCATCCATGTATCCAAGTAAGTACAAACGTTGAAATCTCATTTGTGCACTAGCCAGACCTCAAAACTAGCTTACAGGTCCCACTGATTTTCCAGTATTCATCGAGTTTGCTACGAAATAACACGTGAAACGTGGATGCGATAGTGCACTAGTAGAGGACAAATAAGCACGAAGTACTTCATACTAAGTCTAATTACAAGTAATTTATACACTAAAAGATAGGACTAGGTATGGACCAAAGCGATGTTATGGAGTGAACAATGTGTTCAAACGATATGAAAACCCTACTTATCACCCCCTCACCTTTTGAATGGACCTACGACACCAAAACTCTACGACCAATAACTTCCAACAACCGAAAATAAAAAGAAGGAAAAAATGCGAAGAAAGTAAAAAATAGATATAAAGTATAAAAATGTATGTCATCAGCGCAGAGTTGCACTACATCTGCAAGCCACTGATAGGAATACACAGCCAGTTGTACCATTGCTATCTGACCTCGGCGATTTCTGTACTATTCGAACACTTTAAGCAGAACGAATTGTTCATTACAAACTCAAAAACTACAAAGCAGATATAAAATAAAACACCCTTATAGCGAAGAACGTGGAAAGCCGAATTTGGCAATGACATGCTGATACGACCGAGTGCGTTCACTGACAAACAATATACTGAATTGTCAACTAAACGTTGCTAAAACTAGAAAAAATGTCACAGAAGTACCCTGAAGGAAAACATGAAGAAAGAAATGTGCTGCTCACAATACCTCGGATGCCTTATAAGGCTAAATAACGAAAATTCGCAGGTGGAAAAAAAGATAACATGAGATTTCTAGGCTAATACCTTGCAAACAATGTTAAAGCTACGTGCTGTGATAGGGCTGGTTTGTGTGACATGGGCTATAGTTAAGGAAAAGTTCGCAAATCGCTAACTTGTTGCATTTGTGCAGAGATTTTCGAGGAATTATGAGATTGAGCGGCCAGATGTCATGACCACGACGTTTTTCCAAACCTAGGCAAACAATTTTTTTGAAAACGAGATGTGAAACCATGCAAAGGATTTGCAAAACTTGTCTGTAATTGGCAGAGATAAATAATAATAGCAAATCGGCAATTGAAAGCACTATTTTTTCCAGGAGCGAAGATACCACAGTGGACAGCTTAGCCACGAAAAGCAACCGTTCGTACTAATCTCGGCGATAGACCACGCCGAACTTGTATCCTTATTCGGAAACAACACACTGAAAATAAGACTGGCTCGGCTTTGCTATTTCCACTGTCATCAGACGACGAAGGTTAACGATGAGTACCGCTGGATTTGTTTGGCGTACTCTGGCGACAATTCGACGGAGCCGGAGAATGCCGCTGACGTCGCACTTTGGTTTCCTAAATTCGTTTGTGAGATCACAGACAGTCATACTACACGAAAGCTCTAACAGCTCTCTAGAAAGAATTTCTTCGCCGACTGGGGTATGCACCTGAATTGCATCCAATGCTTGTAACGAAGGAAGTGGATTCACCGGGTGTTTGTGAGTGTTCTGCACACAGCAAGGGTGTACATTCTTCAACTGCTCCAAGAAAACTCTGGACACAAGGTTAGCAGCAAAGCCAAAAGAATGCCGCCTTCAACATTCCCTTAATTGTTGGTCCGATTGCGACGTGAATGTCTGAAGTTACAAGTTCCAGATGTAGCTGTAACGCTAGTCAATTTTTTCTCATCGTCCATGTCAAGTTCCTTTCCGCCTCAGCAGCAGAGCTTTCTTCAGCACTTGTAACTTTGGCTGCACCACATCTCCTATGAAGAGTGCTGCATTTTAAATTCTTTGACAAATTAATGAACGGTATTAGAACTGCGCTACTAATTCCAACATTCGGTACGAAACACCCGTTCTGTTCGTTCTGAATAGAACCGAAAATATAGGAAAAGTGGAAAGACTAAGGATTTACCTTGGCGACGTCGTCTGTACTCACGATCGCTCACTTCGTCCCCAAGAATTTAGCTGGTCGTCTCGTTCTTGTCCACTTAACGGACTCGATTTGACAAATACAACCAGTTTAAGAGCAGAAGACGATCGTGTACCGACAGAATACGTCTCCGCCTCATCGGAAAGGGACCTTCCAACAAATGCCTAAACCTGAACATCCAGGCAGAAAAAGATGTGCTAAAACCAACTCCCAGCCAGTTTTACGGTTTGGCTCATTTTCCGATGCATTCTTGGTAACAGTATAAATTTATTATGCAAGTTTATTAACTAACAACTCAGAATTCCAGATTGCTATGGTGGGATTTTCAACAATTAAAGATAGTTTTTCGACAAGTAGGCCAACTTAAAATCACAGGACTTAACGGACTTAAAGAATACATAGGATTTGTCCTATTTTTAAAAGATAACCATAGGCTTTTAAAACTAAAATTCTCAAAAAAAAAATCGGAAACAAGATTTAACTTTGAAAGTTTACCAAGCGGTAGCTGCAAAGGTGAATTTTGCACTTGGGAAATACAGCAATCATTCGTTGGATGAAATCCCGTCTCTTATTTGACGAAGAAAAGTGAGGAAGGAAAACAGGTTCCATGTGCTCCAGAAAACCAGAATTGCAACTTCATATAGTCAAGAACTCGTAACTTATTACCAATCTCAAATTTGTAACTTGTTCGAAGATCTATAGAATCCACCAGATTTTCAAGCAGAGTTCATTCGAACCTTTGTTGGTTTCAACTTCTCATGCTTTCCACCGACAAACATTACTGGACTCAGGTCATTGTTCTAGGAAATATGCACTGAAATCAATGCATGTCGTCTCAAATGTGTTGGAGTTAACGCCACATGTGATTAGACCCTACACAGTTTACGTTCCACGACATTAAGCGACATTTTTGATAGGAAATCAATAAGGATATTATTTTTAGATAAAGAACATATCGACCACTGAGAAAGCCTTGCTGGGTTACGCGAATATAAAAATCACACGCTAAAACAAACCGCTTCACATCGTAGCAAACCCAGCCCTTCAAAACGTTGAATGCGTACAACCCATACAGGTTCCTATTTTGATGTTTGAGCCTTCACGCACAATATTACGTCTTCTAATAGAACGCCTATTTATAGTGAATAAGGAAATCCCAAAACTTACCTAAGCCTGGCGGTTTGGCACAATTCGTTTTCGCCTCCATACTCGACTTTTCAGTTCTTCAATGGTTTCAAGTAATCGCACCTGTTCCTACCACCGTTCACCGGTTCGGATTCGATCGAAACATTCATGTGGGCGACGTTCATTACCCTTAATAACATCAGGTTCAAAAGAAAAACACTAGACAGACTTCTACATACCTGGAGAAGAAGAAGACCTACATTTAGTTACCAATAGTACAAATAGGGGAACGGACAACATTTGCCATCGGCATAAGAATAGAGATTAAAAATTTATGAAAAACAACAAGAGTTATAATTCAGAACCCTTTCCATGGTTGGCTACCATCACTTGGTTAACTCGCAAATTAATCGCAATTTAAATTCGTTTTCCTCATCGTTAAATCGATTAAATCGTAAAACATGCCATTGTCAGCGGTACAATATCAACAGGCAAATGAACAACAAGACAACAATGACATCATACCACTTACTACAATGAATACCAAGTAATAAAAGTGTAATATAAGACCCATTAAGTGTGACTGACTTATAAATCGTAGTCCATGATCCCCAGGAACCTACAAGCTGGCGGTGCTCACTGAGGAAAACCACAGAGCAACAGGAAGTCACGAAAAGAATCCACACATTCGACATAAGCTACATCTCTAAATAAACAACAGAGCAGTGAATGTTGAAAACCTTCAAAAGATTCTCTGAAATGGGAAAAAACTTCTGTATAAGACATACTAAACACTCCAAGATAGGATCACTCAGTTGTACTCACAGACTGCAGAGGCTTTACAGCGGTATGAGACTCGCACTGGCTACCATACTTGAAGATAATCTCCATCATGAACGAGGTTTGCGAGGCAACGGAAACGTATTGAAAATGTTCTTGGTCTCGCATTACTCGTTAGAACCGCCCGTTCAAGTACCCTAGTAAGTGTACATATGTGGTAAGCATAGATCATACCATGGTGCTTTAAAAACTTTTGCAGCTTCTCTGTCATCGTTCCTCCACAACACTGTGATTTCAAACCACTTTCACACTAGAGTAATAGTTGCTTCCTTTTTACCCATGATTCCGCATTTTCGACGTAAAGGGTACATTAGGGATATAGATCAGAAGACTAGCGAACCCACGACACAACAGAAAAGTAGTCCATTCTCCGAATTCGCCTAGATTTCAGTGCAAATACAGCACATCATCTCTTTAGGTTTACCTGGAACAAACGTGAAGTTCATTATAACCCGTCTCATCTCGGATCTACTTATATTCCATAGTCTCCTTATTCGTGCTATAGATATATTGTTTAAGCGTGGAGTCCAATGCGTAGAAATAGTACTACCCAACATACAATAGAACATAATAAACGCAACAAATTTTGGCAACGATCAGGGAGTAAAAGCCAAGAAACTTCTATGGGCGATTCTGTCATACAGACCTGCACTAACTGCACACACTCAATGATGTCCTAGTCTTCGATATCGCAAATAAGAACAATTAGGCCGTGGCATCCTGAAACGAATTACAAATTTTTTCGAAAACCCCATGTACGAAGTACAGTAGATACCCTAGACTACCTTGATGTTCATTGATTCACTTCCAAATCAAATGAAATAAAGTAGGCAGTCGATTAACCAATTTCTGAACGCAATATGTAAGGCCCTAAAAGATTCAGCTTTTTGTTAATGATCATCATAAACTTCATCCCACTAGATATATGTCCACGAAGATGACCTACAATACCTTGCGTCCTAATCCTACACTAAAATCAACTGCAGCATACCACATTTTTTATCTCTTTTACTAGATGACTCGAGATCACATGTGCCACACTGTGCGGATCCCAGCACTTCTTGCATTCGATTCGTTTCCTCGAATCCACCACCCAACTATCAATGTAGATATACATATATATATATATATATATATATCTACGTATATGTATATATGAGTAAAACATTTTAAAGGAAGATCACTGCTAGAAAATATGCAAGAAAAATGGGAAAACAAAACAGCCCATCGACTTCCGAGGAACCTAGTAGGAAGTTATCCACGATTTATATCCCTATCTCTTGGACGGCAACGTCCACCTGCTTTATTAGTAAAATTGGCACATGTCGTTCCAATGATTTTCGCTTCCACCTCCCTTATGGAATCAGATACAAATAGTTGAAGAACTTTACGACATTCTCCGTCGACAGGCGACCTGAAGCTGAGCTAATACTTGTTCTATTGAAAGCACTGGAGGTTTGTACACCGTTCTGATTCACTTCTACCGCCTGTTTGCGACTATGGTCCAACGTTTACTAGGCACTGTCGACGTTTCTGTGACTCCATCAATGGTTTTTGGATAGTCATCTATAAGTCATGCGAATGGTATCCACCAAACATACTACCCCATTTATTCCACATTTTCATCGACGATACCCTTGCAACTTTAATTTACTTATTCACCAAACCGGTCACCAAATATTTAATTCCAATACTTTTTTCGTCCAGTTTATTTTCTTATATCCGCTATCACGTAGGTCATCGGGTTTACTGATGGATTCGGCTGCTCCTTAACGATTTAGTTTTCATCACTAACAACCTTCAACGCTGGTCGAGCAAATTTTGTGATCCTGGGACAAAAATGCTCTTAAGCAAGCAGAATCACCAACCGTGGAGGACTGCAGGGACGTTTTCTTATACAAGCCTATAGGCAATCCGTGGAAAGCATGTGATACTTGAATGCGCGTGGGCGAGGTAGCAACAATAGCCATAGGTTGCATAAAACGAATAGAAACCTGATTTAGTTCAGCATACCACGGCTTAAATTTAAATCATAAAATAAATATTAACCAAGTGATAGTAGCGCTCCATAGCAGGATACTAATTTTTGGATGTGGAAGGGCCAATTTGCAATCGAAGGAGAACTGGGCCACAGATCGTGAATGTCACAGCAATACAACACTGCATACGATCACTTGTGTCACTTGTAATCTCGATTATCTTAAAGTATGTCGAGTAGGCAGAAGAAAATTCCAAACATCGTTCTTTCAGCCCAATACCACTTAACGAACTTCGCTCGATGGATGCGAACAGCATAATATATTTCAACATGAGGCCTAACTGTTTCTGATAAAGGCAACTAGCTAAGAGCAGTGCTCTAAGTCTCCTCAATCTGAATGTGCAATTATAAAACCGTTTTTCTTAAAAGGAAATGTGAGAACAAGCCAAGGACGTACGAGGAGTTCGACTCCTTGATTGAACACGAAGGCTGTTGGACTGCATTTCTGATCTTTCGTCTATTAGATATTCAACACAGGCGTAACCTCCACGCCAAGTCGCCAAATCAAGCGCAGTTCTGAAGGAAAAGGACTGCCTTTTCGGGGTGCAGCTACCATAATAGTCATCCAGAGTTCTTGTGTAGAACCTGCCCACTCCTTCTGAAATGAGCGCTGATAGAACTGCATTCATCCAGACGATGTCGAACGATTGTTTGCACGTGACAAAGGGCTAGGAAGAGCAGGTGCTATAATAAAAGATTGTTTTACATAGTTTCACTCCGCACAATTTAATTATAATATACAGCGCATTCTACAAGTTTTAGAGATTAGGAATTGAGATGGCAAAACAGCAATTTCGACAGACTTACTTCTATGAATTTGAACTTTGCCGTATTGCAGCGCAAACGGCTAGAAACAAATAATGGGTTGTGAAATGAAGGAAATCCTAACGAATCTTCAGTGCAACGTCGGCTTCACAAATATTGTGTTAGCATAAATCGGCAAGGTCACAATGCCCTTCTGCTATTGATGACGATGAATTGAAGGTCTTCTGTAGGCAAAAGTTGTTGAAGAGCTTGTTGAAAAACTCGGTGCAGGCATTTCCACTGTTTCGCAGAGTTTAAAGCAAACTAGAAAGTCGAAAAAGCTAGGCAACAGGTTCAAGCGAAAAAGGAAATATCTTTCTCCATGATAACGCACGGCTAGAAGGCACACTTCCGACACCGCAAAGGTTGAACAAGTTGTGATACGAAACTGTGCCTCATCAACCATTGTCTCCAAATCTTTCGTCTGCCTACTACCAGTTCTTCAGACATTTCGACAAATTCCCTGTCCATGAGATGCTCCAGAAACCAAGCGGAGGCCAAAACTGCACGTACTTCTCATAATGGGAATAATTTGTAGATTATAACTGTTCTTAATTCCAATAACTAAATTTTTTCTGAGCTGAGATATGCGTCTTCACAGATACAGGCTGAAACCGTGATTGATTTCCAAACCTAAGTATATATCACATTCAAACGTTAAATCTGCACTTCTAAAACTTCCATTTGTCTATTTTGATCGCTGAGAAAGTCCAGTGGATCTAGTTCAACCGTTGACATGGAGTACTACATACCTTTGCTATGTGAAACACCAGGGGTTCGCCAGTGGTATTGATTTACCCTATATATATGCTGATGAAGGGAATAGAGGAGTACCACGGTGGCTGGCAGCCCAGCAAGAAGTAAGGTGATGATTGGAGCCTTAGAGAAATCTGCTACCTCCAAGATTTAAAGAACAGTCGACTCGAACAGCATTATACGACATTTATAAAAGAAGATGTGATCCTCAAGCAGCAGCCGAAACAAATTTGGAAGTGTTCGAAGACCGTTATGAACAGTGAATGCAAGGAAAACGAATCCAATGCAAGAAGTGCTGGGATACACACAGCAGATGTGATGATGAGTGATGCAGAATAAATTACATCCGCAGTGTCATCGATGACGTAACGAAAAAATAATTGTCGATAAACATAATCATGTTTGTGGGGCGCGTGTAGAGCAGCAGTTACAAATGCCCTGCAGTACACATGGGTTCAATCTCGCGCCAACGGCACATCAGGCATTCCATCTCTCCGAAGCGAGGTCGGCAAATCGTTACCCAGAGGTGTCTCGAAGGATAGCAGAACTGACTCGATCCATCGGTGGGTCACCGCGAGTAGGTACAGGCCAGACACGCATCCACTCACCTCTAACGTTGCTTGATGAAGTCGAAACGCATGGCGTACCCTTCAGGGATTGTTCGTCATCACCTGATGCGGCGAATGTGCGATGAAGATTTTCACAAGAAGAAAGATCAAACCAAGGGGAAACAAGCAAGCCACATTTCAACCATGACCTTCTACAATAAAATGATGTATAAAAATGCTACAACTATGAAAGCATCATACCTTCATCAACGAGGAGTTTCGCTTCACTTCTTGGCGCAGTCAGTCAGGCCGACCGCGTCTTGTGCTTTTGCATTCACACCACTTTCTGAAACAAAATGAACCGATTTGAAAGCATCACGGAAAAATTTCATTCAAGCCAGTTCAAAGAGACAATATAAAAAAATAAAAAAAAACAGCATCGTCTACCGCGTCTAGACTGATAATGCACGAAAAAAAGAATCTGGATCCAAGCGATTGTGGGTTTTCATTAGACACAGTTTCCACTTGCTGATTTAGGATGATTTCACTACATTTCAAAAAATGAACTCAAGCCGATATAGGGACAGATATGGGACAGATATGAGACCCTCCAACGGTTTAAACTGCCTCATCGTGGGTGTTCCTTGGTGTCGGGGTGGGATGAACAGCAGCGGGATTCATCACCCTCGGCGGTGTCTCCCAAGCTGAGAACAGTAAGAAACCAGAACGGCGTTTCCAACAGGAAAGCCCAACTAAGTGAACCACTACCAGGATCCACTACCGTCCTAGTACCAAACTAGTCGCATGGTGGCAAATTTCCCTCTGATCCACATAGGCGGCGACTGTCTGCAGTGGTGACGACCTGGGGCAGACATTGGCCGGGGTGTCCTCGGAACTCAATCAGAAACACAATGGCTATACCAGCAAATGCCGTGGAATGGAAACTGTGCTCAGTCCCGCACAACCAATGAAGACGGGCTAACCAAGTATCCAGGTACCCACGATATGAGACGGATAAACCCATCAGTGGCGATTCTGAATTCCTTGCACCATCGATGCTTTTGGAAAACACACTTGTGGCAATGCGACTTTAGACGAATGTGCTAAATGTGCTCAACTAAGTACTTTAGAACGGGGTTTTATGTACCACAGTGGTTAGAGGAGCCCTGCAATATGCAAATGGTCGATGGTTCGACGCCGCTCACAGGACTCATCAACATTTCCATCACTCCGGGGCCGAGAAATTGGTAATAGAATTGTTTGCGAGGATAGAAGCATTGATTTAATACATCGATAAGCCAACATAAGTCATTGTATGGGTCACCAACTACTCATCTGGTCACCTCTAAGGACTTATGATAAAGTCGAACGCATGCCGCATCCTTTAAGAATTGGTCAACGCCTACGGCTGTATTCTTTCTACTCCTTTAAGGTCTTTAGAATACGACCTTATCTAATTCTAAGAGCTTGATGTACACGTTTCTATAAAATATACTAAGGAATGTTGAAACTAAGACATTTTAGAAGGATCGTTCATCACTACCGTCAAAACCAAGCACGAAAACAAACCACTGCCTTTTTTGGGAGGTTATGATCCATTCCTCATGCAAAGACATTCCGCAGATTACTAATTCCGAACAGTAATGACGTTCCCTATAGAAACAGTACGAAAAACAATCCCCTCTCCATGAAAAAACTTCCAGAGGTTTTCTATTAAGTCTTCAACTGACGGCCGCCTTGACAAGAAGCGGAACACCCTGCGTTGTTGCGAGGAGCATCGTCAAGTGCCCGTTTTCGAAACGGGGTTTCTGTTTCCTTTTCACACTCCTTTTATTTTGTGCTCTTTTTTCGCTTTTCTGAAATTGGTCATTAAAAGTAGTGCTATTGAACGGATATTTAGTAAATGTCATCGCTTTCTGCAAAAAATGAGCTTCTCATGCTTCATGTCGGGCTGGAAAGTGTTGGTGGCTGTCAAAGCTCTTTTACCTCCTTACCTCCTCTTTACCTCTTACCAGTTTTTTTATGAAGAATTCCGTACTGGCGTTTGTTCTTTTTTTTCTCATCTTTTTCCTTCTTTAGATTCTCGTCCCTAGAGATGACGGACTCCTTCATGGAAGCCGTTGCTAGTGAATCTGTGTAGAGTGCAGCGCAACGGGTCTGTGTCCACGTCGAGTACACGATCGACCCTGCGGATGCCTTCAATCCAATTTGGACGCAGACTGGCACGTGCCGTGATTTTGTGAGTTTTCTCACTGCATTGAATGGAAAGTGAAGTGTGTAGGATCATCGCCACTTTCCGCTCATGGCAATGGATTTCGTACCAAAGGACGCCCTAAGTTCGAACTAAAATGGCGGAGAGGAGACCGTTGCCGTGTGAGTTGACATATCAGATTCGAAGTGAGTTCTTCATTTAACCGACTACTTCATCTCCACCTTGCCTTCTAGAATACTACTCACTTGCTTGGATACTTAGATGGCCCGTCCTCACTGGTTGTTCGGACCCCATCATAACCTCCATTTTTTCGGAGTTTTGCTTTTTAGTCATTGTAGTCCGTTCCCTGAAGTCCCGAGGTCGGCTAGGCCAAAATCTGACGCAGGTCGTTTCCATCACCACAAGGGAGGGTAGTGACCGCCTTGTGGATCAGAGGGAGATTTACCATCATGCAACTAGTTTGTTGCCAGGACGGTAGTCGACCCTAATAATGGTTTACTCTTAGCTGGGCTTCATGATGGGAACGCCGGACTCCTTCTCAGCTTGGGAGATCCCTGTCGTGCTGATGAATCCCCCCGCTGTACATCGCTGACCGGCACCCAGGAACACCTTCCAGCCACTATGAGGCGGTAAACCGTTGGGAGGCCTTCTAGAGTGCTTTTTCTTAAATCATTTTTTTGAACCTGTCTTTGGTTTTTCAGGTGGCTTGTCAGACGCGCGGTCAGAGTTCAGCACGGGGTGGTTGTTCACGGAAATCACAAAAGCATCGGTTGTTATTGACAGCGAAATATTTATGTAGAATTACGAAAGTGAGTAACCAGAATTACCCGATTTGTTTTACTGAGATGTCTCGTTTTCGTCAAAGCAGTTTACGCTGCCTTTTGAGGCTATACTTTGGCCGTAACCATGATTTCAGCGAAGATCCTGCTTCTTTCGATGCTGTCGAGAGTTCAGCTCTGAAAAATTGCGCTGGTTCGTGTTAATGCCGATTTGTTTGCAGTTAGTTCTTCATGCTTTCCTTCAATATTTCTACCACTTTTTTGACACCTCTGATTTCATTCCCATAATTCCCGTTCAGCTCCGGCACGTCGCAATTTGATTTTCGAAATTTTCGGATATTTTTCTTCAGTAGGAGGCAAACTTTGGCCTGGCTGACCTCGAAACTCCGGAGAACCACAGTAGCTAAACAAACAAAGCTCCGAAACAATGCTCCTTATGCTGTGGTCCGCACAACCAATGAAGACAGGTCATCCAAGTATCCAGGTAAGTAACTTCGGGACACTCTTGTTAATTAGTCTTTGTAGGCCGATATCCTAAAGATTCGTAGCTTCAGTCACACATAACGTACAGTTTCGTTGTCGGTACGGTCACAGATCTCTGTCTATGTCCTGTTCTTGTGGACACCGATGCCGTCTCCGTTAAACATGGTATGGCCGTCGATGCTAGTCATTATTTCAAAGTATGCTCTATTAGCACGCATTATTGTTTCTTCTGAAGGTTGGTCATACATCTTTCACAGGTTACTGTTGACAATTTTCCATTTTGAGCGACATCTCATCTGCCAGTGATGGAAGGCTCTTTTCACTGCGGATGACAAGCCTCATGAGTTTGTTTACGAGCTTAATGGAAGGCTTTGTTTTTCAGGAGACCAACATATTACGAAAACTATGAAACTTTGCGTTTGCAATCACATTCTTGTTTTCATCGCAATTCCGGCGTGAATAATTAGTGCATTGTTTGCTTTGTTAAGTGGAGCTAACGTTTTGAAGGATAATTTCCAGTTCACTGTTTACTTCACCAAGTGCTAGAGCTTAAATTGAATGAAATCGTCGGTAATCTTGTCCATTAGTATTTTTTTTTATTTAATTTTATACGAAACGTTCTATTGTGTGCATCCCATCACTTCTAACATTCGATTCCCTTCCTGGCATCCATCACCTACAAAGCTCTTCCAAATTTCATTTCATCCTGAATCTCGTAAAGTGCTGGTCGAGTCGGTTCTTACTGGAGTCTTGAGATAGCCCAGCTACAGCGTTCCCAATTGGATTGTAAAAAGCGATCTTCTCCCAGACAAGTCCTGTACCACTTTGTCGACCCCAGAGGGATTATTCTTGGTGAGCTCGAAGTGGGATCGAAGCAGCACCGCGCTCGTGATGACCGGCGTCAATACCACTGTGCTACCCACCTCTTCGGGTACTGTAGAACGTAATAAGTATCTGGTGCATACAGTGACAAATGATTGGCTTACGATTGAACGTAAGGTATTCCATCCTTCACTTCATTTAGATTTTTGTAACTAACTCACAATGTTTGTGGCTGCGAGCTCGAAGCAAATCGGCTGTAATGTTCTCGTGTTAATGCCTTTCTTCATGTTTTTTGTAGCTTCTAAAACTCGCTTATTCAAAAAATTCCTGACGGTTTTGTACTAGTATTTCGTAGTCTTGGCCAAGCACCCTGGAATGAAAAAGATTGATGTGGAACTTTTCCGTCACTAATTCCTTGTCATGACGGTAGGTGGTTAGTAGTACCATTTTCGTTCATCAGGGTTGGCAGCAGAACATTATGGTCGTGAAAAATCTCGAAAACTCTTTTCTAAACAAGTTTGAGTAGGTTCCAATAGCTTTTTTCTACCTGTACGGGTCTAATTGTTTTGGAAACTTCTTCTGAAGCGGCCGTTTACTTTCAGTTGTGTTCGGTCTGTTGCAGTATGGTCAACCTTTTGTTTTTTTGTTCCTCTCTTTGAACAGCTCTTTGATTGTGATAAAAATGCGATCCAAACTTGTTGCTTAGGAATCTCAGTTGACACAAGTCTCAAGACCATCAACAAGCTTCTTGTGGTCCTTGACTTTCTTCTTTGTCTTTGTTCGCTTCGTTTTAGTCGCACTTGCCTCGCTCTACCAGCCACATGAGAAAAGGCTTCCGTTGGAAATAGTCTCCTCATACTCGACTTGTCTTATTCTTGCTGAGAAATGGCCATCGTTATTTTTCGAGCTTATGAGTGATTTGAATCCTCACCTGGATCCTACGGTGGTCAGATCCAGTGCACAATAATGGCACCCATAGGCTCCAAAGAGATGCTATCTTATTTGTGAATAAGTGGTCGATCTTGTCATGAACGTGCTTTTAGGAGACTCAGACGTCCAGCGGGATTTTTTTTCTTTTCGAGAAATGAACTTTCGTAAACTTTTACTTTGAAGAGGACTGCAACAAGACGGTTTCTATTCTCATTGCATTTTCCTAATTTATACTACTCTTTCTATACATTTTCGTCAGCCCTTCGTAACCTAGCATTGAAATCTCCAACAACGAATTTATACCAATACACATCCATTGTAGCGCGAGTGGCGCTGGGGTTGGAGGCGCCCTGTAACACACACAGGGGATCGATCACCGCGCTCCTGGCCCACCAAGCCTTCCATTCCTCCGGGGTCGGCAAATTGGAACCAGCTTATCAGGGAGGATAGCAGCACTGGCTCGATACATCGGTAGGTCACCATGAGTCATTGCAAAGGCCAGGTAAGAATCTAATCACCTCCAACTATGCTTAATGAAGTCGAATACATGGCGCATCCATCAGGGATACATCAACGCCGAGAGCTTTATCCTTTGCCCTCTACACGTCGATTGTGCTAGTCGGCAACTAGTAGTTAATGATCCTATTCCTTCGACAAGAAGGTGAAGGACGAAGAATGGCCAAACAAGGTTGTGAGCGTGACGATTAGAGGAAAGCTCCGGCTAGGCTAGCTTTGGGACTCTTGGGAACCACAAATGACTCAACCTTCCCCCATTATCCTACACACTGAGGGCTTCCGCCTGCGATGTTGTGCATTGAAAGCCGGTGAAAGGCGATCGGTGGTCCAGTATAAGGTTCCACCGACTACTTCGATTATTTTCAAACAAACTACATGTCAACAACTTATTGACTGTGCTATTGAGCTATTCACTTAAGCAGAAAAAAATGTATTTCGTGATCTGTTGAACACACTTTTTTCTTTAACGGCAATTCAGGATGGTTTGAAAGGGGGGTCGGAAATGTTGTATCGTCAACCAATTGGTGACACTTCCCAGTACTCTAATTCCGTTTCTCGGTCCCGCAAATGGTGAACTTCATCCTTCATTTACTTCAGGTTTGATATGGTCACTTGCCAACCTCCTTAGAACTCGGTTGCGCGTTTATAGCTTGTAAAAAAAGATCGAGGTTTTTTTATGAGTCATATGTGCCACCTATTGTCCCGTTAGTTGTCGAATGATTCGCAAGGGCGCCTGTAAACCTTCCACTTCTCCCTGTCCCAGGCAAGAGTGGCCCTGTGCCTAGAGCGGTTAAACTGACAAAATCTGCTCAGTGACACGCTTTCATAACGTCAGCAGATAAAACCTCTTTGTAAAGTTTGCAATAAGGAGCACCTTTTAAACACTCATCGTTTGTTCCTAGTATGTCTTCCAGTTATTTGGTGTAAACCACCTACACAGAGTCCCACATGGCTAAGGAAAGTGCCTGGCTCAGGTCAAAAAAATCAGCCTGAGGTATGGCGCGAAGTTACGCTTCAAGTTAACTTTGTCCGCTTTTCTTTGAAGATTGGTGGAGTGCTAAAAAAATTGTTTAAGAAAGAAAAACAGTGAGTGCATCCGCAAAACTACTAATGTTCTGTCGCACTGTTGTAAATTTCGCTTAGTGAATTGAGTACGTTTTAAAATATCCGCATCACGTCTCATCCCGTAAATCATGGAGTTGCTAGAGTCGGAAACAGTGGGATCTAAGTCTTACATCAACAACCTCATGGCTGCTCGAGAAGAAGACATAAGCCCAATGATTATTTGTGTTTTCCAATGATAAACCATCGTAAGGTTGCTAGAAAAGACGCTGGAATGTTAGCCGACTAAGAGTTCAAGAAAATCGGGATCTTTACAGACTTATGGAGAAGGCTTTGCTCTTTCGCATTAAGAATTCGTATTATTTCTATAAAATACTCCTTTTCAAATTTTTTTTAAAAGTAAAACTGTCGAAAAATTAGCAGATCTTTAATTTTCAAGCTTTCCTACGCAAACGTTGTTGCCGCGAAATCGAGGTGTACATTAGAGAACGTCATGACGTTCTGCTGACAAAATCCTAATTATTCAATTCTTTTGGCTTCGAAATACGAGCGTTACTTGGACACTTGGATGGTCCGTCCTCATTGGTTGTGCTGGCCCCAGCATGTAATCTCCATTTTACCTTGGTTTTGCTGGTTTAGCCACTGTGGTTCTCTGGAGTCCCAGGTCAGCTTGACCAAAGTCTGCTCCAGGTCGCAGCTTTTGCTTATCAGAGGGAGAATTGCCACCATGCGATTATTTTTTATATCAGTACGGTGGTGGGTGGTGGTGGATGGATCATATTGAGCAAATAAGAAGTCAACATTGTGACTTCAGCTACAGCGTCAGCTTAACTGGATGCAATGCCGATTTGGACTCCCCAGATCAATCGCTTTGACGGGCGATTGCTGATGGCACCGATCGATCGATAACTAGCTGCGAGGCAGGCGGAACGAAGGACCCGCATGGGGTGGTGGTGAGCGCGTTAGCCACCGGATAGGGCAGCAGCGCTTTCGTTTCCCACCGCAGACACCTGTGGTTCGGAGTTTTGCAAACATCTCAACATCATTATGGTTGTAAAATTGACACTTGAATGACCCGTCTACACATGGTTTGCGAGTTCCAGCGCTTCTGTTCGTTTGCTTTTTTTTTAGAACCGTCATCAACGGTAACGGTAGAGCTCGTGTTAGGCTTCGAATGCAGTTCAACGCTTTCATCTTCTTTACTAATTAGTAATGCTATCTAACCTTCTCATGACCATACACATTGATTTCAATATGTGTACGTTTTGGACCGTACATCTTGATTTCAAAGCGCATTTCTATCACGCTCCAATGAAACGCGGTCTAAAGAGTCCGGCACGCGGAAATGGGCCTGGTTGTGAGGATTAATGCTGAGCGGGTGCGATTTTCTATGAAAACACATGGCAGCTGTGTTAGGGCGTTTTCAGGTCGTCGTAAAAGGCAGCTGCCAACCTTTGCAGATCGGGCGAACGTGGTATAAAAATTGTTTACAAATGATTGAATATAATAGTGAATGAATAATTGGCACCAGACTTGCCTGGAAGGATAGGAGCACTGACTCGACACATCGCTAGGTAGGCCAGAGCGAGTTATTGTATCGACCAGATATGCATAGAGTTACCTCTAACGATTCTTGAAGAAGAATGCATGACTCGTCCGCCAGGGACTGATAAACGCCAAGAGCTTTATCTTTGCTTATCCTTTGTATGTATATGTATACATATATATGCACTAATAATGCATATAATTGACATACCGCTTGCTGATTCTCTCGCGCACGAGAATAATACGCTAGTTTTCGACTATTTGTGCTCTTGACAAGGTGACAGCATAAAAACAATAAAAAAAAACTAAAGCTCTCGGCGTTGATCAACATCTGTAGGATGCACCATGCATTCGACTTCATTAAGCACCATTTGGAGGTGATTGAATGCATATCTGACCTTTACAATGAATCGCAGTGACCTATCATTGTTTCTAACCAGTGCTGCCATCCTCCCAAATATAGCCTGGTACCAGTTAGCCGACCCCGGCGGGATTGAACGTCTGGTGGGCCAGTAGCGCGGTAGTCGATCCCATGTGTGTTGAAGGGCGCCTCCGATCACCACTCCACACGCGCCCTTAATAAGCCACATAAGATAATTAAACTATGGCGTGCCTCAGAAACCGTTGATCACTCCATCATTTGAAGTGACACGGACTTATCCAGGAGGTTAGAAGCATTTATTTGATTCATCGGCGGGTCACCGCAAGTTATAGTCAAGACATTCACTTAGTCAATTGATTAATGCCAACCTCGTCATCCTATATATTTTTTTTATTTATTCATTTAGTGTTTCATTTATTTAGTTTTCTTAAATTTATTTGGAGCAGGTGATCCATGGTGGACACAAAACGAAAAGGGTCCACGGTACAGAATGAGAGCATCCATAACTGTGATCCAAGCGTACCTCGACAATGAAGAAAAGTATACGCCGATGGAGCAGTTAGTTATTCTCTTTTCGGAAATGAGGAAAACATATGTCTACTCAAAGATCCTTTGTGATAAAGTGGATTATCGAAACGCTTAGGAGATATTTCCGCTAGAGTAGGAGTTCATAACCCTTCGAATTTCTTTTTATGATCTTTCAAGGCAAAGATCGCTGGCAATTGCTATTCTTATATTTCCATGTTCTCGCTGGGTGCTCGATCCCATCACACCTTCTTCGAATGGATCGAAAGTTCTCTGGTCTTCACCTACGACTCACTGCCCTCTTGGAAGTTACCACATAGGTATTTGTCGTTGCTATGGTCATCCACGCGAGAAATATCTGCTATTGTACAATGTTCCTCCCAATGGTTTACCACCTCATCGTGGGTAGGAGGTGTTCCTGGGTGTCGGACTGCTATGTACAGCGGGTGGATTCACCCCCTGGTAGGGTCTCCCAAGCTGAGAAGGTGTCCGGCGTTTCCATTAGGAAGCCCAGCTAAGAGCAAACCAATGCCATTATCCACCACCGTCTTGGTGTCAAATTAGTCGAATTGTGGCAAATCTTCCTCGGATCCACAAGGGCCTGTGGAGGTGACGACCTGGAGCAGACCTTGGCCAAGCTGACCTCGGGACTCAAGGGAAACACAGTGGCTTAACCAGCAACTTTGCGTAAAATGGTGATTATACTGGGGCCCGCACAATTAGTGAGAACGGGCCGTTCAAGTATCAAGTAACAAGTGTTGCACAATGTTGGTTACAATGTTAGTAATTCTTTCGTTTTTTTCGTTACTGAGTTGAAGACTACCATACTGGCTGATATCAGATATGACCTACCTTATCTGGTGGTACATTGATTTTTCGTGCCACCCATGATCTCGTTATTTGACTAGAAGGCACTTATGAAGCCTCGATTCCTATGTGTAGCTTGTCGCAGTTCCGCGAAAAGATTCACGTTCACATGAGGACCTTTAACGTTAATGCCTGGGACGAAGCATTGGCCACCAATAACTTTTCGAGCTTTGCCATGGATTCTGGACATGAACACGAATTCTCCAGGAATGGTCATTTCGCTTACTACTTAAGAGATCAGCCCAAACGGCTTCGAAGTACTCGCTAGCCAGCTGGAGGCTTGCGGGAAGAATAGATGTCCACTAATGTCATATCCATCACTTAGGGTGCAGCGACAACCAGCTTGGTAATGGTTATGTAGTTAATCGCGTGGGCTTTTTGAACTTTTAAGAGATACATTGATAATGAGTCCCTTAACTCTACACGCTATTTAGCAAAGATGTGTTGAGTATGTCGACAGTATGTTTAACCTGTATTTTTTTAGTACCCATTCCTTTTTTCATGGCATGGCATTATATGAAGAGCAACCACAACGTGGTTGCATCATCAACGATCCCGTAAACCATCGAAAGATTCGTGAGAATGCAAGCGACTTAGTCGTTCGTTCATATCGCATTCCAAAGCCAACCAGTAGGTTGTGTTGGGTAAAATGACAAAAAAAAGTATAGCATTTGTTGCTGAAGACCTTCGCCTAGAAGGCTGAGCTTGTTAGATGGTACCTTCCGTGCGCTTAACGTCTCGTGAAACCTAACAGTGATGAGCACGTCTACTTTTTTTGCCGTATGCAATTTGCGGCATATTGAAAGATTCGGTAATGTGCCTTGTTTCAGATGGTACCAACACGTTAGAACTTTGAATTCCTTCTTTCTTTGGTATGATACCCTCATACTCTTATGATCACACCATCATTGGCATCCGAATAACTTGCGACCACTTCTCATAATGTTTACCTAGCTTTTGGATTTTAAGGGAGTACGTTAAAAAGGATAGAAAGGATGAAGCTCTCACCGTTGATCGGTCCCTGATGGATGCGCCGTGCATTCGACTTCATTGAGCATCGTTGAAGGTGATTGAATGCATATCTGGCCTTTACAATGACGCACGGTGGCCTACCGAGGTATCGAGCCAGTGCTGCTGTCTTCCCAGACAAGTCTGGTACCAACTTGCCGACCTCTGTGGGACGGAGGATTTGGTGGACAGCGGGCGTGGGGATCAATTCTACGTGTGTGTTGCAGGGCGCCTCCGACCGCTGCGCTACACGTGCCCAGTACGGAGTACGTTAGGGTAGGAAAAATCGTAAAATCGAAAATTTGGACTCGATATTGGGTGTTTTTTGTTCCCTTAGCTGTATTCTGTTGTTTTCTAACCTACTCAAGCCCTTCCTTTCCGCTGATCTCTGTAGATAAGTCGCTACTTCTCGGTCTAAATATATGTAGCTGGAGTTCTTCGAGAAAAACCCTATCTTTTCACAAGCGTTGTCGCAAATGCGAGGAATGCGAATCGAATTCAAGAATTGATGGATTTCGCAGAGTAGATGTGAGGACGGCCCCATGTAAAGTGAAATAATAACACGCTCTCATCGCCACCGTTCTCGATGGCGACGATGAGTTCCTTTATTGAGGTGATATCTCAGTATCGATCTTCTTTCATTAGAATGTTTCTGCCATCCTTGTGGAACGTCAATAAATGTGTTATTGCAAACCGTCTTTGATTTTACCTCAGTTCGATTATACGAATAATCATTGTCTACCTTCCTCCCAACGGTTTATCCCCTATCGTCGCTTGAAGGTGTTTCTGGGTGGCAGGCTACGATGTACAGTTGGGAGATTCTTCCAGCCAGCAGAGCCTTTCACGCTGAGAACTAGCCCCTGCATTTCCACTGGGAAGCCTAGCTAAAAGTAAACCAATACCAGGATCCACTACCGCCCTAGTATCATGGTGGTAAATCTCCCTCTGACCCACAGCGACGAAGACTGCCTGTGGTGATGACGACTTGGGGCAGACATTCGCTAAGCTGACCTCGGCATTCCAGGGGAACCACAATGGCTAAGTCACCAAAACTCCGAAAAGTGGGATGTATGCTGGGGCCTGCACAAAGGCTGAAGACGAACCATCCAAGTACCGAAGTAGATAATAAGTAGTGTCCACTTTTGTCACTGATAAGCCGACACGAGGTCGGAACCAAACTATCAATCAATGAGTTGTTCTTGTTGTGTGAAAGAAAGCGCAGAACAAGGTTTATGATCCCAGCTCGCTGCTTTTCACCCAGTTCATGCGGCATGTATTCATCCAACTTTTTTCCCGAAAATTATGTACTGTCTTGCAAACAAACCAAGGTTATTGAATCATGGACTTTGTAAACGTGCAGGACTTTCGCCGTTAAAAAAGACTCGCATTCCAGAAATCCTATCAGTCACTTCTTAACTGTGCACTCGGAACGCATTTTCTGGATTTTGCTTTTGTGATATCTCCAATTCCCATTTCCACACAAAACAGAAGACAATTTTAGAAGAGAAGACGAGGGCTGTCCGTTGTGAAAACATTACTGCTACAATATTTTCCAAACCGACCGTCATTTAACCTCGGCAGTAATGAATACCTTCTTGGGTTGTCAAGCTAACGATAGGGTTCTCGACGTTGATCAATCTCTGAAGGATGCGCCATGCATTCGTCTTCATAAAGCATCATTGGAGGTGATTGAATGCACGTCTGGCCTTTACAATGACTCATCGTGGCCTACCGATGCATCTATCCAGTGATGCTATCCTCCCAGATAAGTCTGGTACCAATTTACCGAGCCCAGAGAGCCCATAGGGATGGAAAGCTTGGTGAGCTTTGGGCGCGAGGATCGATCCCATGTCTATTGCATGGCGCCTCCGACCACTGCGCTATAGGTGCCCGTCGCACGAGGTTAACATAGATATTAAATCGGCCGACATTTCGACGTCTTCGTCTTCATCAGAGCCGATGATCTGGGTTACTGCTACAGTTTTTTTTCTTAAATTTCATCCTGCTTTCTTGCCGATAATCTACATAGTGATTGTAACATCAATATACTTAGTATTTATTTACTTGTTATTATTGTTTTTCACGGCTTGGTATGACGTGAATACAACCACTACGACACTGAGATATTTGCGAAACCTGCATGCCAAACCGGACTCGAACCCGCGATTACCCTTTGCGGGAGCTCACGTGTTACCCACTGCACCACTGTGGCACTTGCTTTGCCTTTCTGTCAGGTAGTTTTCTGTCGTCACAGTACCATCAACAACCACCTATCAATAGGAATGACCGGTGGTGATTGTTGCACCGTTAGGGTAAAAAACTGCCTGAGAGAAAAAGCAAACAAGGGTTTCAGTGGACCAGTGGCTAAAACGTGAGCCCTCGATTTCTCGAAATGTAATCGCGGTTCGATCTGGCCTTGGGTCCAAGTTTTGCAAAGATCTCGTTGTTGTTGTATCTCACAGTATACCCTTCGTGAAAAAGTGTGTAAATGAGAAATTAAGGATTGGAAAGACGTTTTATTGGCTTAGGTTTGGAATAGGACCATACACTCGATGGTCGGACTCCTTTACGAAGTCAAGAAGCAACCACTACCAGACGAGCTGGACGAGTTTACTAGCTTCCTTTTCACGCCATTTTGCGGACGTCGTGCCTGATACGACGCCTAATTTCGGGCAGGCAAGCTCAAAGGCTGCATTGTTAAGTGTAGAGGTCAGCTTTTTTTTTCCTCCTACTCTTCGTACATTATACTGCTTTCGATTATGGCGAAAAATATGGTCGAATTAGGTCCTGTGTGACAAAATGAACCGATAAAAAGTGAATGCATTGCATACAATCATGTGGTCCACTACAAGCGCCACATATGATTGTATAGAATACGCACCGTCACGAATGTCTTAACGCCGTACAGATCGCCTCTGTATAAATCAGAGGCCGGGCAGAGATTGGCGAATTATCCATAGCTATCTTCTCGCCAAAACATTAGGCAAAAGTGCATCATACCACACGAAAAATGTGGTGCCTTTGTGTTCAGCGAATGAGCGAGCCGATACCTCTGAACGGTTCTGGCGACCGATTGAGTTACTGCGACGGCCTTGATCATTGAAAGATGAGAGTCTGGACCTAAGGTGGCAGTTAGAGATGACGTAGATAACGCATTTCGGTTATTTGATGTAGTTTAAAGTTAGTTAATTGAAGGCTAGTCTGACGCTAGTTCGAGTTCAAGCTCGTCCACTGCACGCCGATTGTAGTGGATGTGGTTCATAGAATCCTGCCTTGAATTTGAAGGTGTTGATCGATTTTTGGGCGTTTTATGGAATCGATTGGTGGAAACACGCCATCTCTTGTATTGATCTTAGGGGACAGTTCACCACATACGCTGCTGTTTGATTGCGAAAACGCACTGGTGCCGTTTCTATTTCCTTTCAAATCAGTTCTGTTCACGCAGTTTCTTTAAGCTGAGGTCAATCCCGAGGTGATTTCTTTCCTCTCGATTCTTTCGCATGCATTCTAAAGGTGTTTTTTCTCTCGTTCTCTTGTCTGTCCATCAGTTTCACAGCTGCTATCTGTTCTTTCTTTTCGTATCCTTTCTTTAAGTTATGCCTTTGCCGGAAGACTAATCGGCCTTTTTTATGTGTTCGATCTAAGTGTGTTGAGGATTGCTTTTTATTGGGTCTGTTCATACATCTACTGAATTGAACAATTTAAACCCATCTGTTGTCTTTCCTGATTTTCTGACTCGCACGCTACTAGTTTTCCATCGTATCCCTGCCTATGTACTCTCCATAACAGTTCAGTTTTTTAGAATGAGCAGTTCTGCTTTGACAGCGAGTAATTGCCTTCGTTTACGGGATGTCGTCGCCATTTGACCTGTATGATCGGACAGCGCTGTATTTAGGAAGAATGGGTCGGAATGAAGCTGGTTGCTGGTAGTCTTTCTTAACCCAGCGTTACCATCGAACCATCCTTGATAGGCGAGTGTTCAAAACCTCGTCGCTCAAGATTCGCTAAGCATCAGAGAGTCGGATGAAGGGAACAAAGCCGGCATTATCTTATAAGAGCGAAATGTGGTGAAAATGGTCTAAGAAAAAAAGTCAGAGTGAGTTATTATTTGTGTCTGTTCGTTTAAATTTCTACGTTGATCATGTAGTGTTAGACGTTTTGTGCTTTAAGTGGCCCGACCATGAATTCGTGGATGTCCCGGCGATGGTAAATCACTTCAAAATACACATACTTGATAAATCGTCGTTGACCGTTCCATATCGCAAAAGACCTATCGAGCAAGTGAGTCACGTCCTGAAACTCCTAGTCCGTTATCGTCCCATTATCGATCTGCGTGTACTCCTCAAGCACGGCTTTATAGCAAGAGTCCTGCAGTCGTTTTGCATAGGTTCCGTTCTTAATAGTCACGAGTGCAAAGTGGTGGATATTGTGAATAACTCTACCCCCCATTAGCTTGTTACCTCTGATTATTTTGCCGTTACTTCCTCCAAAATTGAGTATTATCGTAAAGGGTAAAGTAGTATTGTTTACGCTCCGGTGGTGGGGATATACCGCTGTGAGGGTGAGCATGAATCGGAATTCTTTTTCGAAATGGGCGAAACGCTTGAAATTATTGCAAAACCAGAACCGGTATGGTGGCAGCCACGAAATGCACTTGATACCACAGGACTTGTGCTTACAGTTTGTATCAGACCTGTGAGTTACCATATTGCTTACTTTGTTTTGTATATACGGCTAGCTCCGTATGTCATCATTAAAGGGGCAATGTAAAGAAACATAAGCACAAGAAGGCATTGTTTTGGCCACGCTTGTTTATTTCCAAATGCGTTAAGTGCTATCGAGTCAGTGTTTAGTGTTCATATAGACGAGAACTGCGATCGTCAACTAAACGGGCGCAGCCTGTCGTCGTTAGGCAGTTCCGCAGACGAAGGGCGATCCATTGGCTTCTTCGAACAACGATTCCACTGAAGAGCAATGTGAGTTGTGGTATATTATTTGCTGCTCTATTCGAAATTCCAGATCGGTCATTAGCTTTTGCGAAATGTCTGATCTTTCTAGAGAAGTGGCGATTTTCTAGTTTTAACTGTTTAATGATTTGTTAGACAACGCTTAGAGTTGAAAAGGACAAGTTAGGATTTCTGCTATAAAAAAAACTCGAAGTCATTTTTCTTCCTTGTTAAAGCATTTTCTCTTTGTAATGGCATGTGACATGTTGCTAACTGGAAAACAAGTTGACGGACATCTTTTCCAGCCAACACTGGCCGCCGTTACAAGGGTCCTCTCCGACAGACGGCTTAACGCGTGCGACCCTACTGAACTGAAATTAAAAGTGAGGTGTAGTTTCAATTCGCATGGGATTTCAGTACGAGATGTTTTGACATTTGAATACGAATTTTTGCTGCTTCATTACATAGTTCAATTCGAGTAGGTCAGCAGTGTTGAGTTGCGTTGACTGTTCTCCAGAGGACCGATTTCCTACGTTACCTTGTTTTTTCGCTAACCAGTAGCCCTCGTAAGCCACCGCGTCCACATTTGTCGAAACAATTTTATCGTCTAATTTTGAGAATTCTTTCTATGTAAACTCTAATGGTTTTCGTCCTGTCTAAAAAGGACAGCAATTGCGATTTACAAAAGAAAAGAAAACGTGAATAGAATGTGCGAAGGAGAATTGGATGGAAAAGTTAGCATAGTGCCGTTCACCTCTGTGCGATTTACTAAAGCTGGCACCGAGTAGGCTTTTCTTCTGGCAAGGGTATAATCCGAAGGTGCTAGTGTTCTCCATGCCTTTTCTGCTGCCCATATCTCAGCAAGTTCTGTACCTCTTTGCTAAGTGGTATTTGATTCGCTTTCATAACCGCCTTACATGCTTTGTTATTCGTTGATATGCGCTCAAAGTGTTACTGTTATTTTTAGTCTGTTAACCTATCAGTTAGGTTTTCACCCGGAAAAGAGTGCCAAGATTTCTCAGTAATGTCGCTGTGAACTTACACTTTCAACTTTTAAACTAATTAGGCTCTCTATCTTCTTAACCAACAATTCCGCTTACCCTTATTGTTAAGGTAGTGGTCATGGTAGCTTATGGAAGTGTTTTGCAGAATGTTATCACTAACTCTCAGTGATAACATTTTGTTCCTTTCTTGAATCTAATAATATCGTATCACCACATGCAGAATTGTAAACCATTCAGGGAGTGTTAGTTGCAAGAATCAGATCCAGCTAAGTAGGAAGGATTAATGTCTTGTTCACTGGTGTGTGAATGTTGGGAAACCCAGTCAGAATTCTATCGTGAAGTATTTATAACCGCGGAATCTATTTTCTCTTTTAATACTAACGGTTTTATGACTGTCGTTGATGAGATATATCTTTCCACTGGTTTCAATGTCTGCTTCCCGTTGTTGTTGTTTTTTTTTTTTCTTCGAGATACTTAATATTCGACGTTGTCTGACTGATACACTGCTCATCTTCGTTACTTACTTACTTGATACTTGAACGGCCCGTCCTCACTAGTTGTGCGGGCCTCATCATAATCACCATTTTTGGAGATTTCCTGCTTAAGCCATTGTGGTTCCCTGGAATCTCGAGCACAACCTGGCCAAAGTCTGCCCAGGTCGTCACCACGTCAGGCAGTCGCAGCGGTTGTGGATCAGAGGGAGATTTGCCACCATGCGACTTTGACACCAGGACGGTGGTGGATCCTGGTATTGGTTTACTCTTAGCTAGGCTTCCTGATGGAAACGCTGACTCAGCCTGGGAGACCCTGCCGGGGAGGACGATTCCCTCCTCTGTACATCGCATCACCCATGAACACCTCCCAGTTACGATGAGGCGGTAAACCGTTGGGAGGTCCTCATTAGTGAGTGTAATACTGTTTCCTATTTTTATACTGCTAAAACCAATGCCAGGATCCGTCGTCGTCCTAGTACCAAACTAGTCGCATTGTGGCAAATCTCCCTCTGCCCACAAGGGCGGCGAATGCATGTGCTGGTGACGACCAGGGGTAGACTTTAGCCTGGCTCACCTTGGCACTCTAGGGAACCACCATGGCTAAACCAGTGAGGACGGATCATCCAAGTGACCAAGTAATTTTCTGCTCTACATTTTGTTTATCTCTCATTTAGAAAGCTCTATACCATGTGAAGAAATTATGTGGAGATACATGTGCATAAATGAGTTCTTTTAAATCTCTCTGTGAAGACGTTGAGCACATGGGAAACATGTATGTACAAACATGGTCGTGTTGTATCTGTTTTTCGCCTACTTTTACTGATGATTTAGGATTTTGCAAGCCTGTACACAAGATACTTCGATCGCCTCCTATACTGTTCGTATACTCTCTTGTGGGAATTTGTAGACTTCCTTTCTTCTGGACAGATATGTAGTTGAATTGCATATATCTGTTGTAATTCTTGAATTCCAACCATTGAGTGCTTTTGCAGTTAGACTATTCCGAGTTTTATCACGTGTGGTCTATTCATCACGAAGCTGTCCGTATTAAAAATAATTTCCGTGTAAGTACAGAATGTTTTCTTCCTAAAACACACACACTTTCCGGCTCCAAATCTATAAAAACATGGATTTCGAAGAAGATGTTTCGCTGTTGTAATCTGAAGGAGACAGCTCAGTATCTTAAATTCTTTCAATTTTTTAACAAGCAGTCGCATCAAATGCATTTGGTTTTGAATGCTATGCACTGAGACATTTGCGTGATAGCTAGTCGCTATATAACAAGATCGCTTGGACGAAAGACATCTTCGACATTTTCTTGAAACTTCACACGATTTATGAATTTTTCTGTTAAAATCTCACTTAAAATCGTAAGATTTTCATGTGTAGAAGTTTCACTGCTCCAGAAAAGAAGAGTCCCACCATAGCAGAATAAGAAGACCTGTATCACGATCGCAGAAATCTTCAGGGCTTAATGGATCCAATAAAGGATGAAAAGGGCTAAAGTAGGGGCTCAACTATATCTGTTTAAACTAGACAGCGGCTATTATTTTAGCATAAAGCGTCTTCAAATCACTCTGGCGTTGTGAGATAGTCATCTGTAACTGTTTCATTGCTTTGAAGTGATCCACTTTCTAATATGAAAAAAGCAAGTGTTTGAAATCATCTAATTCCCAAACTCATAAAATACTTTGTTCCTCTGTACAAATCATAGGGTTATCAGATAATTTCATTAGTAAAGCGTGCAAGGATAAAACAACTATTTAATTTTGACGGGTAGTTTAGCGATTTTCGTCGTTTTAATTCCTCCAGTGAACCATCTACTTACTCAAACCAGTCAAATCTGATTCATATCGTATTGAAACTCCAGGTTTAGACCCTCGTTTTACCTGTTCTTTTTTAATGTGGCTATTATTGTTTTAGCACTCTTTTTGGACTGTGTTGTACAGTTCGGACACATCGTGAAATAATCGACGAAAGTGTATCGGTTGATATTGATCGCACAACGTTGAGGGTGACGCTTTATTTTAGCATATCCTTCAAAAAAAGTAGCACTTATATCCTAAGTCGAATTTATTTTTTTACAACTAGCTGAGGAACTTCAAACAGGGTCGGATTTCGTACACAATAATTTGTTATGCGATTTATGAGCGATGAAATCGGTAATGAGATCAGTTGAGAGAGAGGTGATACACCGGGTTTTATTGCCGATAGGTTCTGTTCCTAGTGAGATGGGCTAAACTCTATTAAAAAAATGACGCCAATGTTCTACCTGAAATAATCTCTTTGTCCACACGAGTTCTGACCAGTCGTGTCAAATGAGGAAGATGCGCAGTTTTTCTTTTCTCTTGATCACAGTGAATAGTGTAACACGTAATCAAGGCATATTTTAGTCGGAAGATTTTGCGAATATTTTCGCTGCCGGAGGCTGTTAGATCACACAGAATGCAAAGACGACGGGTGCCGTATCGAGTTATTTGAAGACAGTCGAGAAAAAAATTAAAGGCCGACCGCCCTAAAGGACGAAAACCACCGCCAGCTACGGTACCTTGCCAGAATACCTACTAATACTTGATGCTAGAACGGCTCGTCCTCACTGGTTGTGCAGGTTTCAGCATAATCACAATTTTACGCAGATTTGCTGGTTAAGCCATTGTGGTTCCCCGGAATCCCGATGTCAGCCTGGCCAAAGTCTGCCCCAGGTCGCCACCACCACAGGCAGTCGCAGCCCTTGTGGATCAGAGGGAGAATTGCCACCATGCGACTTTGATACCAAGAGGGTGGTGGATCCTGGTACTGGTTTGCTCTTAGCTAGGGTTCCTGATGGGAACATCAGTCTCCTGTTCACCTTGGGAGACCTCACCGGGAGCACGAATCCAATCGCTGTACATCGCAGTCCGACACTCCAGGAACACCTCCCAACCACGATGAGCGGCAAGCCGTTGGGAGGACGTTGCCAATAAACCATTAACATTTTAAGAAAACACTCACTGGGATAATAGTAACTTATCGTTCGACAATTTTTACACATCGCAGAAAAACTCCAGATAAATGAGAATATGTTATATGGGTTCATACTTTTATGGACTTGGTGAACATTGCTGTCGAGGATGCTGCCTTTGGTTCCATTCCTACATTCAGCTCGTCTAAATGCAATGTGTACTGCTACGTTAATTACTGGTAGGCAAAATTGTATAAGAGAGAACATCGATTTATCAATTAACAATAACTGAGAAGTTCTTCTTAAACAAGTGTTCATTTCCTCTATACCACATCCATTTCCTTGACGAATTCACAGTTATATCATGGTTGTCGAAGTATATCTACTACTGTGAGCTATCTGCATGTGCAGCAATCGTGGGATTCTGAATACGTCGATGAAACTGAACCTTGTGAAATGACTACGGTCAAGTCGCCAAGTTACATCACATATGCTATCTGTCCTCCCATAAATCGTGGGAGGACTCGAGCTGATTCCAGTGAAGTGCCGAATTGTCTCTCTCGAGTTCAAGCGCAGCTCAATGCGCTCTATTTGTTCCGGAAGCTTGCGCAACGTAATATTTTTCCTCCATTTTCGTGGTGAAGAATTTTGACTACGAGGCCGGTGGTCTTGCATCTGTTCGCTTGGGATTTAAATGTTATGGGTACGTGAAGAGTCTTAACGACAACCGTAGGCGATTGATTTTCTACACCTTTGCTTGTATAGCGGCGTTTCTATCCACTGATCACTGACGTAGGTCGGAACTTCCAACCCGCTTTCTCGCGCTAACGATGTGGAATACTCCAACCTTCGCCGGCTCAACTGCTTCCAACTGGTGTGTTGTTATTTTTTTCTTGAAATACGTTCAGAGCCAATTCCGCCTTCGTAAGAGCCTAATGCATTATACATCCATGTTTCATCTGTTACTTTTTCACATGACCCGTAAGCACATCTACTTTGAGGACCCCAGAACTTCTTCCATTCTATTCCTTCCCCTTGTATTTTTCGTCCACTAAGGTTTTCAAATATTAAGCATGTTGTTTGGCTGCTGCTTGAGGGATCCGCCTTCTGTATAAGTGACGTAGATTGCTGGTCGACTTGATTCTACTTACATTCTTGTAAATAGCCGAGCAAATGCGTCCCCACGTGGATTGGAGGGGGGCGTTGGGAGTTGATCGCAGCAGAGCCTCGCTTCCTGATAGACTGCATCACTAACCGCTGAGCTACCCCTCCCACTTATATTTCATACTCGCCTAGTATTACAACTAAAGGAGGTTAACCAAATAATTAAATATGAGTGTATAATGGGTCTGGGCTCCGGTCTAGACGAAATTATAGAACCACGCATTAGCTTAACCAAGTGCACTTCGTAAGAAGCACAATAAGTTGTCAAAAAAAGACACTAAATGCGAATATGGAATAGAAGTCATATATGTTTACTCTTTGGGTGAAAGCTGATCAACCAATGAAAAGTGTGCCAAAGAGTGGTTGTAAAAAGAGGATTGAGGAAGCGGTTACGTAGAGGCGGAGAAGCGATAAAATCGCTCATCTTCGGCGGGTCTCTCAACTTCTCGTACTTCGAGAAAGTTTTAACCAAACGAACGACAGACAGGGCTAAAATTGTTGAAACTTTTAATTAGTACAAAGTCAGGGGCGCATGTGGCGCAGTGGTCGATGGCACCTTGCCATACACGTGGGATCGATCCCGACGCCCCACGATCAAAAAGCTTTCCATCTCTCTAGGGTCGGCGAATTGGTACCAGTTTAAAAAGAAGTCGATTTCTGTTATTTGGTTTTGGAATTCTGTCTATCCTCACCCTCGTACTTCAGAGTGACGAATCATTGTTTCTTTTCCAGCGCTGATATTGCGATCTGCAGTGGAGGTCACAGAACAGAAAATATTAGGATATAACTTTTTACGCATCAATCTCATAAGTGTAGTAGTGATCTATCTCATCTTCCTTCTTCAGTTGTAAAAACAAGACATTGTATTCGAATAGGTCTTGACTGCTTTTTTAAACCGTTCATTTCTGAAACTTATTCTGGCACTGTCTTTTTTCTTTGAACCGATTCAACCTTTCCGCTGAAGTAGAATTAAGCTGAGGTCAGCACAAGAGCAGATTTCTGTTCCGGCTCGACAACTTGGGTAACAGTGGAATTGATGATAATTTCTGCGCCACCGACATTGCATATCATCACTGCTATCGAAAAGATCTCTTCATTTAATTAGAATCCTTATGTTTTGCTGATTCTCATGCGCTTTCAATGATTGCTGAAATCGAGCTTTGGACACACTGTTCTGCTGTTATCAATACTGAGTTTAATCCTGTTTCGTAGACGTCCTACGTAACTTGATATTTAAGTGCTTCTAACCTGATGTGTCACTGTTTTGCATTATAAATAGATGCTTCAACCATGTGGTTTAGTCATTAGTAGTGGTCTATTACTGGTGGTCAATTTATTATTCTGTGTAGTCCAAGCGTAGCCTTACCAGGTCGTTCCCACCGCACGTAATGTTTTTGGATCCGAGAGAAGTTTTGTGTTGGCAGCGACTCTTGGAGTGAACAGACCCTCTAGCCTATTGGAATACGATGCAGTGGGCGAAATAGTATTCTGTAATCGTAAAAGCAAAAATTTGGCGGTCTCTTTTGAAATGGTGTCGTTAGCTTGTCGATGAGAGAAGGTCATCGATTATTCATTCCAAGATTAATTGAAGTCGCTCTAGTTTATTTAGTTGTTTACTTCCATCTTCCGTACTTTTCGATCTTTTTGTTAAGTCGGACTCACTGTTGGGGTATGTGGAAGTGAAAATACTTTCGGTAGAACCACTGTGCACTACGATTTTTGAAGTAACGAACAATTTTTCGATGCTTCTGACTATTGAAACCTTCGATATTCCAGCTAAGGCTGGGGTAAGCTGCAATCAATTACTTCAACACCAGTTACCAGAATGGGAAAATAAACGTGTGAATAGATTTTATAGGCTCACAGAAAAGAGTGAACTGGTTCTGTCAAACGGTATCTTTTAAATGCACTACTACTGCCTGACAAGGACGAACACCTTCACCTGAGCTTCGAGCTACTGGGCGCGAAGCAGTGCCGTCAAAGTCGTTAATATGAAGCGCATGCGAGAAAACCCAAAATTAATAAAAGTATTTGAAGTGCATTAAATCGGTTGCGAAGGATCGATGCGTCTACTAAGGTCGGTGATGTTAAAGAAGGAGAGATCGGGGCCGGAGTGGTTTTCCATTGAAGCAGATATCCGGCTTCCCACCACTATTTATTCCGACAGGAACATCTTCGACGGAGATAATGACATCGTTTACGTTTGTTCGTGCCGCCATGTAAGAGGAGATTTCCCATAGAAATATGGTCGGTATTATTGTTTTCTGAGAACTTTTTACTGCCCTGTTCTAGGCATAACAGTAACCATTTTGCATGCTAACAGAGGATTGGAAAAAATACCAGCTAATCGAAACGAAATGGAGGGCAGAGCTTCAAATGGCGCAGTCTCTGCAGTAATTTGATTCCGGCTTTAGCTTGAATTCAGGTAAAGAAGCGAGAGGGTTTTGTTTTTTCTTTCTGCAGTAGAGTAAGGCTGTTTTCATTACATGGAAGGAAACATGTGTTACGACCAATAGTGACCTCCTCGCACACCGTTGACGGAATGTTCCTTCTCTAATGCTATGGTGGGCTGGATTTCCTGCTCATCCACGTTGTTTGCTAGTTGGAAAACGACGATTAGATGTTGATCGCGTTGACGAAAGTGTGCTCCAACCATCAACCAAACATCTTCGATTCCAGCGATGAATCCCACCCAAAGGTTCTTCCATTGTTCAGAGTTTATGTACTACTCCATTTCTTGTTCATCTGGCATTTCGAAATTCACTATATTTTGTTCATAGATCAGGGTAGCTTCGAAACCACTTTTCAGAAACATCGTCCTCTGAGATGATAAGGACACAAAGCATTCGGCCCAAAAGAAAGCTGACGGGGAATGAAATAGAGCATTATGCTTCGAATTGATTGGTTGGATCTGGTTCAAACGTTGTGTTGTGGCTCTTTTTTCAGGTGCAACGGTTTCTCAGCGTTCTCGTCATTGCTTTACGTAGTTTTCGATAGAAGAAATTAATGCGTCCATTTGATCCCAATGACCGGAATTGTTCATGCCTTTGTTACACGAAATAAAAAACGTAGAATAAGAGCAATGTGTTAGTTCACATGATCATTTTACTGCTGAGCTTCCTGGAATATTATCGGAGCCTGCCTCGGGGTTGGTATATGGCCGTCATCGGAGGTCTTCGAATGAAATCAATCCATCCGACGGCTAGAGCAGAGTACACGATTATCATTACCGTAATGTTGCGGTGGTGAGAAATAACAAGGTGTGAAATTCTTAATGTTCCATTATCAATAATCTGAATTAATTTGAAAGGTTCGCCTCAATTCCATGGTAATGTGACGAAGAAGTCAAACTGTTGAGAAGATAATCGTATTCTCACACGTAGTACTGTTCGAATCTACTTACATGAATAATCGGACGGCCGTCCTCATTGGTTGTTCGCGCCCTGCATAATTTCCATTTTTTTTGAAATTTTGGTTGTTCAGTCGTAGTGATTCTCTGGAGTCGCGAGGTCGGCCTAATCAACGTCTGCTCCAGGTCTTCATCAACACAGGCGATCGCTGCACTTGTGGAATAGAGGGGATTTGCCACTATGCGACTAGCTTGATACCAGGACGGTTGTGGATCCTGGTATTGGCTTGTTTTAGCTGGGTTTCTTGATGGAAGTGGTCGCATCCTTTTCAGCTTGGAACGTTCTGCTGGGGGGAAGAATCCCCCTGCTATAGATCGCCGCCTGACATCCAGGAACACCTGCCATCCACGATGATGCAGAAAACCATTGGGAGGAGTACTGTTGAAACATTTATACCAACCCATAAGCGCAATAGCAAAGTATTTCTAGAGGAATTCGGATGCACGTAACCAAACAGCACGCATGTAACGTAGTCTCTGTTTGTTACAATTGATGTTAAAATAATGTATATTGGTACTCTAAGCAACGGCGGAAAAGTGGTTCTTTTGTCGCATTAACACGGTTTATTGCTCTTGTGATGGCACATCAATATCAATTCGGGAATGTTTCGCTTGTTCATCTCTTTGGAACTCAGTTTATTCAATCATCTTAACCTCAATCCAACGGACCAACTACAATCATTTTCAGCAACAGGAATGGATATTATTTTCGCCGGTTCAGTTAGGTTCCGGACTTACAATCACATGTACTAGGTATCGCTCTAGGTAGTCGAGAAATTCGACGTCTCGCAGAGCGCCTTGCAGGGAATACTCGGTTCTGTTCAATGACCACACCTAGAAAAAAAAGATCTATGAACATCAGACCTAATGGAAAGGTGATAAACCTACGCTGTCGGCGCCGTTAGATTGCAGGCAAGAACACGTTATGGTCGCCATGACTAAGTAAGCATACGCGCCGCAATGATTGCATCGGTAGTTGTAGCGTGCGTTTGATCTGTTGAAAAGAGAACACCATAAATTTACCGGAAATATAACGCATTCATTTCTTAAGCACTACAGACCGAGTTTTGGTATTCAGAATAATGTCGCACGCAAAACTCTCATACTTAGTGCAAACAACTATCCATAGTTTTCCCAAGAAACAATCCATGAATCAAACATGCCGATGGGGAGTTTTCCCTTTTGGTATGGGATCTAAAACAGCGTCATCAAAACTGAGAAGGGAACCATTGTCATCCAGAAGGTCAGGTAGGAGTAAGCCCATAACAGGAATCACCATCCGCCCGACAGCAACGCTATAAGAAGGTGGCAAAAACCACTCGTTCGTATTCGAAGCCCAGTAAATCGTAATTATCAAAGAATTTCGTTAGCATAACACACACACAATCTCTTCCTTAATGCTCAATATAACATCCACATTTTTTGAGCTCATGAATTACCACAGAACTATCTTTAATAGGAAAAAAAAAGCAAGTTCGGACATAGTTCACGGTTGTCTGCAGCTCTTGGATTCCACGATGGGGAATCAGCTCGAGTGTTTCTGGAGACAGGCGCCACTTGTCGACTTTCGAACTCGCAGCGTTCATAGCACTAACGAGAAGATGTTGAATAACCCGATCGCATTCTTCCTCGATGTTCTCGACAACGGCATCTTCCCAACAGCCGACTAATGAATTGAATACGTCCCAGTTTACGGTGGTTCTGGGACTTTGGTTTTTAATTTAACGGCTTTTTTCTCCTTTACGCGAAAAATAGAATATTGCACGATGGAGGCGATGGTCTGATCCGGTGCAGAATTTTGGGACAACAGTGACATCGATTAGGCAAAACCTTCAATTTACTATAATGTGGTCTATTTCGTTATGGTATTCCCCCATTGAGAGACTCCCACGTCTAGCGTTGAGGGTGGAGTTTCTGGAATTGAGAGTTACCATGGATGGACTTGGTCGTCGTGATAAACTCAGACAGCCGCTCACCCTGTTTGTTCCATTCTAATCCGTGGGTCCCAGCGTGACATTCTTCAGACGTTCTTCTTGGTCCAATCTTGGCGTTGAAATTCCCAATGATGTTCTTGAAGAATTATTGGTAATCTTTGCAGAACTTCTTCAAGTCCATATAGAACAATTCGACTTCTTCTTCGTCATAGTTTGGTATTGGCTCTTAAGCGACGTAGACTGTCAAAGCCGGAATTGATCCGTATATTTTTAATCGTAAACGCCCGATTCGGGTTGTAAGTTGTTCGAATGAATCGATGTTCATGGACAAACTCGTGTTGACGAGAACGCTGAAGTTACCGACTCCTCTACTATCGCGTGTTCCGAGGAACAGTTCTTCTCAGGTATCATGGACGGCGTTGAATGGGTGGCGTCGTCTCGTCTCGGCCTGCCGATGACGTCGTACTTTATCGTTCTTGCTTGCATGAGCATGTCTTCTATCGAGGACCCGGATGCAAGTGTACGTGCATCGTAGGTACAGATCGTCACCATAGTTTTTTGCAATCCAAGCAGCTTCCATTGACCCTGAGATTTTAGCAGCCTCTCCGCAGTCGTCCTACCCAACGCTGCAGAATTGGCGACTCTTTCGGGATCAGGGGAATGAGGTCCGTTTCTTTTACTGTGTTTAGCATTTTGACACCCACCTATTGCTTGCTGGACTCTCAGCTAGGGAGACCGAACCGAGGTGATGAATCCCTCGCTGTACATCGCTGCTCGACACACAGGAACACCTCTCAGCCACCATGTGGCAGTAAGCCTTTTGGAGGAAAAAAAGAAAAAAACGAAGGACTTGCAGTGATGTATATTATTATGTATAGATTCATTTAAGACAGCACTCAGAAGAAGAAGTAACGTCAATTTTTCAAGGTGCTCGATAAGATTGTGAGGATTATGCTCCCGGAGAAATGAGATTGATTCCGCTCCGAAAACAGCAAATGCGACGAATATTCTGTTCAGCTTTTCGAAAGCAGCATTTCCGCCAACGTTATTACAATCCAAAATCCGACTTTCTATAAACCTCGGCAAAAATGACAACCATGTATACATCTATGTTCTTATGAACTAATCTTGTTGAGCTGACGCGAGGTTAATATCAGTTGATATCAGCTGAACTAGATTAGTTCATAAGAACATGCAAATCAACATTACTGAAAGCTGAGCCTACGTGGCCTAATGGATAAGGCGTCCGACTTCTAATCAGAAGATTGTCGGTTCGACCCTCGGCCGTGGGCTACCACTTTGAAGATGTTCGGTGAGCCCAAGAAAATTGTCCCGCACCTATCTTTCGATAAACCTGATTAATTGAGCATAATCCAACTGGATTCAGGTACGACGCATCTTCAACACATATGGCATCCCGATGACACGGAGTTCCATTACATACAGAATGGCGACGATTCGTGCGACCATCACCACATTAACCTGTGGAATAATTTCAAAGACGAGAAAACAGATGGCAGAGACAGAAATCAGATAGTAAGTATTGGAAATCTTTTCCTTAGCTGCTGGACATTTGCCGCAGTGAAACGAGCCGATTGTGTTAAAGCATAGAAAATGTGAACTTGAGGAGCGTGTATAGTTCGCAACTGCACGTTCGCCAATATCTGAGCATATCCGGCCGTTGGTGGTGGAAGGCGCCACTGCTACACACACGTGGAATCGATCCCCGCGCCCATGGTCCGCCAAGCCCTCCATCCCTCCAGGGTCAACAAATTGGTACCAGACTTGTCTGGGAGGATAGCAGCATTTTGTCGACACATCGGAATGAGACCGCGAGTCATTGTAAAGGCCAGGTATGCATTCAGTCACCTCCAGCGATACTTAATGCAGTCCATCCCTCAGGGGATTGATCATCGCTAAAAGCTCTGTTATTTTTATGAATCATATGTTGTGAATGTGTTCTAAAACAGAATCACGCGAGTGACTGCTCTTCGATTAATGTTTTGTTAGTCCTGCTGAGAACGATTTGTGGCAAAAGGCTTTAAGCACTATGGCAGTGGGCATGTTGAATGGTTGTTGCCGATGCTCTATAGGCCTTTTCTGTGTAACGAGCCGATTGTGGTAGGTCTTCATTTGTTGCTGGAGCGGCATATTTAACCCTTGTTGGTATATTATAAAGACCACTGAATATGATGCTCAAAGAGACCGGAGAAGAATTCATGAACGCCCTACCTTGAGGGGTTGTTTTTCCATACGCACACCGAAGAGCACCTATGTTGGTCCTCAAACGATGAGCTCACTTTAGGGGTTGTTGATGGCCTTCCCAATGCCACAACGAAAGCTCGGGAAACGTGGACGTAAATCGGTATTTAGCTAGAGCTCATGTAACTTTTGGATTGAGCACCATTTCGCGACGAATTTCAGCACCCTCTATTCTATTCTGAAGGTCCCTTAGTAGCGTTCTCCAGAGATTTCCCGGAAGGTCAATGTTGCCATATTGTTTGCCGACATCGATCTTGTAGAAATTACAATTCCCCTGCAAGATTTTGGATCCGTCAATTTAGGGTTTGCAGGTAGCCTTGGTCATTACAACATATTCAGACAGCTCATCAGACTTCTGGTTCGATTCAGTCTAGGGTTGCCGATTTGGAATGTTTCGAACTCTTTTTTTTGGAACACTCTCGATGTTGATTTACCTAATAGTAGTAATGCAAAGGTGTAAATATTGTTGCCTGCCCATTGGTTGTCATTCACATGCATTATGTGTCCGGCGCAGCTTATCTTCGACAGTTTGGCGATTAGAACGGCTATTTGATTTTTTGATGGTTGACGTAAATCGGTGCTTCTGATCTCTTCTATCATTTTTGTGATATGGCCTAATTCTGGCACTCGTCCTTTCGACTGTGCGTTCTACAACTCTGAATTCTTTTCGCTCTACTTAATTAGCGACCAGGTTTCTGAACCATACGTTAAAGCAGGAAAAATTGTGGAGTCGAAAAGATGGGCGAGCCGTCTCTTCTTTGTTCTGTCCACTGAATTCTCGATTATCTTGAAACCTGTCCAAGCAGCTTGCTTCCTTCTGCTCAGCTCAGGAGCTATGTCGTTCATCGTAGTGGTTCCCCGACCTAGATAGACGTAATTGGAGCATTGGGAGATATTCATTCCGTTGAAAAATTGGCATACGTAACCAGTCCGTTCCTCACAGACGTCTTTTTTGATATTTAGTCACTTTCGAGGCTGGAGGCAAATAATTCTGGCTAGATGGTATCGCCTCGCCTGACCACTTTTTTTAAGTCGACGGTAAAATTGTTGCAGAATGGTGACATCTTGGTTGTGAAATTTTTATACAGCTCGCGAAGAATCTTTGTATGCTGGGTAGGGACTCCCTTAGAGTCCAGGGCTTCCATGACTGTTTCTACCTCAGCTGAATCAAAGACTTTTTTTAGGTGGTTAAAAGTGGGAAAGAGCGGTTTCTGGTACCTTCGAGGTTTTCCAATGAGTGTTGTTATCGTGTGGACGTGGTCCATTGTACTGAATCCTTTTAAAAACCTTGCTGGCTCACATGGCTGTGCTTCGTCGAGTGTCCTGTCAATCCCATTTAGGATGACTCGAGTGAAAATTTTGCAGACGACATACAGTGATCAATCTCGTTAACGAGTGATTGTTGATCACACTAGTAGTTAGAAGACTAGCTGGGTGAAAGACGAAAGGAAGAATCCGCATGGTGCGGTGGTGAAAGCTTTAGCTGGCGGAAAGGGTAGCAGCGTTTTCGATCTCCACCGCTGGGACCTGTGGTCCAGAGATCTGCAAATATCTCACCAACATTGCGAATGGATATAACGTTCAAATAATATCAAATCAGTGGACAGTGCCATTGCCAATTTTGAATAATGCGGAAGTATGGAATTGTTTCCTTACTTCATTTGGTCTATTATCCCAACGGTAGCTTTTCACATTTTGAGTTGGTGATGTAAAACTTTTACTCCTCTTCGGAAGGGTTGTGCGACAGAATTTTTTGTCGCGATATTTCCTTAACATTGATGATAGCGCCAGACTCGAGTGAAGAGACTGAAACTGGCCGTGGTGGTGAAAGCGATGTTGTTCTGGAGTTTGTGTTTATTTTCAGCATTCCCATGCTTGCTGTTAGTTCTCAATATAAGTGCAACACTGAGCATAATAGATTAAGTGTTTTCGAATTCTTTGGTCTCCACTATAAAAATCAACAAAACGCAGGATTGCTTGGGACCTATAGCGTAGAAATCCAGTCCGTTTTTAATTCCCAACATGCTGTGCCTTCATTAGAACTTTAAATACGATGTTCGCATGGAGATAATATTTAGGCATTAATAATACGACATGGGATTATGCGACCTGGTACCGCTGGCATTTTGTGTCGCCAACGAAAGCCACTGATCAAGGCCCGTGGTGATGTTAACTCATGAAATTGGAAAAAAGACGAAGACCGTTTAGGAGTTTTGTTGCAGAACTACTTTACGTTAGTAGCACTGTCTAATTTTTTCATGGTACTAAGGTTTATTTTATGTGTTACCTCTTAGGAGTCTTAGGAGAGATCTTTGGTATCAGAGAAATAGTGATGCCATAGATTTGAGATTGTCAAATCGGAAAATGTAAGTTTCGAACCTACCGCCGTGGTGATTTTTGTAGTCCAGCTGGACTGCAATAAATCCACACAAACTTATTGCTATTACGGCTTTATCACATTATGAAGTCCAGGTCATTTACGATCGAATATTTTTTTCCTTTCACTCACTTTGTCGTTGCCGACCGACTTGCGAACCATTGCTCAGATTTTTTTTCACATTTGTTCAGCTTCTCTCTATCAGTTTTATGTATGGAAGCCCTAGTGGACAGGTCATCTTCGTATTCTCCACAAGCCACCAATAAGGGTATATTAGGCTCAGTCATGTACGACAACCACAACTATTTGTCTACCTTCCTGACTAGATGAAACCTATGTTCTGTACGGTCAGCAGGAGCAGACGATCCGCTGTGCTGGCAGTCTCGGTTGTACATGAAATTATCTTGCAGGTGAAGTCATACGGATGAATGTTGCGCAGTGCTTACTGGTCCACAACAATACACACTGGATCAGTCGATGGTCTCGACCCTGCCACCCAGACTCACCAAACCTTCCATCTCTCGAGACTCAGCAAACTGGTACCAGGCAGGTCTGGGTGGACAGTACTGATTTGACATACCGTTTAGTCCGGTTAATCACTGCAAGTCACTGCTTGGAGCAAGCATTTATTTAGCCACCCATACCGATACTTAATGAACTCAAATGCATTGCATATCCATATAGTATTGATCACTGCCGAACACTTTATTCTTTATCCTTGAGTTAGAGATCAGCAATTTTCCAAAATGCTGTACGGTCATAGATGAATTCGTTCTCTAAGAGTTCTTTTATCTCCACAGAATTAGTTATTGGTGTTCTCGCCGAGATACCGATCTTATCGTTTCAGTAATGAAACTGGAAAAAGCGCCTCAAGCCTGCTTTTGAAATCAGTCAATATGCTATCTCAAAGAGTTGTTGCCTTATTCATCATTTGCCGATTTTTTGAAATATTTCAGGGTATTTATGCAGATGGTGGTGGATTGGATCAACAAATCAGAGAAATCGAAGAGTCAATCGGCTTGCCCTTGACACATTCCGAGTTTCGCGAAGAAATGGGCATTAAACCACCAAAGGTTTACGGCTAGGATGTTGCACATTTGTTTCACTGGCTAGCAGTCTGCTACACTTTTCGAATTTCTGCTTCCGTGCTTATACGAAAGTGCCTTGGCCACAGAGCTAAAATGTTGCGAGAGGTGTTCTGTGTTGCTGAAGAAAACGCTCCGGAAAGTAGTAAGCTCCTGGTTAGTTAATGTCTCCATTATCGTTTTTAAGGAAAGGATCTGTGTGAAATGTGCTTTTGATTTACTGCATTCTAATATTCTTTCACACAATCGTGTTTATTGATGAGATTGATGACGTTGATACAAAACGATATAATGTCAATTCCAGTGGAGAGCGCGAGATCCAGCGAACTATGCGTGAACTCATCAATCAGCCTGATGGTTTTGACTTCCGTTGTGATGCTGAGGTACTGCTTATCAGTTCATTTACGTAAATGACAACAGGGAGAGATAATGTTTTCAGTACTGGTCAACCGTGTAGAATGAGCTGCAAAAATTCTTACAGGCACAAATTGAACAAAGGATTGATTGCTAATTTTAACCATATCCTAATTCCATTCGGTAAATCTCTGGATAAGCGATAAAGATCTGACTTCGTTAGCCATAGCTGGAGGTGCCTGGATGCATTTCTGACCTTTACAATGACTTGCGGTGAAATACCAATGTTTCTTGTCAATGCTACTATCCTCCCAAGCAGGTCTCGCATGAATTCGCCAAACCCGGTGAGATAGAAGGCTTGGTGAGCCTGGGTGAAAGGATCGAGCACATGTGCTTGGCAGAACACCTCTGACCACTGTGCTGCATGGCTGCTTCCCTAAAACATAAGAAATATAAATAATTCGCTAAAATAAAAAAATAAAAAAGAGAAAACCGGTACCAGTAAATATCTTCAGATGGTATGTACAGTTTACATTTAGGTATCACAGATGTTCTTCAGAATAGAGTTTTAACTATTTTGCTGTTATGGCCGTAGGGAAGTAGAGCAAAGCAGACCATACCCAACTTATCGTGAAGTAGTTATTTGACTAGTATACTTCTCCACTGTCGTGATTTTTTTCCCTTATTGTGTACAATCCGTCCACTTTGTATCACATCTCGGCCGATATCAGGTGCACGTTGATGTATTAATGGACGACTGTATGTATATAAATGTGGTTCTGTTTTATTTTCAATGTCCTACAGTTCATAAAATGAAATGACGTTTGATGGTTTTGCTTTATGATGAGTTACTGAGTTTTAGTCTTGTAAGCTGAGACATTTTTAGATGACTGAAGCGAGAACAGCCGAACCCAGCTCGTCTAGCAATTCATCACGCTTGTCCACTCGAAAAAAGCAAATTTTGCAAAGACTGGAAAAAATCCAAGGACAAGACATACTTCTTCAGGATTGGCGCCTATGACGAAGCAATGGATGTTTGGTGAGCTGAGAATGTGGAAATATCGTTCCCAGTGGGTTCCGTTCATCTTCTTTCATTCTTTTTTCTTCTATTCTTTCTTTTTAGGTTACGTACTTGTTGATATATTCTCAAATCAGAAATATACCGTAGAGCAGAAAAAAGGAGACCAGTGAAAATAACTGGAGAAAGAATAGGGTTGAGAAAGACGATTCGAAACCTTTTATAGTTTTTGCTCGTCTTAGACTTGATTGTGTGGTGGTGAGCTCGAGATGATTCCTTGTAGTCGATTTGGCCATATCTTAAGGTTTCTAGTTTTTTTTTGTGATTACTCTTTATAGCTATGCTTGTAAACAATAATTCTCGGAGTGAGTTTGTTCTCATTCGTTCCACGCATTTAGCGCTATTGGCTATAATTTCCTTCAGGTTTTCAGGAAAAAACGTCCATGTGGATTGGCGTTCGACTCCGTTAGCAAGAACTCACTAAGAATGGCTCGAGTATAGCTCGGCGGAAATTTTGTAAGCCTATTTATCGTGTTAATTCTGTGCCTATTGTTCTAGGAGATCAACATGAGCATTCAGTCGGAATTCTTCAAATGACCTTATTTGGAGTCGAACAAGAACTTGCATTGTAAACCATTCAGGTGGTTAGTGACGTCTGCTCCGTGTTCTTCCCGATTCTCCGTCTGAATAGCGTGATTTTATTTCACTTACTTTTGCCTCACTGGTGATTTTCGTTTCCTTCGTTTTAGCCCACGTTGATAACGGTGAATAATATGAGTTTGAGAGGGATGAGGCATGTTTACCATCACTCTTCTGCTCCCATGTTGGCACTAGACCGGTCTGGGAGGATTAAGGACCTGAAATGATGCATTAGTAGGCCGCTGCAGCTCATTCTTTAGGCCAGATATTTATTCGACCACCTCTTTGGTGCATGCTAAAGTTATATGTGTGGCACATCCGTCGAGGATTGATCAACGTCGAACACTCTTGTTCTTTATCTTTTATCCTTGCTGGGGGGCGTTAAAAACACTGATGTGACTCGTTAGTAGGACACTAGAAATCATTGCATAGGCCAGGTATGCATTCATTTACCTCTAGGATGTTTAATGAATTCGAAGGCATGTGGAATTCTTTAGGGATTGATCAACGTCGGCGGTTTATTCTTTTATTATTTTACACCAGCATGAATTATTGTAAGGGTGAGACTAGGTGAGTATTATATCGGACACAGTTGAGAGGGAATTCCGAGAGCAAACTACAGAACGATCTAAGATGGAGGCCATAGCTTACTCGGATACTTAGTTTCTTGGATGGCTCGTCTTCACTGGTTGTGCGAGCCTCAGCATAATTTCCATTCTCCGGAGATTTGCCGGTTTAGCCATTGTGGTTCCCTGGAGTTCCGAGGGACAGCCTGGTCAAAGTCTGTCCAAGGTCGTTACCATCACAGGCAGTCGCAGCCCTTGTGGATCAGAGAGAGATTTGCCACCATGCGACTTTGATATCAGCACGGTGGTGGATCCTGGTATTGGTTTACTCTTAGCTAGGCTTCCTGATGGAAACGCCGGACTCCTCAGCTTGGGAGACCCTGCCGAGGTGGAAGAATCACCCCGCTCTACATCGCAGTCCGGCACCCAGGAACACCTCCCAGCCACGATGAGGCGGTAAACGGTTGGGATGACAAAGAAAAATTCAAATGATGCCCAAAAAACTCCTAGTCCACTTCACATGCAACAATTTTGTGGCGCCAAGTATACAGTTATAGTGCGAATACAGGTATACAAGTCCTTCCTGTTATTTACCTTCGTAGCAAAGAGGTGTCTGTAAGTGTTGCTCTTTGGTGTTCAGACGGAGCAGAGAAGGCTTTGCTTCACCAGTACCATTCTCGGCGTTGTTACTTCTCAAGCGGAGGTTTCTACTGCAAAATGAGCTCGTGTAAGAAACCATATTTTTTTCTTTTGTAAAACTGTCAGGTACAAGTTGTCCACTTTTTCAAGCAGTGCACAATGCCAATATCTGAATTTGATAAGATATCGATTGAATACAAAAAAACATATTGGAACAACAGCAAAGAGAGGGAATGAACCACATATGATTCATGCGCGCACGAACGCGTTAATTCCATGAAGGAATAGATCGCAGCCCGACACCCAGGAACACCTCCTGGCCACGAGACTTTAAAACACTAGGGTTTAGCAAAAGATTTATATGTGAGAGTACTTGGAAGACATGATATTGTGGGTACAAATGGAAGAGCAAAAAAGAAAGGAAGGGTGGTCCTAGTGTGAAAAATTACATTAGCATTAAGGGAATTCGTGATAGAGGCGGTCCCGCGAAAGGTAGTGGTTCTTTTCAGCATTCGTCTTGTGTTAACTAGAGTAAATATGGGAAAATTTATAATTTAGTTTATGAAACAAACGGCAATGGAGATCACTTACAGGACGACGTTGTAAGGCGCCATCCTGCAAAGCGGCAACTGAAAGCGCTGGACATCAGCAGTGATGGAGTAGTAGTGGAAAAAATACTGGTCCTATTTTCGATTTTTTCATCCTCAGTAGGAACTTCCAGAATTCCAGTTTCGCGGGCTACGTAACTCATTTAACGTTTTCCAGTTCGAGCGGTGCCTTCAGTTTTCATTGTACGTCGACAAGCTTTTTTTTTGAACAATTCCATGTGTTCAAATGTTTTCGTGCTAATTGCACACCACTTTTCTCATTTCAGGATACTGAAAGATTGGTCCAGAGATTGCGTAGAAGGTGTATCTCATCTCATGCAATCAATTGAGTGTGTAACACCTTCAGGACTTCCCGTTGTTCAAGCGACCAGTGGTTTTAAAGAGAAAAAAAGGGCGTGTCATGTACGCGACTGTTTCTACAAATCAGATTTGTGCTCATGTGAATCGTCCATATGACTTCTTTATACATCCTTTTGCGTTTAAAACCAAACATTACTTGTTCAGACTAGTTAACACAGAATAGCTGACATTTCTGCGGTTTCGCCTTCTTCAGAACCTAGAAAGGTCAAATTTGCACGAACTCTACGCAGCTAAACACCTTCATAGCTTCAGCCGACAAAATTTAAAACATAATTTTTCATTCGCACAATAAATAGCTTCTTCTGAAACTCAGCTTTTTTTTATTCGTAAGTCTTCTAGTTATTTGATGGAGACAAGCCCAGAGGGAGAGGAATATGCCTGGCTCGGGTCAAAAAGCAGTCTTGTACAAGAATCCCAGCCCATCATAGCAATTGAAGACGAAAAGCGTTGAACTACTGGTGAAAAAATTGAGCTCTGTATGCTCCACGTAATGGAGGACGGCTGTTTTCTAATAACTACCGATAATTTCCAATCACTAGGGGACTTACGGAATTTATGAATTGGAAAACTTGCAGAAAATTCTTTACACTACCACTCCTTGTAAAAGTAATAGATTTCCTAGGGTGTAATTTCTATTTTAAGCTTATTAAAAAATAAAGCTTTCTAAAAGAAAATCTAATTTTCATTGTGGTCAGACAACCAAATTGACACGTTGATGAAAGAAACTTTTTAGATTCCTGCTTTTCTCATCACAACTCATAGATTTCATTATGGTCCGAGTTATCCTTGTTAAAACGGGGTGGGGGTTTGGTGGCTGCCTTCGATTATGTATGAATTTGAGATGGAAAGCGATCAATCAGTGCAGAAGTTGGTAGGTTCGTTGAAATGGTGGAGTTTTCCAAAATCTTCGCTAGAGAAGCCAGAGTCATTGTTCTATCATTCTTGAAGAATATTTTAAATGGTCTGCTAGGATAAGGGCCTCCTCTGTGACGTTTTTTTTTTACATGACGTCATTCTCTGCTTTTTTTCTTCATTTTATTCTTTTTGTTACCTTCTGCTCTTTCTTACCAACCTCTTTCTTGATACCATAAAGATTTCTGCATATAACGTACTTTCTTCTTCATCGCTCTGGATTAATTTGCAACAATTTAATATTCCGGTCTTGAGCCACGCCACTTGACGACTTCAACTTTGGCTTCGATCGATCCATTTTTGAGACTGACAGTGAAGGAACTGCGAGTTGTGGAGGATCGGAGCGTGGAATTGGGAGATTCTCATGGTTTTTAATAGGTACTTTTTGGAAGTTTTTCGTTTACAAAGCTAAGCAGTTGTGCAGTTGCCAGCGTAACAAAGTCGCCGCTGGGTAGTGGTGTTGCAAGGGAAAACGCAAGCAAAATGACGTTATCATGCTGTGCGCAGTTCAAAACGCGTGGTCGTCCTCCACTCGTAAAAATTGGAGGTGATTAAAAAAATGATGGTCCACTCAAGCAAAAGAAATAATGGATGAAACTTTTAGCGTTAATCAATCCCTGAGGAATGCACCATGCATTCATCTTGATCAAGCATCCATAGAGGTGATTGATTGCATATCTAGCCTATACAATGAATGGTGGTAACCTGGTGATGTATCGAGTCACTGCTGCTATCCTCTCAGACAGATGTGGCACTAAGTGGCCTACCGCGAAGGGATAGAAGGCTTTGAGGGCGCGAGGGCGGAATCGAACTCGTGCATGTTGCAGTGCACCTCTATCCACTGTGCTACACGCGCCTTCCATTCAGATATCAAGTAACTTTGTCGCGCAAATCTGCAACTCTCGTCGTCGCGAATGTGTTAAACAACACGACAGATAGGATATTCGACATACTATGTTGTAATTAGCCAATCATCTCAATGAAATCAGTTCTGACGTCAAAGTTAAAGTTTGTATTTTATCAAGCTCCAGTTATAGAGTCGGGAAACTACAGAGTATGATGTTTTACTCCTGTGTTTGTTGTAGGCCTCCCAACCGTTTGCCGCCTCACAGTGGATGGAAAGCGTTCCTGGGTGTCGACCTGCTATGTACAGCATTGGATTCATTCCCATGGCAGTGTCTCTTAAGCTAAGAAGGAGTCCAGCGTTTCCATCAGGAAGCCAACCTAAGAGTAAACCAATACCAGGATCTTTCACCATCCTGGTACCAAACTATTCGCATGGTGGTAAATCTCCCTCCGATCCAAAATTACGGCGACAGCCTGTGGTGGTGACAACCTGGGGCAGATTTTGACCAGGCTGACATCGGGACTCCAGGGAAACACAGTGACTAAACCTGCAAAACTCCGAAAAATTGACATTATGCTGGAGCAGGCACGGCTAGTGAGGACTGGCCGTCCAAGTATCTAAAAAATCCAAGTTTATTGTATATGATCGCAAAGACTAACAGAATCGATGTTCTCAATCCTACACCCCTGCGCTATGATTATTTGGATAGAAAAATCGAACCCTCACTTCGAAACGTGGAAGCTCCAGTTCGCATTATGGAGACCCACTCGGGGAAAATGAGCGTCAAGTGTGTTCACCTATGCTTGCGTTTCTTTTTTGCTGTGCTTAGTCTTATCAGCAACCATGACCTAGAGAAGTGGAATTTCTTTTGTTTACGATATATACTTTTGAATGAACAAAGGCTGTGATTCTTAACACCCAACCACAACACTGCAAGAAAATTTACAGTTGTGTTTCAGTTGGTTTCAGTTTCAACTCCTCTTCTCTGTTTAACCTTTAGTGTTGGTCTAGCTACGATTGATCTTCAGAGCGATGAGGTTGTTCGTGAGAAATTCATAGACGATATTCTAGAGGTACAAGCGACCAAGAAATCAATGCTCATTTACCATCTGTGATTAAATCAATACCTTTCACTCTGTTCTGTTCTATCTGCCATCTGCATATCTGTAGAGTATTTCTGCTGATATTAAAGTTTTATATCACTGATATTTTAAGGATAAAGGTATAAGGTATTTCCCCCCATATGTAGGCTTTCAATTTGTCGTCTGTAGTATTTTGTTAATGTGGTTTTTTCCGGAGGTTCACTCTCTTCCGTAGCGAATGCCGTTGCACTATTTAATTTCATGGTTTACCCATGTTAGTTATATCGGAACATTATGAAATAGGTTGACTTTTTTATTTACTGCCTACTACAGTTTTTCAAGACAGGGCAATACGTGAAATGCAACCACAATGATGCTGAGATATTTGCAAAACTCCGGACCGCAGGTGGGGATCGATCGACTGAGGTCCGGAATTTTGCAAATGTTGCATCTCACATTATGAAATACTTTACAGCTGTAATATTTTCCTCTAACAGTGAACTTGTTTTTTAGTGGGAGTTTATAATTTAGGTCGTTTAGCTTATCGTAATGTGGCGCCTGTGGCGTAACGGTCGGAGGCGCCTTGCAATACACATGGGATCGATCCCGGCGCCCTGGATCCACCAAGCCTTCCATCCCTCCATGGTCGGCATCGGTACCAGACCTGTCTGGGAGGATGGTAGCACTGCTTCGATACATCGGTAGGCCACCGCCAGTCATTGTAAAGGCAAGGTATGCACGTAGCCATATGCAGTAACTTCTATGATGCCTCAATAAAGGCGAATTAACAGTGCATTTATAATGTTGCGAAACCATGTGCTTACAAGATACTCAGCGCAGCTCATTCTCCACAAAGCTGTTTCGAGCTGCAGCACTTTGTTGGGGGTATGAGAATCGAAGAGCTGGCCGACTGCACATTTGACCTGCGCAATGGTTACAAGTGCTCATGAACGTTGAGGCGGGTTCGTTAACGTTCAAAGCGCGCGAAAAAGAATGGAGAACATTGTGTTGTGCATTGCTCAGTATCGAATGTGCTGCACAACTTTGAGGAAGTCGGAATCCAATTGTTTTCCTGGAAGCGGCAGTGTCACTTACGATTTTTCTCGTTTGAGGTGAACGGATCTGTCATGTAGCTGAGAGTTATGCGTTGTCCACTAGAGAAGGGGGTCATTTTATTTGTTGGCTACTGATACTTGAAAAGAATTCCGCTACTTTTTTTTCAAGGTAGGCTATTATGCGGAAAATTCAACCTTGCAATAATAGGTCTCTAAGTCGTCTACATGTTTTGAATTGAATGGAGCTTAGTTTGCCAACTTTCCGCCTTTTTTATTCTCCGCTGCCGCTTTTCTTCTTGCTCTTTTTCGCACTTCCTTACTTTCACCTTTTCTCTACGACACACTATTTATCACAGTTCTTCACTTTCTCTCTCTCTCTCCTTCTCGTTTTTACACCTGTTGTTTTGAAATCCATAATGCAGGCGAAGCTCACTGCATGGGATGACATGGACTGAACAGTATAAGAATTCGCTTAGAAAATAATATGCATGAAGAAGAAGAGCCATACTCCTCCTCCGTTTATCGTCACTGTTTTGCTTCCGTCTGATTCCTTGAACGTGCTGTTCTGCAGATTCATTGAAAGTGCACGGTATATGTGCAAAGAGATCTTTTTATCAAAGAGCCACCGATTTCGAGCTGTTGACCTTCGCACCATTGATCTTCGCCCCTATCTGTGCGCATTCCAGTCTTTTTTTTCCTGCTCCACTGAGTTCACCGAGCATTGTCTCCTCCTCACTGGTACTCCTCGAAAACAGGAAGATGTCATCCGCAAAAAGAAGATTTGATAAGAATTTTTTCATCAACACTTACGCCGTTCTCGTACCAATCGAGTTAGTTCATTACCCACTGCATTGCGGAAGTGCACAATTTTGGCGGATTAGTGCCACCTTGTCGGGCCCCTTTCCTTATGTTTATGGTGAGGAGTCAATGAAAAAGTTGTATATTCGTGCTGCAGCTTCCATAACAGTCACCTAGTGTTCGAATCCCACAGATCTCCCCTCATATGAGAGATCCTGATAGCCGGTTAGTCGCGAGGCTACGTGGCACGTTCCCAGGTGGCGGATAGGGGGTTAATTGCGGACGAAAAGCGATCTTTGCTTCCCTGAGACGCAGATGGATCCAAAGGATGGACTCTCTGTTTCTGCTACGCCGATTTGGCACATACTTTCTGTATTTACGAGGCGCATTTATGCACGCAGATAAGCATACGGGAGACGGATAGGAGTCGCCTCCAACAATTAAGCTCCATGTCCACTCTGGGAGAGCCTGGCAAGCTATCCGTGAGTACAGCCAGCCCCCACGTTCAGAGCCCAGCAAGCTATACGTGGGTATCAAAATGCCAAACACAGTAAAAAAAACGGGCCTCATTCCCCCTGGCTCCCGAAACAGCCCCTCAATTCGGCAGCGTTGGGTAGGACGAGTACGGAGATGCTGCTAAAATCTCAGGGCCAATAAGAGGTCATCTGCCTGACCGGGACGAGACGATGCCACCTATTCAACGCCGTCCATGACACAGGAGAAGAAGTGTTCTTGGGAACATGCGACAGTAGAGGAGTCGGCGGTGTCGGCGTCACGAGTTTGTCTATGAACATCGATTCATTCGAACAGCTTACAACCCGAATCGGACGTTTACGATTAGAAAGATGTGGATCAATACCAGCTTTGACAATCTTCGTCGTTTACGCGTCGATATCAAACTATGACGAAGAAGAAGTCGGAGCGTTCTACATGAATTGGAGAAGTTCTAAAGAAAAGACCATACATTCTTCAAGGTCATCATTGAAGATTTCAATGCCAAGATTGGACCAAGAAGAACGTCTGAAGAACGTCACGTTTGGACCTACGGATTAGAACTGAACGAACAGGTTGAGCGGCTGTATGAGTTTATCATGACGGCCAGACCATCCATTGTAACTCGCAATTCAAGAAGCCCCACCCTCAACACTGGACGTGGGAGTCTCCCAATGAAGAGTATCACCTGTATCACCTGTATTCCCGTTGATCGTCGAGTGACTCACGCGGGCGCCAGTAAATCTTCCATTTTTCCCTATCGCGTGCAAGAGTAGCCCAATGGGTTCTGCTCGCTCGCGACTCGCGTTATATCAATACTGGACTGAACTTTGTGTTCGGAGGCGCCAAGTATTTGGACTCCCTGCAGAAAGTCGCAATGGTTTGTTACTATGAAATAGCAATTTTTTTTTGCTACCTTCGAATTACTTTGTATCGAAAACTTTTGTTGACAGTGGCTCAGCAAGTCATAGAATTCTTCATTACACAGTTCCACTAACTGGGACGAGAGTTCGTAGTTGAAGCCCGCGCCTTCTAAAAACGAAGGCATAGGCGCATTTAAAATAAACTTCGGAGAAGTTCTTTTACCTCTGCAGTTCTTGCATATAGCTTTTTAAACAGGGCATCACCTGCGCGTGCCGGAAGTCCTCGATATTGAGAATCGAGAAGACCGTTCTCAAGGTTCGAAGGTCCGAACGTCGTATACGTCTTCCTCGATCCAGTTTGACCTGCAATGTCTCACAAAGCTAATACAAGAATGAGACTTGTTGATGAAAATGAGGAGCCCACAAAGTTTACCATATGCGAATGTAGTTCCGTTGTCAGGATCGACGTTCTATTAACTGCGGCATTGGGTTATAAATTCGTCGACTCTGTCGACCATATGCTACTCTGATCAGCGGCTCTTCCTCAGTGGAAGACACGTAAGAAACGGTTCTGAAGAAGCCGATACTGCGGAAACGTTAGCTACGATTGTGTTGTATGTGTGTTATTGTATGGAAGTAAACGTATGCTATTTAACAACCTCGCGATTGCTGTGAGAGAAAACGACGAATTTATAGTTCCGTCGTATCCCTTCACACAACCATCCACTACACGGATCCCAATATCTTCAGAATCTTGGGCCTGAAATCATGTGTACTTGTTATAAGAAGTAAAATAATACGACATGAGGTTAAATACCATAACCTGTGTGAAGTCTTCGCCAAAAAACCAGATCAAAGGTGAACGACTTTGGTTTGCACGGATCCAAACTGAAGCAATACTCGGATGGTGGCAATCAAGAAATAATATGTGAAATAACTAATTCCAGACAGAATTTCTTCATCGAGAACAGTGACGATGCGTTCTCGTGTGCTGGAACCCGGACGCACTCGTGCCGTCACTCGTTTGAATTCGGCGTCAGTCATGACCAAGGTGGAGTTTAGATTTCCTAGGCCAAATAGTCCTCGCTCTTGGTTCGTTTCAGTTTTCATTCATTTCTTTCACGTGCTGTCTTTGATAAGCTTCCACAAGGTTATTAACTTGTATATTTAATGTTCATTGGCTTACAGGCTTACATTTCAGCCACTTTGCTTCCTGAAGAATCTGGATGTATTCTTGGCTTTATCTGTAAAACTAGCTTAGTAATCTATAGTCCCTGCCAACGGTTTACCGCCTCATTGTGGCTGAGAGGTGTCTCTGGCTGCTGTGCTGCGATGTACGGCGGCTGGATACATCCTTCCAACAGGGTCTCCTAAGCTGTGAACGAGTCCAGCGTTTCCATCAAGAAGCCAAGCTAAGCGTAAAGCAAATTTCCCTCTGGTCCATAAGGGCGGCGACTGCCTGTGGTGGTGACGACCTGGGCAGACTTTGGTCTGGCTCACCTCGGGACTCCAGGGAACCGCAATGGCTTAGCCAGTAAAACCTTGAAAAATGGAGATTGTGGTGGGCCCCGCGCAACTGAACCGTCCTAGTAAGTAGGTAATCTATAGTTTTAAATACAATATGTATATAGCATGGGAACAGTGTTCCAGTCTATTAAGGAGTTCCAGGGAGTTTCGTTTTATGATGAGTGACGAAACCCGTGTGTTGTTCGCGAAGTCTGGCAAATGGCCCTCACTCAATTGAGAACATTAGTCTGAGATGAAACGGTAATCCACGTGTCATAGTGGGCCACCAGTACTTCGTATCCATTTTTTGATTTTTTTGAAATTTATTCGAAACATTGCAAAAGCTTTGAGCGCTGTTTTTGATCCTGGCCCCAGCTACGACATGAATATCAACACCGTTTTCTTCGTGTCCTCTTGCATCATCCCTGTCAGTACATTAAAACATTGCTTTCTTCGACGTGAGTGACAGGTCCGAGATTCGGTATATCTTAAAGGTTTTGATGTGGCAGCACGGATCCTTGCGCCGAGGTCGAAAACGCCAATGCGCAAAACTCTTGAAGCATTTCGGACAAAATTGCAAGTTTTGGGAATTGAACGTGAAAAGTGGTTGTTAACGATATCGTTCCGTGACTTCATTATTAACGCCGAGGTTAATTTCAAGTTTTATCAGACGGTGGAACTAGTCTGTTTTTAAATTTTGTGACGTTTAGGTAAGAAACGTGAAGTCCAAGATGACGGCCGTCTACCGATGAAGAAAGATGCAACTGGTGGTGAGTAGGGAAAAAATCTTGCCAAAGAAAAAACAAAGGCAGAAAGTAGCGTAGAGGATGAAAAAGTCAACCGGTCGCGGTGCAGCAGTAGAAGGCGAACAAGTTCATGGCCACTTTGTACTTGATTTGCTAATTTTTTTTCATTACACTTTTGTTTATTCTACTGCTTGAAAGGGTTTGATTATTACCTTTCTCATAAGCGCTTGAAGGTCATTCATTATTTAGTGGGAAGAATTGTTGTTAGCTTAGCTGAGTAGTAGTGAGATCCGAAGAAGCTCACCCAACATGCTCCATCAGTCATGTGCTAGAAAAAAAGCTGCTCCAAACTTTTTCTGTTCCTTTTTTTCATTGGTTTGTGTCTCTATCTTCCGTTTAATTTAGTTCGCTGACGATGCCCACTTTTTTTTCTTCCAAAACCGTGCTGGCTACATTATACCATCGAAGGGGTCCCACACCACAGCATTACTATCCAAATGACGACGAGAGTAGTGATGAAGAAGAGTTTGGAAGAAGTACCTGTATTCAGGTAGAGTAGTTTTTAAAGAAATTGTTCTTCGAGAAAAGTACCGTGTTTGTAAACCATCATCTTCATTGCGCTTTGCACATGTTCTTGTATTCCTATTGTTTTGTTTAGTGTTAACGCAGTGGCACCATGAAGTGTTGTGATCGTTAGCGGATTGTTAAAATTCTTTGCTACGGATGGTCGAAGCCGAACCAGAGCCGTTTTCGGGGGCTCCCTCAACAGTGTAAGCAGTGCCTGTAACGGGGAAGCTGCTCACGAACACGATGTGCGTCATCGGTGGCGAGGCTTCATGTACAGAAATAGGAACGCATAGAAAGTTTTATCAGGTACGTCCTTCAGCTCGCATCATCGCTTGTTAGTTGTCCTCTTCCAGCTTGCTATTCGTCGCGTCGGTTCAAAAATTTCCTTGTATGTCAGTGATGTTAGGTTAGCCGCTAAACGTCTTTATAAAACTGGTAGGTAGATATCGATTAAGTGATGCCAAACGCTCTTCACTGGTGGTTACATTTATTCCACCTTCTCGAGTTTTTCTTTCAATATTTTTAAGGAGGCACTTTTTTGTGCATAGAAGTGTAAACGCTTCTTGTTTTACTTTTCACTCGCTTTTTCAAAGACCCTTAGAGTAACACAGTAGGAACACTGTTTGCTGTTTATTTCTTTCTTGGATCATTCTCCCGCTTTGGTTTTCTAAAATATTTTCTCGAAAGTGGAAGTTGGAATTTGAGGAAATCAACAAATGCCATGACATTTTGTCAAATGCGAGAGTGTCACCGTCGTGAAGAGGAAGTGTGTCATAGTCGTTAGAAGTTCCGAAATGGAAGCTAAGCGTTCACAACTGCCCATATATTCTGAGGAGATTCCTTTTATGGAAATCGATGGAAACATAGTAAGTGGATTGTTTTTGTTCCTATTTGAATGTATTATAAGCATGGCCTGCACGATTTTATGGCTTTAGATGCTTTTTTTAGGATTGGTCATCTCTTCTTTTTTCCTGGTTAGGAACCAGTTTCTAAGTTTCTTCATAACTTCCACAGGTGCTGACCGTTCGTGTTTACATTTAGGTAACGATTATTTGTGGCGAAACGGGATCTAGGAAGGTTACTCAAATCCATCAGCTTCTTTACGAAGCAGATTGAGTATTGCTTCAAATCGATGTCATATTTCAAATATTGTGGCCTGTAAGTGTTCTTTTGAATGCCTAGGTTTCGTCTTAATTAAATCCTTTCTGATTTGACGTTTCGGTGTCACTTCATCGAATCTTTCTAATGGATTTCTTTCTGTCAACTACTGTTGCGTATAGTTATGCAAGCGAGGATCAGCTGTTTGGGATCGCTGAGCTGTGGCGAGTTTTATATCTGAACGTGTTGGGGAGAGTTAGGTACGCCTGATGAAGTCTCTAGCCAAGTAAGTATCTGTAGCGTAAATCTCGGGCTTTCGTTTGCACGTTCCTCGTAAGCCAAGTGTACTGTATTACGTATCGCAGTTCTGCATTGTGTAGCAGCGGAATGAAACTCACCTTGTTTCGGAATTTTATATAATCATAGATAATACAAAATGATAGAATGGTAATAAAAAAGGCAAATAATGGTTGAAAAATAGATTTTTTGCAACTGTAGAGAAAAAACAATTAAATTAACAATGGAATGCTAAAATAACTTTCAAGTGCTGTGATCGAAAAAAGAGAACTCGACAGGCCACTCCAAGTAACTGGTATAGGTACATATTTGCAATTAATACCGATGTTCCAATTATTTATTTGGGTACTTGGACGCCCCTGTCCTCACTTTGAGCGGGCCATAGCATAATCTCATTGTTCGAAGTTTTGCTGGTTTAGCTATTGTTTCCTTGGAGTCCCAAGGTCAGCCTAGTCTGCCCCAGATCGTTACCACGACAGACAGCCGCACCTCATGTGGATCAGAGGAAGATTTGCCAGCATGCGTCTAGTTTGATGCCAGGACGGTGGTCGATCCTGACATTGCTTTAATCTTAGCTAGGCTTCCTGATGGAAAAAGCAGTACTTCTTTCTCAGCTCTGGATACCCAGCCGAGGGGACGAATCCTCCCGCTTTACAACACAACCCGACCACTCAGGAACACCTCTCGGCCACGTCGAGACGGTAAACCTTTGGTAAGGCTGACTTAATTATGTGAACGAAAATATATGGCTCCATTTTGCAACCCAATAGGAAAAATGTTTGCAATTGTAAAACACGCGCTCTTCAAACACGTTGTTGGGTCAACCGGATAAAGTGCCGCATTTTGATTGGAAAACGAGTGCGCCACCGAGTTAGCGAAGGTGGCCAACGGTCACCAAGATTACAGAATGAGCCAAGAAAAGACCTTGCAGAAATAGCTAACGTTTCCATGGATCCTTCTACACGGTGCAGAACAGCATTTACATGAGCAGAAATTATTCACGGTTTATTTTCCGTACAAAGAAGGAAATTTAAGCACTGAATACTCACATCAGAAATATCCGAAATACGTTAGATTTCTCTCACCATCTACACACAATTAAAAAGTCCACTCATTAAAAATCACTTCAAAAAACACCAAATATTGTTGGTGCGATCTTTGCAATGGTTGTCAATTCTCCGCAAAAGACTCCATGGAATAACCGAAAGTGGTATTTCAAAAGTCACCTGAAATAGTCGAATTAAAGAGCAGAGTCAAACTGCGAGACACCAAAGAGACCCCTACAGAAAACAAGTCATGCGAAAGAATGATTTTGTGGAACTGTTATTTTGGTTGTGTGAAACCACACTGTTGACGGATTTTTCTTCGTTTCCCTCCAACTTACTGTTGACATGGTGCACATTTCTTATAGATGGTGTCTATTGATAATTGCTTGACGGCCGGAATTCTTCGCTTAGGGTGTGTTTTAATGAGTAAAGGCGAAATCACTTAAATGGTGTTTACAACACTGTTGACAGCTGGTGCTACACCTATTTTTCTGAAGAGGGTAGTAAACTCTCTTCAGAAATTTTGAAATTTCCATGTGTGCTTTTCTTGTTCACCAAAACAATGATTTGCTGAAAAAGAAAAAAGAAAAACAGAAAAGATAAGAAACCTTATGGACAACCAAACCTGTCTCATAATTGCTTTTACTTTGATTACTGCTCTTTTCAGGAAATCATACTTAGTTTTTCAGGAAGTCGAAGTTCAATCCATTAACGTCTACTACTAGTAACGTCATACCAGTTTGAACAACCACTGCGACAAACGTGTTCCAGCCAAATACGAGACCGTTGTTGATGGAACGAAGCTCGGGGACAACATTGTAGCTGAAAATCAGGATAACAATTAGCGAAGCTTCAGTACAACAGTCATAGAGCATTTTCGAAAGACTACCATCATCAATATAGAGAAAATGTTCTCACATTTACATTACTGGGGGTCACAATAATAATACCAATAAATGATGCTGACATGCTTATTCGAATCTACTTTTTATTCACATTAGCTGCTCGCCTTCCATATAATTAACACTGTACTGGAAGGAGATATCAAGCGCAATTCAGAGGACCGGATTCGTCGTATACGAAGGATCACCAAATGTGAAGAGTTAGATATGCGTGTTCGAAATCGACACGAGGGTTCACACGTTCAAGAGATTTTGGCTTCCTATCAGTAGCACCCTATGAGGGTTCATCGGTTCCAAGAGATTCTGGCCTCTTATAGGTAGCAATCTAGCCGCCAGCCGACAAATCAACTTTCCACACACAAAGACCGACGAATGACTGCAGTAACCATCTCAAAAGACCATGGTTAAGCTACCCCGCTAGTTAAGGAAATATAACCTGTAACAAACAGAAATGCACTCTTAAGGAACTATAACCTGTAACAAACAGATGCACTCCTACTGCCGCGCTTTTTACTGCTTCATACGGTAAAATATTTACGACATGTCAATGACAGTGTTTCTTGTTGTGAACTCATATCACAAGAACAGTATCCCTAACTGACGCCAACGTTCACTTGCCTTCTAATAGGAGGCAACATCAAATAAGCGTAATCGACATACATAAAAACCAAAATGGAGACGACTAACAGATGTTAACTTGATTAGCAGACCTATTCTATCAATGGTGGCAAGCCATCGTCACAAAAATGTCGGTGAAGTAGGTGTTTTGTGCACTTGCTAAGTGCAAATTTTGCCAATTCACACGAGATCCTCGAACGAAAAAACGAGACTCCCACCATGTATGCCATAATGCGTCCTCAACTTGCATTCTAAGTAAAAACAGTTTCTCAAACTTTTACCGATCTGTAGCTCATGAATACGAAACAGATGCTCCATGTATTGAGGTAGCTGTCAGCATAGAAAAGTCCTAAAAATTCAATGGTTAAAACCATAAAGATGCTGAGATATTTGCAAAACTCCGAAGCGGCGATGTTTGCAGTGGGGATCGACCACGGTATTACCCTTTCCGGGTACTAACGCGTTCACCACCACATCGTGCGAGTCCTTCGTTTCGCCCTTCTGGTCGATGCTTATAGTTTAAAGCCAGACTGGGAAGCCAAAGGAAGGATATACCCTCCCTGGCCTTGAATGGACCCATTGAATGTCTCTTCCACAAAATTACAGTTTTTGGCAAGCATTCAAGTTGCCCCAGAATATGGAATTCCACAGCGGCACAAAAATGTATAATGATCAAGAGCATCTGCATAAATAAAGTATAATATTTATCATGTTTAGCTGAGGCTTTTGCTGGTTGTTCTTTGATATGCCTGAATATTGCCCTTCGAAAACTCGACTGAGCTAGAGGCAAACCATAAAAAAAATCCTGCAATCAAATCAGAAGAGAAAGATAAGCGATGCATGAAAACACCTTCAGCTAAGATCTTCAAATGAAGACTATCAGATGGCTGCCAAAACATTCCAAAAGTATGGTGTTACTCCTCAGTATTCGAAATGAGAAGTTCTAATCGCATTTCGACTGCTATAAAAAAGCCGTTCGAAAAGAGAAAAAGAGAAGTTTGGGTTTGATGTGATCATAACACAGCGGACATAAGTGCCAACTAATGAAGTCGCTGCAGCAAGAGTGATAAACCTGCACGGAAAAGATGTAAGAATAAGCTCGAAGAAGAATTACAAAATGAACGTTCGGACGTCTGCGAATACAATACTACATTAGCACTGCCAAACGAATAGAATCTTTCAACCATCTGCATAACCTGGGAATCATGAACGACACGCACCAGCTACAAACAGCATGTTGACAGAAACAGTCGAAGAGATCTACAATTATTACCATTTACTGAGACCGCTTAATAAAGTCCTTGCGAAAATTATCCTACCATGTAAATCAGTAACATAAAATCAAGGTCATTCAGCTAAACAAATGCGATCACTGCGCTAGTCCTAAATAACATCTTATCAGAACCAGTACCTGCTCCTCGTCGTAACTTATGCCGATTCCGAAGTTGCTGGATAGCGAATGCAAATAAAACAAACTAAAACAATTTTGAGTAACCAGACAGTCAATACTGCCATTATCAACATTAGGATCTGGCAAGGGAAAATAACTCTCGTTGATTGTGTTGAAGGCTCGAGTGTTGCCGCACAGTAACCACGTCGGGAATCCGAGGTAGTAGAACGTCTCAGTATATATAACTTAATTACTCACTTGATACTTGAATGGCCCGTCTTCACTGGTTGTACGGGCCCCAGCATAACCTCCATTTTTCGGAGATTTGCTCGTTAAGCCATTTTGGTTCCCTCGAATCCTGAGGTCAGACAGGCCAAAGTCCACACCAGGTCTTCACCACCACAGGCAGTCTCAGGCGTTCTGGATCAGAGGGAGATTTGCCACCATGCGACTTTGATACCAGGACGGTGGTGGATCCTTGTATTGGTTACTCTTAGCTAAGCTTCCTGATGAAAACGCCGGACTCAGCTTGGGAGATCCTGCCAAGGGATGAATCTCCCGCTGTACATCGCAGTCCGATACCCACGAATACCTACCAGCCACCGATGAGGCGGTAAATCGTTAAGAGTTATATAAAACATGTTATATAAAATAACCGCTAACGTCACGATAACGTAGATAGCCCGACGAATCACGCAAATGAGTAGGATTATCAAGTACTTTATGGAGATCTTATCTTCACTTCGATATAGCACTTGACCAACAAAAGTGTGCCAATCCACACCAAAATTTTTTAAACGAATATTGTGATGGGTTAATATTGGACCTCTGGATGGAAGAAGTACGAAAGAGTGGAAGAATGAGTGGTTTCCCAACGTATCTTTTGCAATGGAAGCAATGATTATGAAGTATTTCTCTTATAGTAGTTCTCCCTTTCTGCATCCGTACGCGTCGCAGCAATACTGTAAAGGGATGATTGGCTTCACTGTAGTTATTATTTTAATGAATTTAAAGATGAAAAGCCTGGTGACATTATATTGGGAATGAAGAAATATTAGTGCAACTGCTTGTCGTAGTATTACCACCTTTTCGACGATAGCTTTATTTTTTCCGAAGATAGGTGATATCACATTCGAAAAAAATGAAACTCTTTTCGGCTCCGCTAGCAAGAGGATGGACACATTATGCAGTACGAACAAAACTTCGTTAACTCAGTCTCGAACATAGGCGTTGTTATTTCGGTTGTCCTGCCTTTGATGATTTCATCGTGAGGAAATGCAATGCACATAACAATGTATTTAGCAAAAATGTCCACAATTCAAAGAGCGATGTGTACATGTGCGTTCGATTCAAGGTTGAGCGTCATGATCACCTGTTCTAAGAAATTTGCAATCGATATTGAACATGAATTGTTCTATAACTATGGTACGTTACGCAGTAATGATGCATCGTACCAATCATGAGCGCAAGCAATTCCAGAGGTGGATGAAAGACTGACGTCATGGAATCACTTCTATTTTTTGAACATAGAGGCACTTTATGGTGATCATCACTACGGCGACGTTGCAGTACATAAGCTGTTGTGCGATAAGATGAAGCATCGGTAAGGTTAGAAAGTCACATTCGTAAAATGAGTTGCTGTTTACATCAACTAGTACCGCAGGAAGTGCAAGGAAGTGGTGAAGCATAAATCAGTGTTGCCACTGATTATTTTTGCCTGGGGTCAAAGCATCAAGAGCTCAAATTTCCAAAGTGATTCGAGGGAAGATGTTCCTATTGGATGCCCTACAGAAAGTACTCCAAAAAGATCAAAGGTGCCAACAACATATCTCGATACTTACTTTTAAATCAGGCACATTTCACCGAGAAATTTAGTGGGAAGAAAAATGCCTGTGATGTTCGCTGTAGTGTAGCCATCGTAGGCCTAAGAATTCTTGGACTCCTGATTTCTCTTTTCTTTCATGTACATCAAAGTAATTACTGAGTTTAAAGTAACGAATATACTCATAGTATTGTCGTAGAAAAAAAGCAGTGTGCCGAGACTAAATCAGTGCAACAGAAGTCCATCGAGAACCTGCCTCCTACGCTAGCCGAAAAATTCGGTTCTGCCCACACCAGCATATGCCTTCACACTTGACATACGATAACACAGATGATGAATACGCGGAGTAAAAAGCTATTGCTATTAGGACTGATAAGTCTATGGCCAATGGCAATTGAACATGTAGACAACTTCTTCCCTAATAAAATATTCGCCATATTAGTCTCGACAGTTATAACGGATCTGGGGATACCAACTATTATATAAGTGGAATATCTATGCTATATATCCACTGCTAAAGTGTACTGGACGTAGTCACCCATAATATCACAAATAAAGCGAAATTTCAGGAGAAAGTGATAAAGCTATTCGTCTAAAATGGACATGACATGCCACACACATAAAGTGTATGAAAGAGGTAAACAATGATAAACGATGAAAACAATGATATCCTAGAAGACACACCTGGCTGCAGCGATAAGGGTGTGGTAAGTGGTCGTCACACAGACGTAACCGCTGTGTGCAATCCAAATATAGTCTATTTGAGAAATCAAGGCAAGAACAATGGCAATTAGCAAGGAAGAAAGAAATAAAACAAGTTGTCCATATTGAACCCATTTTATGACAGAAACCGCACAAAAAAAAGATAGCATAGCGCCTGAAGATATAAAGCAGGACCCAAATGAAGACCAAATTCGAGACATGTTGAAGTGTTTTCAAATCTTCCAAATTTGCATATATGCATATATATATATATATATATATATATATATATATGTATATATATCATTGGACTGAAAAACAAACCATAAGACGCACCTGCGACAGTATTCATAACCTCTACCAGACCATTGTTTACATCGCTCGGGTCCAGCTGCATCTCAATTCAAAGGGATTGTATTTAGTTGTACACCTAAACAAAAAATTATTCACAAAAAGAATAATAGCCCTATTTTGGAGCTTCACATAGATTTCTCCGTTTTACTGTTTCACCCTCTTCACTTGCAATTCCCGTAAGATGACTTATTTGGTCAAGAAAGAGAATAAAAAACCGAAACAACGAAAAGATTCTAAGACGGTTGAGGTGTAAGGACAAAATAAAATGGTAAAAAACCAAATTATTTTGCGGAACTGAGCACCTGAAAAAACTCCACAGCTTGTGAGAGCCCACCATGAAGACCATTTGAGTACCACCATATTACTCTTGAATATCTTGAAGCTCTCGAGTGCACTGACGAAATAATTCCGCATGTCTGATTTCGGCTTATTACGGAGATCTTCGTTTAACCTAAAGGAAATGACTGATTTAGCAATGTGAAGGCCATGCTGCACAAATACTTGGAAAAGTTAAGTTTGACCCCCTGTTCTTGTAGTCGCTCATCCAATGTCTTACTTTCCAAAGACTCACTTTGAGCTCCGCACTGACCAGACCGTGATGCAGCCGGAGGCAGTGCCAGAGCGATGAAAAAAACACAACAAGTATGTTATGCTAAATATTTCAGTGGTGTTGGACGAAGTTCCACATTACTACGAAGCCCATGAAGTTACGAAACACGTACGCTAGAAGTTTGCTATGTCATTTCACGAAAACCGAGTGAAGCAATACCACGTTTTCACACCTGATTCAGTGCCAAATATGTAGCAGTTCCGGGAGAAATAGGGAGATGAGCCAAGCTACACGCCAACAATTCCCTTGTGAGATCAGCACTACAATAGAATGACGTCATACGGCGATAGTTTCTCTCGTTTACAATCGCATTACAGGTATGAGCAGTATGGAATTTCTGCAGCTGAAGCAAAACCTGAAAAGAAGTGAAAATGAATAGTACGCTGCGTCAGACTTCTGCAGAGACATTAATCCTCGACCATTTTTCGAGCATGACAAACAAAAAATCGTAGAATAAGAGACAAATGACGTCATCGTTCGATTATCTGTAGACAATTACCGAACAATGAGTCCATAAAAGCAATATGAATTAAAAAAAAAAAGAAACGTTCAACAGCATCAACGCAAAGAAGGCAATTTGCATAAGTCGCATTTATACTATGCCTTCGCCCCATACAAGAAGAATCCAGGTTAACGACAGACACGCGCTCTCAAGCACAACCACCGGCTTGTAGCGAAGAATATCCGTCAGAGAGAATACAGATACCTGTAAACATACAGCAGTTGAGTACATTTTGAGAGTCTCAAAACGTAGCAGAGTTTGTAACTCCAGTCGAATGGTACTTACCCATATGAACAGACTACACATTTCATACTTTGACAAAAAGAAAGTAAAGAGGTCACTAAATAAATTGAACGAATTGTCTCCAAAACTCAATCACCCTACAAAAAGCAGAATTGTGGTAGTCTTTCAATCCATAGCGATAATCGAATAGATGCTGGGGTAAAATCAGAACCCAAATAAGAGGCCAAAGCTTGAAAGATGTTAATATTTAAAATGATATGGATATGACATTGCAAACAACTTTGTAAAGGCTAAGCCGATACCTGCATGAGTCAAATATGAGCACACCCATAAAAAATCCAGTCCTTCAGTTTCGAATTTTCCTTGTAAACTGTGACTTTCAGTGAGATTTTTTCCGAAGGCATAGAAGACAGCTTTCTCAATATGACGGCACTGGAAGGAGGAATGAAACTTTGTTGCGGAGACAAATGGTTCAGTTAAGGCAGCAATTTAGAAGAGTTAACGAAGAAACAAGTCGCTGCTTAACCTTTCGCAGATAATCCCACTGCCAATTGCCGAGTGACGTCGGGAGATGGAAGTAGTCGTCGGTCGTGAGTGTGAGTGTCACTCCTACCACTCGTAAAGCTCTTACTCAGCTAGCCAGCCATGTGAGCATCTCTGGGATCTTCAATAATTCGACCGTCAAATTGGTTCAGTGGGCTCAGCTCAATGGACACGAACAGCATCGCCCTTTTAGAACAAAAAGCCCTTCATTTTTTCCTATTTGGACAAAAAAAACAACTAAGGATAGCTCGCCTAAACTCTCCTGCTGGCATAAGTCAACTTCTACATGGGTTTCTGGATGGAAATCCTGGACTTCTCATATCTATACAGCCTGACGCAGATGAAACTGCCGCCATACGTCGCCGTTCGACACCACCGAACGTCTCTCTAGTTCCAACCACCTGGGCGACATTGCGGCGAGCAGGTGGACGACGACAAGTGTATGCGAAGTGCAAACTGGCTGAGTGCATTAACTTCATTTGGTTGTATGAAAAAGTTTATGGTGGAGAAATTTAACGAAGGATGAGGAACGAACAACACCGACTTCGCTCGAATATTACACAACTTCACTAGCGCCCTTGCAAACCCATTTCGCAGTAGAGATGATGTAGTGAAAGCCAGTTGAACACCACAAGTTCAGTAAGAGAAGCTCAAAATGTCTTCCATTACTGTTTTTTTAATCAAATAAGTTAACAATGTAGTCGGTTTTCAAGACTTGCAAAATAGATGACGTCATGCGAAAACACTGAGAATTTTGTTAAAGATCGGCTACTTCTCGCAACCAGTACAAACCCACAAAGGTCTCCAGTCCTTAAAAAGAAGTAGGTACGTGTGAGGATCGATGACGACCTTCTCGAACGTACGTCTCTAAGCGCAATGACCGAATAATCAATTACTTCGGCATTCCCTACCTAACGAAGCGGTCTAGTGGTCCTCATAAGTCCGCCTCTACCAATTCAAAGGATAAATACAAGTAGCACGATACAACTCTTCTACTGTACCGACACATGGATCAACACAAAGGTCAACGTCGCTAAAGAAGACCGATACAAAGAGAAACGCACAGATGTCCAGCATCCCATCTCACCCTGGAGTCGAGGTTTAAAGAACAAAGAAAGGAAAGAGAAGAGAAACTCGCCCATGGTGGCGCTCTGTGTTGAGAAGAAGACGGAGCAAAGCAATGCGTCCTGAATATTGTGCGAGCCTCGACGACTCTCTATGGGTTACTGGAACTTAGTAATTGTTAAAGATAATATCTTGACATGATACTGACATCTTTAGGTGACATTGAGGAATCTTTAACTAAGTACACTACGATGCGCCACAGCTGAAATGATTTACAATTCCAAACAGCATGAAAACACCACTAATTGAAAAGAATATTTTGAAAACAAGTAAACAACCCTTCCCTCAATTATTTTCGTTGAGGTTACGCGTTTACGCAATACTGCACAAATCATCTTTTAAATAGCGTAACTCCCGCCGGATGGCTCTGGTGTTGGACGAGGTCAGTTCTCCTGTTCCACCTCAGAGTTACCAGAAAACTCCGGATCGTAGAGTTATTTGCTTATATCTGTCAAATGGGTACCGTTCGGCATGGCTGTGATTGGGTCCCAAGTAAAAGGAAAACTCGCAGCCGCTCTCCAGAACACTGATGAAATGCAGACTGTGATAGGATTCGTACGACTCTACGTGGAAGCGGGTCATTTGGATCTAGTTAGGTGAGTTTCTATCAAGTGTCTTCGGTATTCCTCCTGTTATTCTCATTGATGTAAGAACAAAACGAGTCAGTAATGTGTGAATCGGAAGCTCCTATCAAGCAGCAAGCGCCCATTGTGGTACAAATTTCTTCCATTTCAGAGTAGATGCTTGTTCTCTAGCGTTGAGCGGTTCGTGTTGACGTATTTTTTCCAGCATTTCTGATGTTACAGAGCACGAGTTGGCTTCAGTAGTGCTCCTATAAGTCACATTTGACGTCCGAGAAGTGCTGTTCGTGCTGAGAAGGTTGCTGTTTCGTTCGTCTTCGGGTTGTTGCTCTCGACCAACGGGCATTGTCGTGCAGCTGATGGGATGAATTCCTCAGGGGACGTCCGACCATCGGAGAAAAGCGTTTGCGAACGCGGGAATTCGACAACTTCGGCATTCGTCGTTTCACAGTTCGAAGAAGGACCTGCTCGGCATTCGAGGTCTGAGTGGCGAATACCATGGTCAACTGCAGCGATGATGTTCAGCTGAAATGTCCACAAATTTGAACGTTTACTTCTACTTGTGAGATTGGATTTTTTCGGATTCGATTGTTGAAGTGTCAATACGCTCAATCGTAACATGCATTTTCGAAGATATTCGTCTTTCCATTCTGATAATGCCGTGTATTTCAGGTTGCTAGGCGAGATCGGCCGATGCGTTGACTGGTTACTCGTACGAGGTCGCTGAATCCTTGTTTTAGGAAGTTTTTCTTGAGATGAGAGACAACATCGCTAATCGTGTGGTTATTTTTATGAAACCTGGTGAGATTCGTTGCCTGTAACATTGTTTTTCGTTTTATTAACTTAAACTTTGTATGAATGCTTAGGAAATCCTGGTAATGATGGACTCTATGCTGATCTTGGCCAGAACTTGAGGTGTCTGTTATCGAGAGATGAACATGTGGGTTACCTTAAACGTCACTATCTATTCGATACGGTATCCTTTGTCATTCATGTAGTTTTGCCGGATGAATTGAGTTCTGGGAAGCACAGGCACTGTGGTCAGTTGTTGTTTGTTGAACTATTGTGTTTCCCCTCTCCATTATGGGGCTGTTTGCCTCTCAATGTTGTTAACTCGGCTTCGCTAATATCAGGAGTTCTTGAAGGCCATCCTAGCTCTTAGGAACCATTTATAGCTTGACTTTGAAGATCATTATTTATCCTTTGTTGCTAACTCACTCTCAGTGGCTCTGTTGATGTCTCACATTATCTTGGTGTTCAAATAGATTTCACTATTCACTTGTCTTCCTCGTCCGTTCTTCCTCTGCAGTTTTCTCTTTCCGTTGTTTACACTTGTTCCACGTTGCTCCCGTGTTTTATTCTGAATTCCTTACGCTTGATGTTAATTTCGACTTTTTCTCACCACCCGTTCATACGCACTTTCATTAACCTTCTGGCCATAGTTTCATATAGACCTGATTTCTTAGACTTCGTTGTCTATTCGTTTCCATTCGGACCGGTTTAAACTCGACGATCAAGTGCAACACAAACACGACTTCGCACGGGAATACTTGCCTAGGGCTCAGAAGGCAATAGTTCTCTGACACATCATAGGTGCATACAAGATGCTTAGGTATTCGCTTGAGATTCGTGTTTCATTCTAATTCTGCGTGGTAGGTTGAACATAATTTTGAAGCGCTACCTTTAACTTTGCCGACTTTCTATGGAACTTTTGATTGATAAGCTTTGTATGCTTTGATTTTGCCATCCATTTTTGCTCTAACAAGACATACTTGGATACTTGGATGGCCCGTCCTCAGCGTTTGTGCCGGCCCCAGCATAATCTCCATTTTTTCGGAGTTTCGCTGTTTAACTGTTGTAGCTCCCTGGAGTCCTTAGGTCAGTCTAGCCAAATTCTGCTCCAGATCACTACCGCTACAGGCAGTCGCCGCCCTTGTTTATCAGAGCGAGATCTGCCACCATGCGACTAGTTTGATCCCAGGACGATGGTGGATCCTTGTACTCTTAGGTGGGCTTCCTAATGGAAACGTCGGACTCCTCAGCTTGGAAGACCATGCTGGGTGAATGAATACCTCCGCTGTACATCGCAGCCCGACATTCAGGAACACCTCTCAGCCACGATGAGGCAGTAAACTGTTGGGAGGCATAACTAACAAGACATAAGTAAATACAAGCTTGCAATCGCTTAAGAAGGTCCTGTTGCAAAAAAAGCATCGTAGCTGTTCACTTCAGCTTGATGGGCGTCGGAGACCATCATGTACTAAATTGCAATTGCATTTGTAATAACTATCTAATTAAATGGCCATTCGTGAGGGTGTAGGGTCTTGTCGCCACCAAGATTGTTGAGACCCACAAATGGTAATCTAGTTCCTAGTCATATACTATTCGTGATTACGTCTAATAGAGCTTTTCAGACAGGAATACAGCCACACAATGCTTGATGGATGTAACAAGCAAAAAATCCGATTTGATAAAAACGTACTTCGTTAACTTGTAATGTGCTTGTCGGCCTTAGAACATCAGCGATTCTACCTTTTTCCGTGATTGCATGCCGATTTGTCACATTTTAAAGGTTATTTCCATATATGAAGGACGACTTCAACTTGAACAAGGCTATAGAGCTGTTCCCCGCTGTTGAGAAAATGGCTGAATCTTCGAATGGCGTGCGCCTTGAACGAGTCCTTGCAGTTCGTTTTTCTCTTTACAGTGATTAATTTTCGACTCCATTTTTGTGCTTCCTTTCGATGTGTCGGTTAATATGCGATGCCGTCTTCCTCGATAACATCTGTAGTTCTGCGTTGTCCGCATGTAAACTGCTGAATAAGGAAGTGAGATATTGATTGAAGTTTGGCTTTTGCTTGGTAGCGCTGGCTTGTAATCTCTTTTGAAAAATAGGTCGCAGACAAAGTGCGAGTTATCACCTTTTAAGCTTTGGATGCAAATGGCTCACTTGCCAAAATGGTGCCGTTTTGGTTGGATTGCTTTGCTTGCCTGCAAAAGTGAAGAAATGGCTGGCTTCGTGGAATCATAGTGGTGACTCGGTACGCTTTTGTCCAACGGAGCTGTAGTACTGTCAAATGGTGAAGTGTACTGCAGTTTAGGTTCCAATGATCCGATCGCATCAGCAGCATAACTCCTTAATGTGAACCTCTTTCGAAATATTATTCACTTATTGCATGATGACTTGAGTAAGGTGAGAACATTTTCTCAAATGAGCAAAATCGCTATTTATGAGCTGCTTTTAATTCATAAAGTCTTTTGGGTAACTGATTTCGACAACTTACTGATTGTGTACAAGGAGCTGCTTTGCTTCTGCTATGGAAGAGTGGACGAACGGTGCCCTAAAGAATTTGGTTTGTTTTGTTGACAAAATTGTCGAACAGTCTCCCTTCCTTACTTTGACTAGTTCAAAACGGTTTTTGGTCGTTTTTTTCTACCGTACTAATTGGTCAAAGCTAACCTATAGTTGATGCCGGTTAAGCATGTTTCTCTAGGGTACCACATGAAGGGAGGTCTACCACATGGCCATGTTGTGTTGGATGAAGACAGGTGTGAACATGCTTTTGTGATTCGGGATGGTGCCACTATTGCTGAGAAGCTCTCACAGTTCATCACATGAACTTCCTGAAGAGATCTATTCGTTACCGTTAGGTATTTCATTGTGTTTTATATCCTCGAGTCCTACATACTAGTTTGTGTGCGGTTATTTCCTTATTTGGCATTGGTATGATGCTACGTTCGCGTTATTTTTATAGAATTAATCAGTTATAGTTGAGTTTAGCGATGTTTGAGTGAAAGAAAAATGAGGGTCTTCGACATCTTATCGTTTCTGTGTTTAACTGTGAGTTAGACAGTGCAAATCCAACGTGAAACATGTTGTATTTAGTAGACGATTTATCCAGAATGTAGTATTCAATGAAATGGAATATTAGCCTTCGCGTTCGAACGTCGATGTCAAGGTTGACTGTTCATCCTCATTAGAAACTGTTCGACGCTTAGTGGAGGTAAGAGGGCATGATTCACTTCGAGCTGCTGTACAGAAATCAGACAATCGTCAGTGAGCTAGTGTACTGGTAGCAAGTAAGACGTTTCTGGAAAGGTTTCGTTCATAGACGTTGGAAATCATGGACATAGTGACCCGACTGTCTTGCATGACAGTGCCTGCCAGCGTATCGGAAAGGTTAAAGAATTTCTGGTGTAGAAACGTCATTGTGGAATTCTTAAGTAGTTTCCATCACCATCCGTGTCTTTTCGGAATCTTTTTAAGTCCGAGTTTTGGATCCTGGTGAGAAATTAGTTCGCTCAAAGAAAGACGCCACTTTCTTGATATGCAACCAGAAAATTGGCAGACTATTGTGGAGAAGTCATTTTAAGTGATGTCGATTATGCAACTGATTAATAAGACATTTGAATGCTTTGTCGGTAAAAAAAGGAGTTCATTGTTTAAAAAGTGTAGATATTCTAGTGGCTTGGAAAACTTTGCCTGGTCTGCTAACATGATAGAGACGGTAGATGATCCACAAAAAAGTCAATCACAAACAAGGACAGCAAAACTAGAAAAGTCTCGACCAATAATTGTAGGATAACCACAATGGAGGAGGCACGTGCAGCGCAGCGGTTGGAGGCGCCCTGCCTTAGATATGGGATCGGTCCCCACGCTACAAGCTCACCAACCCTTCCATCCCTTCGTGGTTGGCAAATTGGTAGCAGACTTGTCTGGTAGTATAGCAGCACTGGCCCGATACATCGGTAGGCCACCGCGAGTCATTTTACAGGGCAGATATGCATTCAGTCACCTTCAACTTTCCGCAGTGAAGGTGAATGCGTAGCGCATTGCTCAGAGATTGATCAACGCCGAAAGCCTTATCCTTCAAAAAGTTTTAGAGCTTTTTAATTACAATGATACTAAGATATTTGAAAAACTTAGACTTCAGGCCAGATTCGAATGCAGGATTACCACATCCTGGTGCTCATTTGTTACCCATTGCACCGACTAAGGGCTTCGTTCTACCTTTCTATCATCCAATTTTTGCCTCAACGGAGCCATTTGCAATCATCCGTCAACGGGATTGATCTGGGAGAGCACAAATCAGCGTTGAACCCTATTAGTCTGAGGCTGCAGTCGAACTCTCAATGTTAGTTACAAGTTATACATTGTGATTTCGACCACAGCACGAAATTAACTGGTTTCAGTGCCGATTTGTGCTCCTCAAATCATTCCCGTTGACGGGTGATTGCTGATGGGAAGCCTTAGGTAGAATACTGGCTGAGGGAAAGGCAAAGCAATGGCAGCAGTGGCGCAGTGGGTAATAAGTGAGCTCCCGGAAGGGGGTAATCGTGGTTTCGATCTGGCATGGAGTACATCCATGTTTTGTCAAGATCTCAGCCTTACAGTGGTTCTACTCCACATCATACCCTGCAGTTAAAAACAGTAACAGTAGGCAGCAAATAAAAAGCTAGCATTACAACGTACTTTAATTCTAATTTATGATTCTATTTCTTTTTCGTAGTCCTTAGTAACAATACCGTGAAATAGTGGAAGACGTGCTCCAGTGAATTCGTTGGGTCCACATTTATAAAATAGGTGCATGGAAAACGAATCTGTGCATTCTTTATTCCAATCAATTTTCTATTGGCTGTTGACTATTTATTGGAATTTGTACAAAACTGGAATCAAGTCGATAAGTTGTACTTTAGATTTATTCTGAGTTTCTCGAAACGGCGTGGAATTGCTGAAATAATTTGAAGCAATTTGCTTCTTGTATCTGTTAGAGAGGTTTTTTTAACTATCAGTTTCGGCAGCCCTACATTGATATTAAGCAACGAAGAAAGTGGGATTGAACCTTTATTTGTGAAGCTGAAGTTCTATAGAAAAGGCCGCAATTCCTTGGCCATTGTCGGCGATTTCAACAATAAAATTGGCTGAAGGAGAACGTCCTAAGGACATCATATCAACACCCATGGACGGGAATGGAATGAACAGGGTGGGAGCCTGCGCAACAAAAATTGATAAGGAATGCGTTGGGATTATCAATCCCTTCAAGATAGGACTAAAAAAGCCGTGAGTTTAAATGTCAGCAAGGAAGGCTTGCTTCCAGGAACACTCAAGCTGGTGTGGAAGCGTTTGAGTCGTAAAAATCACCACCTTATATCTTATTTTGCAAAATTCTGAACAGAAATGGTGAAAGAAGACTTTAAGGCAAGAGTGATAGCACTACCGACTGAAATTGCGGAAGTTGGTAGGAGCACTGGCAATGTCCGCAGACACTTTGATAAATATAAAACAAGGTAAGCTAGTAATATCTACGCCTTCTACTCCGAACTCTTCAACATTCTCGTCACCTCTTTCCATACGACATAAAGGTGTGCATTGCGTCCTAGAGCTTCTTCCTTGCAAAGGTTCGGTATACTTTCTCGTCTTTGAACAACCGGAGAGTGCTGGCCCTGATGAGATTAAACCAAAACACTACGAGAAACTATCGGAAGACTTCATTCACACAATCGCTTGTGAATTCACATGTCGCTTGTCGGAATACAAGGCACTTTGACAATGAAATACCAGCAGAAACCTCTTGTTACACAAGGGAGACCTACACGGCAGCGGCAACCATTGTCCAATTATCCTGCAGTTTTTCGCTTATCATATCTTCACTCGGACGGTTCTTACTTTATAAAATATTGGACGAAGGGATAGCAAAGCGATCAAGCAGGCTTTCGTGAAAAAAGTTATTGCAATGGAACAAAACCCTAAGTGAACATTAAAATGTTGCGCGCATACAAGGCTTTCAATTGATTGGAGGTTCTACATTCATCCAGGAAATGCGGATCGCTCCAACAGATGGGACTCGAGTCCAGTGAGAAGATTTCACGTATCTCAAGGAACACCTGCTGTGCTCGCTTGATTCCGAGCTATCTCCACGACGAAGAAGGTCAAAATGTTAGACAAGTAGAAGTTTCTTAACGACTACCTGCAAGTTCAGCAATACGGCTGGTATCGTACCGACTTTTCAAGAAAAGCTCAAACAAAAGCAAGTGTTTAGAAAGTAAGTCGAATGCGTTTTGACTTCGTGAGAAAATCCTTTCAATTCATCATAGTCATTATTTATTTCCACTCGCGACGACTGCATTAATAAATTCGAAGCAGATGGAATATAAGGAGAGCTAAGGTGACCATAATAAAGTTTTGAGAAACATTGGTGCGTTTACAAAACCGCAGGAAACCCGAAGTTGGTGCTGAGATTGTTTAAAAGATGCTAGTCTTAATCATGACTTTTTCGTCCATCAGCTGCTATCTCGGTTAATCGTCGATGATCAACGTGACACCAAATAAAGTGCCCCCGTCAGCTTCGCACATCGAGATGGTCGAGGTTCGTGGAAAGAACCATTCACTTTGGCAGATCAGCGCATGATCATCTTCTTTTCACGAAACCGACTTTCTTTTAATCTCAGCAATAGTGAAACAATTCACCGCTTCCTTGATGAGCACGCACAAGGTTGTTAATAAAAAGTTTTATTCAGTAAAATACTGGCGGACGTTTTGGAGATCTCACCTTCTTCTTGGTGTGGAAAGTCAAAATGACACACAACCTCCTCATTCGAACATTTTTTATAACCTCAGCGGTGAGAACTCGAAACATAAATTTTTTAGCACAGTAAACAGCTTTTGTAGCACACCCACTGTTTCATTCTTCTCAAATCTTCCAGATATTTAATGAAGACTAGCCGTACCTCCTACGTTGGTGGGGAATGCACCTGACTCAAGTGAAAAAGCAACTACCCTGAGGTAGAACGCAATGTAATCCGTTATGACAAGACACTCCTGTTTGCGGTTTATTTTTGGATTTTTGGAACATATTCAAAATGCTTCAAGAGTTTTCCGCGCAGTTGTTTTCTTGAGAGAATACTGAGTTTAACTTTAAAATCTTTTTCGTTATGTCCTTATGCCTTATGACTGTCTAATGGAGCGTCTTGTTCGACTCAAGTTTCCCAACTAGGCTCTTTTATACGGCCGCAGAGTCGCCTACCAGTTTCGCCAATGTATTCGCCACCACTCTTCACAAGAGATCATATAAACCCTACGCTACCTCATTCAACCACTTTCTCTGCCGTTTAGTTTTGCCTTTTGCACAGATCCTCAAACAAGCGGTTACGAACTAGCTGGGGTCTTAGAGTGTTCGAAGGTGTTTTAGCCACTGCTGGCGATTTGCCTAAACAGGCCCTTTTAATGTAATGCGCCATAGCCGTGCATGATTCGTTGAATATGAAGGGTGGGATGAAAGTGGTAATTCACTGTTTTCAGCGGTCGCTTTTCTTCTTATTAGAGCTATTACCGCTTTGTACTCATTACAATTAGCTATTTTCGGCTCAGCTGGAGGGATTCTTCCTTCTGCTCTCATCTTTTATAGGAATTGGTGGCTGTTAGAAACATGTTTCCCATAAAAAACGCGTTTTTTTTTCTGTCAGTGAAGAGTGAGAGGAGTGATAATAAACCAGTACGATTTCGGTACGACTTTGCGATATATATCCAGTAGCTAACGGTTCTCGGTTGTCATTCAGACGCAGTACATGTCCGCCCACCCTTATCCTTAACAATTTGACAAATAGAGTGGTGTGTATGGTTTTTGATTATTGATATAGCACGGAGCTTAGGAACCTTTTCACCTATATGACACGGGTACTTCTAGCATCATCCTTTCGACTAAGCGTTTGATAAGGCTGACTGATCTTTCATCTGCTTACGCAGCGACCAGGTTTCTGATGCATATATCTAAGGCTGGAAGAATTGTGGACTCCAAAAGTTGGGAACGGAGTTGGGTGTTCTTTGTTCTCTCCTATACACTCTTGGTGAAAGCTCGCCAAAGCCACTCGCTTCCTTTCTGGAACCAAGCCATTCAAGTTGATTTCACCACAAAGAGCTGAGCACATGGAGGTATTCGTGCCGTTAAGCACGAATAGCGCCCAGAAAAACCAATAGGTTCCTCATGTATATCGTTTTTTAAGAATTTTTGGAAGCTCAGTCTCACAGGCGTTTGGCAGCTATATTCGTTCCGTTTGCTTACGCTTGGTGTTATAAGGACGATGCCATCAGCAAAGCGAATATGGTTTAATTTCCGACCATCGATTTTCACTCCCATGTTGACCCATTTCAGTGTTCGCATGACGTTCTCGAGAGTGGCGGAAAATGATTTCGGCGAGATGGTATCGCCTTGCATACACCGTGCTTTGACGTCGACATTAATATTGTTGTTGAATGATGATATCTTAGTTGTGGAATTTTTACACAGCTCGCGAAGAATCTTTATATACTGAGTAGAGACTCCATGACTGTCCAGGGCTTCCATGACGGCTTCTCTCTCAGCTGAGTCAAAAGCCTCCTTTAGATCGACGGAACTAAGACAGAGCGGTCTCTTGAACTTCCGAGATACTTTGATGAGCCTTGTTATCATCCGGATGCAGTCCATCGTACTGAATCCTTTCCGAAACCCTGCTTGCTCACATAGCTGTCCTTTTTTTGACTTATTATCTACTGCCTACTCTTTTTAGCGGCAGGTTATGCGTTGCGAAATATAACTTTAATGATGCTGTGAGCGCGCTACTCCGCGGAAAGGACAATAGCGCGTTCGTTCCCCCACCATAGGCACCTGCGGTCCAGAGTTTTGCAAATATCTCAGCATCATTAAAGTTAGCTGTCCTTTGTTCAGTGTTCTGTTAACGTTGTTTAGAATGACTGGAGTGAAAAGTTTGTAGACGACAGACAGCAAGCAGAATGGGCGATAGTTGCCGATATCGTGGAGGTCACCCTTCTTGAATAATAGCACAGTCATGCTGATCTTCCACTGTGTGTTGACCTTGCATTCGGACAAGTAACGCGTGAAAAGCCGAACCAGTGTGTTTTTGATGACAGGCGGAAGTTCAATGCCGATGTGGGTTCTCCAGATAAATCCTGTTGACGGGTGATTGCTGATGGCACTGATTGATAGAACTAGCTGACAGACAAGCGAAACGAACACCCGCACTGTGTGGTGGTGAACGCGTTAGCCCCAGAAAGGGTAATGTCGAGTTCATTCCCCACCTCAGACACCTGCTGTCCGCAGTTTTGCAAATATCTCAACATCATTGTGGTTGTAATTCGCATAAAACCCTGCCGTGGAAATTGTAGTAGGCAGCAAATAAAAACTTAACATACTGACGGAAGATTTTTCAGGTGTTCAAGACCTGTATTGTCCGGACCCGGTGTTCTTCCACTTTTCAGCGACGAAATAAGATTTCGGATTTCAGAATCGGCAACCGGAAAGATGATATTTGCATCCATCTTTATTTCATGTGAGGGCAGAATGACGTGACTATTGAAGGGATCCGAGTACTCATCGTGAGCGATTTTCTCCACTGGCTTTCTGGAAGCTGTAACTTTCATTTGCATGTATATATATATATATATATATATATATATATATATATGTATGTACATATACATCTCTATGTACTCTATATTTGTCTTAGAAAACGTGTTTTCATTTACCATTGGCATAAAGAATCCAGTATTGTTTCATACGCGAGCTTACATGAGCTTGGAACCATTAAATGTCAGATGTATTTTATCCACATCATTCCATATACATTGCACCATATATTTTTTGCATTATAGTAAATATTATGTCGTAAATGCTCTTACATATATATATATATGTATAATTTATATATATATATATATGTATAATCTACGCATTGTTTTGGAACCAAGTCCAACTTGAAGAAACTTCAGTGGATCCACATCTTGAACATCAATTAAGCAATATGTTGTGCCAGTTTTTTGGAAGTAAACGTCTCTAAGTTAACGATTCCCAACTTCAGCGAGAGTAATGTGTAACAGGGGGGTGGGAATGTGTTCTTTTTTAAGGGTGTGATTTCCCCACTGATGAATGCACACTTTGAGCATGAATAGGCCTACTCGATACCACTGATGTGTTTACGAACCCTTGAAAACAGGGTAGAGAAAGGTGTGCGCCTTGAAATTAATATGTACGGTCCGAAACGTGCAGCAGCGTACATATTGTCATCGATGCGCGTGGTTGCGAAAGGGCGTTTAAAGCTAGGTTTACTTCGTTTTCAACGAAGGACAAGCTGTACAAATTACATTCGTCGTGTGTAATCGGCCAACTGTCAAAAAAGCTATGGGATATCCATGAGAGGTCGATTAGTGTCGCTTCCACTAAATAGGTGGTACATCTACTCCAACAGAATGGAATAATACTTCCAGCTCTATCGGCGAGTAATGCAAGTTGCAAGCGGTCAACGAAGATAAAGACGAATAATTTAGTCCCTCAGGCGAAACAAGCTTTCAGACTTTCTGGATTGGGGGTAGTTGGTGTCGAATTTATTGTAGCAGCATTGATATAATACAGCGGCACAACATTGGAAGTCACTGAAGGGGCTAAATAACCATTCAACCACCTCTACGATACTTGGAATAGAGCCGAGTACACGAGACATCCGTAAAAGAGAGAGGTACATAAACGCCGAGTGCGGATCTCATACACATACTTTTATACTAAGTGGCTTCAAAATATCGGCAACGCAGTGTGACATTTAAAAAGAAGCTTGTGATTTTATGGTAAGAACTTCACAGTCCATGTCATCGCTTCCTAGTTTCAGTTATCAACTTCATGAAGTCCGTAGTATTTAGTATTTCATCACATTGGGCTCCATTTCCGTGGGAAGTTTAGAGCTGCAGCTCATCTTTTAAGTAAATTTCAATACAAATACGAAAGGTGACTTCATTTATTCATGTTAATTTCAACAGAAATAATATCGGAAGCATCGCCAACCATTGAATTCCTCAAACAATCCAGAAAGCATCCTGTTACCAAAACTGTTAAGTGATAGAGATCGACCAGCGATGAAAAAAAAAGTCGTGGTTTACGATCAGATTAAGTAAAGAGAAATGAACTCACTGGAAATGCTACGTTTTGGGAAGTTGATAATTGAAACTAGGAAGCGATGACATGGACTGTGAAGTTCTTACTATAAAATCATAAGCTTCTTTTTAATGTCAGACTGCGTTGTTGATATTTTGAAGCCGCTTAGTTTAGAAGTATGAGATAATAAAAATGAAATGAAGCTTGCTTTTTACTTTAGAGGATGAGTTAATTAGTCACTCACCATAAAGAGAGGAAGGACACCAGTCTATATCTTCGCTGAACGACATGGTGATCCTCTGAAGACATAAAATAAGAAATTAGAAAAATTCGAACAGAAACAGAGATAGCATTTGACGACACCAGTTAGCATAGATACCTGTAAATCCAGCCTAGGTCCTTCCCTTGCCCTTCTCTCACCCATGTTTCAACTATTTGTTCATCACTACAAAACGATTTCGTCTATTCTGCATATTGTAAGCAGCGTGTGCCCATATTCTGTAGAACCTCCAGCTTACATACAACCACGTACGACTTTTCAGAGAACTAGTTGTTGCGTAAGGGGGTCAAATAGCACAGTGGTAGGTATGCCAAGCACCACGACCACGGTGTGGCTCCATCCCGCTGCGGGCTCACCGAGCACCTCATCGTTCCGGGACCGGGGGAATTGGTGCCGTGCTTGCTTGGGAAGTAATCACTTCTTACAACTAGAGTGGGAACGTTTTAGCCCGGCTCTGCAGGGATTCCAGAAAGAATCAACTAGACCAGATTTCTACGACATTCAAAAATGAAATAAAAATGTAAAAGTTGGAAGACATTTGTGGATAACTGATGCAAGAAAACCAATCGAATGTGAGAAGTGCTAGGATCTGCACAGTAGAAAGCACTCGGCGTTCATATACTTCTCTCCTTTACAGATGTCTCGTGTACTCGGCTCTATTCCTAGTATCGTAGACGTGGTTGAACGCATATTTAGCCCATTCAGTGACTTCCGATTGCCTACCGCTGTATTATGTCAATGCTGCTACGATAAATTCGACACCAACTACCCCAATCCAGAAAGACTGAAAGCTTGTTTCGCCTGAGGCACTGGATTATTCGCCTTTGTATTCGTTGATCGCTTCCAACCTGCGTTGCTCGCCGATAGAGCTGGAAGTATTATTCAATTCTGTTGGAGTACATGTGCTACCTATTTACTGGAAGCGACACTATTCGACCTCTCATGGACTTCCCATAGCTTTCTGACAGTTGGCCGATTACACTCTACGAATGTAATTTGTACAACTTGCCTTTCATTGCCAACGAAGTTAACATAGCTTTAAACGCCCTTTCGCAACCATGTGCATCGATGACAATATGTACGCTGCTGCACTTTTCGGACAGTACATATTAATTTCAATGCGCACCCCCTTTCTCTACCCTGTTTTCAAGGGTCCGTAAACACATCAATAGTATCGAGTAGGCCTATTCATGCTCAAAGTGCGCATTAATCAATAGGGAAGTTACACCCTTAAAAAGAACACATTCCCAACCCCTGTTACACATTACTGTCGCTGAAGTTGGGAATCGTTAACTTAGAGACGTTTATTTCAGAATGTACGACTTCTAGAGGAAGCTTATGTGCTGAACCAATAATAGGCGTAGAAGGAGTGCTCATTCATCAATGTGTGCCGTACTCTTTTAGAAAGAATGCGAGTTCTCAACACATATTTCCATAACATCCTATTGATGATGCGAAGTTTTACTCGAAATATGAGTTTAGCCATAATTCTTCCTACAAGTTTTGCTTTTAACAGCACTACAGTAGCCAGCGAAGAATTGATCCCTCTTGCATTAGAATATATACTATGCGCACGACCGAAAAGAAAAATCCTGGAGTGCAAAATAAACCTTGACGTGTCTACAGCGTTTAAGATCGCGTACGATCCTTGCCACCAGTGATGTACAGTCAGGTCTGGTAGGGGAATTTACCACTGCTTTTGCCTCACCATGGTCCTTATTCTCTTTTTCGTCTTCTTATCACTTCATGTTTCAAATTTGCCGCTGGTACTATATTATATTAGCATTATCCTGATACTCTACGTCGTCAGTTAGTTCGTAACCGCCTGTATGACCGTCTATGTGAGACAACAAATTGCATAATTTGCCCTTATGGCAGAGACGGTGACTGCATGAGTTCAGGTACGATATACCTGATTTCTTGTAGTACTTGCAGAGACGAATATTTCGGCGAAACGGGCAAACTTTTATGTATCTGCATAAAAGAACATCTAAATGGCAAACGAAAATCAAAACAAGGCACGCCACTAGGAACGCATAGAAAAAGCATAGCGGAGACGATTTGGATATAAAAGTCGCTATCCTCGCACAGGAGACTAAAACACCAACGCGCAAACTCCTTGAGGCTTTTTGGATAAATGCCAAAAAATCCCACAATGAATAGCATGGAGGAATGTCCAGAGGTCACACGCGACCTGGCTCCGTATGTTCGCATCAATTTCTGAATTGGGATGGCGCAGTCATCAACCATATGGGATTATAATCAGCCGTTCTAATCTTCCTCATTCGAGGTCACGTAAAATGCGGTGTTTTTCGAGGATCTGTTGATCATGTAATTGCCATAGTTTTTCGCCTTTTTGTATGTGTTATTGAAGCGTTTGGCCTAGTTAATTGTGAATCAGTGCACCCTTCCAGGCTCTAGAGAAGGCGATACTGCCGAAACGTCAGCTACTATTGTGCTGTATTGTTTTTCTATGGAAGCAAATGAATGCTGTGTAACAACATCGCGATTGCTGAACAAGGAAATGACGCACTCATATTCCAATGCTGAGGTTAATAGAAAGTCGATCCTGAGAATAATCTTCAACTAGGTCGCACAAAAGCGATGTTCATGAGGAAAGGATTGGTTTCGTAAGCCCCATTCACGCTCAACTGAACGAATTTCTCCGAATGCTTCAGTTACGTCTATCTACGTCGGGAAATCAAAATGTTGAACGACTTAGCTCCAAAGCTGAGCAGAAGGAAATGAGCGTCTTGGGGAGCTTTCAAGAGCATCGAGAATATAATGATGAGAACAAAGAAGATCCGACTCCGCACCCAACTTTTTCCACTCGACGGGATTTCCTGCCTCAATGTATGCGCCAGAAACCCGGTCGCTGCGAGATCAGAATGAAAGATCACTCAGCGTTATTGGATGCGCAGTCGGAAGGACTATGCTAGAAGTATTCCTTGTCACTCAAGTAAGGCAAGGGATCCGAAGCTCCCCTCTGCGTCAACGGTCAAAAATCAAAGGTGCCGCTCTATGCGCCAAATAGTCGAAGATAAGGTGGGCCGGACCCGTAATGTGTATGAGACATCCGATGGACAAGAGCTGTTTTTGACCGGATTCCTCGCGATGTCAAACGCACCGACCCGATGGTCAGAGTTCTTTAGGAGAAGCTTAGAAGAAAGATAGGATGCTCGACGAGTTCCTAGAGCGAGCAGAATCCACTGGGCTTTACACGCGAGAGGAAAAAATGAAAGATTTACTGGCGCCCGCTCTAGTGACTCGGCGATCAACGACGTTACAGGTGGTATAGATGTTATATATATATATATATATATATATATATATATATGTAGAGAGAGAGAGGCGGGGAGATAGTGATGGAGAGGAACAGAAATCACCATGTCGTGAAAGTGCCACCTTTTTAAAGCGCAAACTGAAAGCGTAGGGGCTTAATCCCTCTCTTGGGAATTCGCTATGTTTTCGACTCTTTCAACCACCGTAGAGGTGACTGAGTGCACATTTAGTCTCTTTGTGGTCGCAGATTAGGCTGGTACAAAATTTCCAATGCAAGAGGCATGGAGGAGTTGGTTAGGTTGAGGCGGGGAATCGAGCTAATTACAATTTTTGTATTCTGTGGCTCCTCTACCCAATCCACTGTATGCGTCACTTATTTCAGTATAGAAAATGGTGCTTAATATCTGATGATTTGCAGACGCAAAAAACATTATATTTTACCATACGATAGTTCCAGTGTATCTTCTACAACCCTAGTGTCAGATCCGTCTCCCTCCTCTCTAATTTCGCACTGAGTGCTTTCAAGTCACTAGATTCCAAGACTAATAAAATAGACATAAGCTTAAATAAATTGAGGCTGCAGGGTGGATTATCCGTTAGAAAACAAACCATTATCGGCGGATAGTCATATCGCCAACAACGGGCCTGTATAAAAAAGAGTGCTGCCGGATGAACATGCCTCATTCGTGCGGTGTTCCACTAACGAGAAAATCCGTCTTGGTGCGATTACGAAGACGCCACATCGAGAAGAAGAACAACTGTGAACCGTTGACTCGGATCATCGGATCTGATGTACACGAAGACGACGAAACGTTAGCCGAATAAAACTATGTTACCAACATCGTGTAAGCTCAACAATTTAAACACATGTTAAATAATTTGGTTTAATGTTGACAACGGCCATTGTTTTTTCCCTTTAATACTTTCCGCTTGGTGCATACTGGGTGTTTCGTGATAAACCCGAATTTTTGAACGACTTAGAAAAGGATAAGAACATATGATGCAAAAAAATATGAGGCGTCAGGTTTAAACTGAAAAGATGCCTCAACATCGAGTCATAAAATTGGAATTTAACGTGAACGAGGAATTCCGAAGTTCTGAGTTCACAAATAAGCCGGTGATTTCAAGCGTCACTGGAGTTGATGAGTCCTAGCTACCCACGATTATAAACTGACTTTCATTTAAGATCAACATGAATGATCAATGTACCTTCGTCGATTGTAAAGTTAACACGAGGTTTTTGGCAAACAATTATTCGGCTGCTGACGTTTCGACGTCTTCCTCTTTTGCAGAGCCAATGATCCAAGTCGTTGGTGTTAGCATATACCACTCATTTACCAAATTCTTGGTGAAATCGAAGGAATGGCCCAGTTATTAATCATATTCGTGGTCGGATAGCAATATTATTGTTTTACAACCACAACGATGCAGAGACATTTGCAAAACTCCGGACCGCAGGTGTATACGGGAGGGAACCAATGCGCAATTACCCTTTCCGGGGCTAACACGTCACCCCCCACACCATGCTTGTCCTTCGTTTTGCCTGTCTCTCAGCTAGTTCTGTCGATCACTGCCATCAGCATTCACACGTCAAAGAGATTGATCTGGGGGAGGAGGGGGAATGTGAGAAGTGCTGGGATCCGCACAGTAGACGTGAAGACGGATCATACAAAAAAACATACTGTGAGCAAAATATTCAGGTCCAAAATCGAAACAAATAGTTTGGAAACTTGTAATCCCGTTTATATGGAGATCTCATTATCTCAATAATAAATCGACGAGCAAAATATCTCTTTGTGTTCAAAACAACGGGACGATTGCTTGAATTCGAGACAAGTAAGAAAACAATCCGAGTCGATTTGGCTAAAGTTCACAACGCTGAACATCAAAGTACACCTTTCTAACGAGAAATTGAGTTATACTTTAGATAGGTAAATAAAAAAAGCTTCTTTATGACAAAGAATTTGTCTACTACTGCTCCAAATAATGCACTACTTAGTGACTAACTGAATAGGAAAGAAGAGTAAGCGGGAAGAGATCGGTAGGTGGATTAATTACAAACTGTCACAGACGTCTAGATGAAGCAAAATTAAACAGCTCATGCAAATTATACCTTCATAGAGAATCCTGGAAAACTAGAGAAACAAAAAAGTGATGCGCAAGTAGTGAGAGAATATTACTCACTGACAATGTAATTAGTAAAGGATGAAAGCCTATGGAAAGAAAGGAAAAGTTGAGGTTATACTTAAATAAATGACCAGTCCATCAGTACTGCAAGACTATGCGGGTTTTTTAAACGTTGAATACGAAGTCAACAGAAGTTTTGTAACTAAACGACATAATGAATACTTAATATAGTGGCCAGAAATATCCTCTCTAACCTGTTCCTATAAGCAAACGTTTAGGAATTATACAGAGAAAGAACATTGAAAGGTATTGCACTGCGCAGGAGAACTAAACTGCAATCAACATCATCTTGAATATTCCTGGACCTTAGATTCCCAAAAGAAAACCTCGAGGATCCTGAATAAGGCAAAGTTATGAACCAAAACACTTCTTCCTCTTCAGTTACCGGACCTTGAAGAAGGACTTCTGCATATTCAACCGATCCAGGCCTTAAAAACATTTGTCATAATCAACATTGCCGTCGTGCATTCACTGATAAAAAGTTAATGACTACTAGGATCACCTACATTGAAGAATAGTAAATAGATCAAGACATCTTCATAATACTGCGCAATCTCACAAACCCCTCCCAACGGTTTAGCACCTCATCATGGCTGGGAAGTGTTCCTGGGTGTCGGACTGCGATGCACAGCGGGGGATTCATCCCTACCGGGGCCTCCCAAGCTAAGAAGGAGTCCGGCCTTTTTTTCAGGAAGCTTAGCTAAGAGTAAACCGATACTAGGCTCCGCCACACCCTGGTATCAAAGTCGCATGGTGGTAAATCTCACTCTGATCCACAAGGGTTGCGATTGCATGTGATGATGAAGATCTGGGGCAGACTTTTGCCAGACCGACCTCCAGATTCCAGGGAACCACAATGGGTTAACCAGCTAATTTCCGAAAACGAAGATTATACTGGGGCCCGCACAACCAGTGAGGTTGGGCCATTCAAGTACCACATACCAAGTAACCTCATAAACCCATAATCAGTGCCAGTTGTAAAATAGCTGCTAGTGCCCATTTTTTTCTTTGTCAGAGTGAAAATTTCGAAGACTTAGAACTATTTAGGCAATAGTGAAACATAAAACATTTTCTATCAATTACAATTGGGCATTGTGCTTACTTGGAGACTTGGATGCCGGTCCTCACTGGTTCTGCGGACCCCAGCATATTCTCTAGTTTCTCGGAGCTTTGATGGCTTAGCAATGAATCATAGAATAAAAAAAACACTAATACGACTGAAATGGCTCATACCTTTGCAGAAGCTGAGGTGATCCTTAATGACAACCGCATCTGACTGTTTGAAGAATGGGTCGACAATCTCGTTCCGTTATCCATGAGTGTGGGCGAAAGGAGGTGGAACCTGATTTAAATGAAATTCGAAGGCTCGTGGAAGAAATATGTAAGTGGGAACAACCACAATGATCTATTTGCATTGAAATTTTATGGTTTTTCGATGTTACAACATTATTTTCATCAATATCGTACACCGAAAGGGAGAAAGTATGTTGATCATTGAGTAACATGACTTTTGACTCAGCAAGAAAGAGACCTTAATGACAACAAGTTATACCTTCTGAACAAATAAGCATTTCTATGAAAACAATCTTGTAAAGGGTCTTGTTCAAGGAGATGTTGCAGCAACACTTGCAGTGCTCCAGAATATCACGGAGTAAAGGTTAGCTGTCGATTGGGTCCTGAAGCGAAAAGGCAAGCTTAAAGTGTTCATACTGTAAAGAATTGCTTTCGCCTACTTTCGTTTCATTCGCCTGAGTTTTCATACCCGTTCAGTTCTTCCTCATCACTTCTCCACCCCATTATTATCATTTTGAACTCTTCCACGTTTTCAGCAATTGCCCAGCTCGACTCACGATAGAATGTGAGGATCCGTCAAGCTGAACTTCCACTCCTTCTGGAAATGGATGTTGGAATGCCAGTTTTGCCACCTCTGCCACTCGGTGAATCTCACTGGTATAGTTGTTGATTAAGACGAACTCATGAGTGAAGTCCTGCCTTTGCAGCACTTGGTACTGACGGCATGTCGCCAGCCATCACAAGCTTCTGGAATTCAGCACTACTTATTTTTTGCGTGCCGTGGACTTATTTACTTCCTCAGAACTTTACTCTGGTGGACTGCTACCACCGATAGGAAACACACTGCATTCATCAATAGAAGCGTGAGCGAAAGAATGCAAATGCTAATACACGTGAGGTTTTTTTTTCATTTATAAATACTTAGATATTTGAACGGTCCATCCTCACTAGTTGTGCGGGCCACAGCATAATCCCCATTTTTTTGGAGGTTTGCTGGTTTAGCTATTGTGTTTTGATGGAGTTCCGAAGTTAGCTTGGCCAGAGTCTGCCCGTGTCGTCACCACCACAGGCAGTCGCAGCCATTCTCGATCACAGGGAGATTGACCACCACGCGATTAGTTTGATACCAGGAGAGTGGTGGATCCTAGTTTTGGTTTACTCTTAGCTCGACTTTCTGATGGATACGTCGGACTCCTCAACTTGGGAGACCTGCCAAGGGGATGAGTCCACCGCTGTACATCGCAGCCCGACACCGAGGAACACCTCCCACCCACGACAAGGCGGTAAACCGTTGGGAAGTTAAAAGTATAAAGTGTGCAAACAGAGATAACTATGTCAGAGACGTTTTATTTTTAGCAAAAAGGGGGCGAAAATGTAACTATTCAGACATACAGAACTATAGTGATAAGGACTGAGTTTCCCACTAATCAGTAACGGACACCTTTTACATCCACGTTTTGGTAAACTATTACATTACGACGTGCGATTTCAGGGTTTCTTTTGTGCGTCCAATAGGCTTTCTCGTTGCTTTCGGTCGTTATCGCTAGTGATGGAGATGGTCGGCCTTACTGCGGTATGGCTACTTGCGGATAAAGCTGGAGCGACCAACGAATATCTTGCTGGTAGTCTTCTTGAGACAGTTTGCTCCATTGTGAAGTAATTTGAAAACGTGCTTTTCGTCAGTTGATTGCTCCGCTTTTTTCACATTATGAGCGGTTTATCGGTGTTTCAGTTTTAAGCACTTGAATACTCGAATTGCCTATTTTCAAGAAGCACGTTCTATTGTGTGGGCTACTGCACAATTTCCACTTGACTACACCTGGGCTATCGAAAACCGCACCAGAGCTTTCCAGATCGTTGTCGCTTGCCGATTGATGCCTGTGTTAATTGATGTTGGTAGTAGAGGTTTGCTCAAGATGTGTGGAGCCATGTATATTTGGTATTATACGGCTTATTTTCCAACGGGTTTCTTTAATCAGCAAATTTCTTGGGATGTGAAACGCTAGCGGCACGGTTTAAATGCAATGGTTCGAGAATGGAATTATCCAGCGTCTCCTTCATCTAAAGCGTTGAGAAATACCAACTCAGTGAAATGTAAGATATTTTTTAGCTTTTTGTCAATTTTGAGATGCCCATTACCGGTGTATCGCCTCATCGTGGCTGAGAGGTGTTCTTGGGTGTTGGACTGCGATGTACAGCGGAGGATTCATCACTTGGTAGGGTTTCCCAAGCTGAGAAGGAGTCCGGCCTTTCCATCAGGAATCCTAGTTAAGAGTAAACCGATACCAGGCTCCGCCATCCTCCTGGTATCAAGGTCGCATGGTGGTAAATCTCCCTCTGATCCGCAAGGGCTCCGACTGCCTGTGGTGGTGAAGATCTGGGGCAGGCTTTCGCCAGGCCTACCTCCAGATTCCAGGCAACCACAATGGGTTAACCAGCTAATTTCCGGAAAACGAAGATTATGCTGGGGCCCGCACAACCATTGAGGATGGGCCATTCAAGTACCAAGTATCAAGTATGTAAATCTCCACGGTAATGACGGATCTATTGAAGAACTTTTAGGTAGAAGGTTGAGGTCGAATGTCTTCTAGCACAGTATTTGTAACCATTTTCACAGCCTATTGAAACTCGATTGTATCATAGCTGCTCTATAGCATCTCGAAATGTGACGCTGCATTCATCAACTCACTACCTAACACAACTCTTCTCGAAATTCGAGTACAGCCTTCGTATTTGAATTCAGTGCTCACGGACATGATGTTTTTCAAATGCTAATCGCAGAAGTACCCGTCCCATGCCAGTTCGGGTTTCACAAGTTCCATCCGATGCAAGGTGTATGACAGATCCTTGCTGCTACCTTAACCCATATTTTCTCTTGAAAACACATGAGCATTAGAACTATGCTGGACACATAACACTTCAACGAATTACATCGCCGAGCGATTTCGAATTTCTCAAGAGGTATTATTTTCCCTTGCTTTCTTTCCCCTTTCCTCCAAAACTATTCCGAAGAGCTAACGTTTCGTACGCATTACAGTTAGCAATTTCGCGTCCCATTTGATTCAAGTTTTTTTGCTATTTGCACGTTTTATTTCTTTCAAACAATTTGGGCCTTGTTTAATCTTGACAGCAGCATCAGCTTAACTGGATTTAATGCCGGCTTGTGCTCCATAGATCAATTCCAACGATGGGTGATTGCTGCGCAAAGACATACCTAAGAGAAAGGCAAGACAAGTGCATCAGTTAGTGATATGACATAGCACGTGGAGCCTCGGTAGACATGATCGCCCGCCAGAAGCCCAAATGAGGTCTCGAGTTTTGTTGATGCCTCAGCACCTCTGCAGACGTCTTTTACATCACCCCCCATTCATGGAAAATAAAGATATAATCACCTTTTAAGAGGCTTAACAATATCGAAGGCATGGTGCACGTCTCAGGGATTGATCAACGCCTAACAGTTTTACGCTTTATGGTTGAGGTACAAGTATGTAGCTTTCTTTCTTGCTAGCATTGTTTTGCGCAGCATGTACAACTAGCCGCACTTGCAGGCTCACCAAGTACAACTTCGGGGTTTTCAGTGAATTTGCTTCGAGAACAGCTACATTGGCGGTACATGGTTCCGACTGGAATCGGCTTTTCTTTCCTTTCGTGTTCTATAAGCTAGTGTTTACTTCTTGTTATTCTTTACTCAGTCCGCAGCTGTGCACTTTAATCAGTGTCAGGAAGTGAGTGTCTCATGCAAACTGGGCAAGTGTGATAGAATTCTCAAGTTTCCCACCTCTTATCGACGATGTTACTTGGAATGAAATTAAATATTTGTGCTCATGTGGCGAACTATCAGTGCATAGTTGATCTCGTACGTCATCTCCTTCGTCGTATTTAAAGATGTAGTAAAAACTAATGGGTACAGCTCCACGTATGAGTGTGTCGGTATGGGCGTGCATATGCGGTGCGTACACGTGTTGCGTACGCGCGAGCGTCCCTGTTTGGTTTGTGCTAATTTGAAAATCATTGGACTATCGACTTTCGCTAAGTAGGTGCGCATCTCCTTTGTGGTTAACTGATGACAATCGCCTGCGTTCTTAGCTGAACTTGCGTGCATTCTTGGCAGGGGGTCGCGACTCGACGGCGACGTTGAGCAAGAATTGGCGAGATGCGGCTGAGCCGAGGACGGTTCCTGCAACGAACGCCTAGGTTAGTCACGAAGGGACCGTCTGAATCAAAGAAGTGGGCGATGGAGGATGCACGCCAAAGATCACGCTACTCACACTTCGTCATAGGATCGTTGCTCCACGAACGACAATGGTTCCGTCGCTTCTTTTTTAGGCATTTGCGGTAGCTTGCATTTACGTGCTAAAATCGGCATCGCGCTACCAGACTGCTGGCAGAGCGGTGGTCATTCGTCGCATTGGTTTCGTCTTGGGTGTGCTTCAGGATTGAGAAATCATTCTCCCAGTTTGGAAAATTCTGCAGGTATTTTTGTACCCATACATACTCTACTCATTCTAAGGCGCTTAGATAACATAACCACTGCGGTTGTTGAAATTTGAAATTAAGGTAAATAGCATCTGAAAAGCGTACATTATTGTCGTTGTATTGAAGCTGTCGTTCTGTTGCAAATAGTTCACCGTTAATTGAAAGTACTTCTGCCGTTCTTTTTTCAGTTTTTTCACCTATATACTGCATTAACTTTAGGCATTAAGTGATGCACGTTTGGGTCGAGTGCATCATCTGTAGGAGGACCACGTAGATGTGGAGGGAATCAAAATACACAGCCACCGTGGATGTTAGTGAAATATTTCTTCGTGCCTTTGGCTTCGGTGGTGTAAGGTGTTCTATATGCCGATGTTTCTATAGATATCTATGTAATGCTTGGTCGACATCCTGTATGTGAAAGTTATCTGTTACATGTACTCAGCGTTGATAGTTTTTCACAGTTAATTTAGTTTGAAACTGGCCTTTTGCCTCTCTCACCTGTGTGTACAGTTGAAGTTTCAGTTCTTGTAATGAGTCCTTTAGTCACCTAAAATAATCTATTCAACAAAGTAAAGGCGCAAAATCCGACGACACTCAGAACAACAGCAAAGAGGTGATCGAAGAGTAGAAAACTGTGGAGAACCTTTCACCTAAGGGTGAGTTTGACACTCAGGAATCTGTTCGTGTTGAATCAATTCTTTTAGAAAAGCTGAAGAAAACGATATTTGGAAAGGAGAAAGTTTTGCTTGTTACTGGAAAAAGTCAGATTTTAAAATGCCTATAATTTAAGGCTTTGAATACCATTTAGGTGACGGCTCACTTAGTTCAAGGAATACCACCAAACAACATGGTTCTGAGCGGCAAAGTGGAATTAACACAAGAAAGCGTTCAGTTCCCGCTTAGTTGTCAACTGTGTTAACTTTATTCCAATTAGTCACATACGATAAGCTGTTTTCGATCATCTTGGTGTTTCTCGCTTTTTTTTTATCAATAAGATTTGCTTGACGTTGGTTTCAAATTGTAAAGTGTACAGAATTGATGCAGGTTCATGATTGTCGTTTGTGTCCCCTAAATAGTTAAATGTGAATGACGAAGATCTGCTGTTCTTGTTGATGTTGTTCTCGCATGTTACTTCTTTCGATCCAATAATTCTTAGACAAGTTAGTGTGTCGAAGTGACTACAATTCAAACTTAGTTCAAATATGGAGTTTACATCCAGCGACTTCTCGGAGGCCGAAGGAGGAGGACACCACACGGCATCTGCCGTCAGCACAGATTTGGTGAGTGATATAGGCAGCCATTAACAGGTTTTTTCCATGTTGTTTTTCTAATGCTTACAGGTCTAGGTAGATTCTGCAGTGATCAATCAATAGTTTAGGTGCTAGTTTCAAATAAAGATTTGATTGACACTGATAATCCTCAAGCGGATCGCTATGCAGAGCTACTGGGTTTGGTAGAAGAACAAAAAGAACTTCTAAGCATTTGCATAATTTTGAAATAAAGCGAAAGGAGTTTGCTGAAAAACGTGCGATGCCATTTATAGGATCAAATTTCCCAACACTGCTATGTTAGTGCTGCCACGGAGAGACAACACACTGAATAGTAGAGCATTGTGGAAATCTCAGTCAACGTTGGAAAAGAAATTTGAGCAAGATCAGCGATCCCATTGCACAAATTGAAATAGAATTCCGAGATCCCCTTGAATTCTAGGATATTTCGACACTTGGAAGACTCGCTTTCACTGGTGGTGCGAACCCCTTTGTAATTGACATTCGTTTCTTCCTCGAGCAATCCTCGTCCATAGTGGTGGCGTGTTTGGAGCATGGAGATGACGACGTTGAAAATTCCGAATTCTTAAAAGTGTTTCCGTCTGTGGATGCAGATGACTGACTTTAGCAACGAACATATTCGTAAGTCATTTGGGTGGTCGTCCGAGAGACGCTTGAACCTTCTCAGAACCTACTTCGTTGTTCCTTCCGTCCATCTGTCTCTTACGATATGACCGATCCCATCTCTGTGCTTCGATATCGATGTGTGTTCTCCTGGATCTCGGGGTTAAGATAGGTTCGGAAGATATGAACTGTGCATTTTAGCTAAAGGTTAGGTCTTCGAAACATGGTTCAAGTCGTTCTATGGGTGGTGCTTGGATTTCTTGACGTGGTTGAGGTATCAGACACAGCAAAGCGCAAATAGGACTGCTAAGTCGAAAACGTGAGCGCGAAGTTTTGGAGCGGTTAGTTGGTCTGTGGCATCTTTGGGAGCCCTGAATTTAACCCATGTTGCTGTTATTTTGTACAATTGATCCTCAATAGAACCGGTACAATTTCTTCGTCTTCGCTCCATGGATTCCTCATGAGTGCCCCCCTCTTCCTCATCATGAGTATTGCAATCTTTTTTCCCGTTTCGTTAAGTCCAATGGGCATCGTCTCTCCTTCACTTGTACTCTTCAGAAAAGACGATTTCATCCGCGAAACAAGGATTTGATGGGAATTTTACATTAATACAAGTGTCCTTCTAATTCAAATCGAGTGAATTCGTTACCCATTTGAGTTGGATATGCTAAATGTATTCCAGAAGATGTCGTTTAGGAAGTATGTAAGTGATCCACAAATACATCAAAATGAATGATATGCTAGCCCTATACCCTAGCATTATCGTAGGGACATAGGCTAAGTTGTGTAGTGGTTCAAATGGGTGTGGAAATCAAGGGATATTTCCTTCACGGGTTGCTTGCTTATGAGAGCTTCATGTCTACTTTCCGTAACCGTCTTTATTTCAAGTAGTTTACCACATTTTTCGAATTTATTAGATACACGCATGACGAAGATTTTCTTATCGAATAGTCCTTCACCTCGGTTTGTCGTCTAATGGGTAAGTTATTCGTAACTGTATGCCTTACTGATATAATGGAAGAGACAAATATAAGTTTCTTGGTGCCGTACAGGTCCTTGTATTTTGTCTCTGTCAGTCGCACTTCTCGAGAAGACGATAACGCCGATAAAACGAGGGTTTAATGGCAATTTTCATCACTGTGCTAGTCGTTTCTTGAACCAGTCAACTTCATTCACCATCTCAGAGCGGGTGTAGCAGTTTATAACACTTGACGCGAATTTTAGAGACGGCTGGTGTCAAAAGTGAACGGTTCATGTCTAAGCTAACGTTGGAGAAAGTGGCGGCTAGCTGTGTGGCAACGTATCTGTAACCAATATAACTTTTCCTACAAAATCATACAGAACTTTTTTGACGTTACTCTTAAAGTAAGAGGATGCTTTCTGTGATTTTACATTAATGCGTCACTTTTTGTTTGGTCTGCTAGGAATGTGCAAACTTCATTTTTAGCTTTGTTCTGAGAAGCGTTCTCGTTGTGTTTGTGAAACATGTTCGGCTGCTGAAGCCGCACATGAAAGTAGACGTGACGTGGTCGATTTTAACCTTAACCACTTATGTGACGTTATCATTCATTACTTGCTAGTTTTCCCTTTCCCGCTTGCAACAATGCTTATGCTGCTTTATAAGAAACTAGTCGATGAAGACGACGCTGTAGTAAATATTCCATTTTTACTAATAATCACTTTGGTAAAACGTTTGCTTAAAGGATGGTAGTATATTGCTTAGGATTGCAAACGGGGAATTTCATGCCCTTAATAGAAATGAATCATAGGTCTCTGGCGAATCTACAATTACGTTCACTGTAGAGAGTGCAAATCGGTCAGGTTGTTGTTGTATGGTTCTCATATGTGAAATGAAACGTTTTTCAGATGCCTCAAAAATTTAGTTCTGATGGGATCCAAGGAAGAGGCTACCGAGCCGCAGAACAACAAGCTAAGGAAAACGAGAACGCTACAACATCTAAAGTAAGTTTCATTAGGCAATTTTGATAGTTTACACTACTGTTTCCGATCATTTTATTGCAGTAGTTGGCCCGGAAACTAAAGTTCGGTTTCGGCGTAGGTTTTCAGAGTGACATATCGCAGCTCAGATTAATGTTTCTCTTTAGAAATAGAAAAGATCAAAATTTACAGACTATTATCAACACGAAACATGTTTATCGGCATAAAATTTTTCGTCCTGTGGGGTAAATGAGGACGTTGAAGGCAATGTCGACCTCGGCTTGGTATCTGAAGCATTTTTCGCGCAAGTAGTCCAGACACCATATTCGACTATAAAGCAAATATGAGGTTGATAGAAAGATTTACGCGGCCAACGTTTCGTCGTCTTCATCTGCTTCAGAATGGAGTGATCCGAATCGATGATCAACAGGTGGTCGTCGTCACAATGTGGCTATTCGTTGTCGCATCGAGTCCAATCCAGTGAAGTAGAGCACCGATCGAATTGAGATCATAGCAAATCAATATTTTCAAGCCGCCTTTCATTAAGCTTCGCCAAAAGTTATCAAAACGTTCTTTGAAAAATATTGCTAAAACATATACTAGAAAAATGAAATTGTGAACTGGACATTGATTTCTGATTAAGTTAATGACTACATTTGAGAACCACAGTTATTTTGTTAAAGCAACGACGGAAGAGGCCTAGAGATGAAGAAAAACCCTCGCCTGAGAAAAGAGTCAAGGTAAGTCATATGCCTTGAACTTAGTTATTCCTCGGTCGAATGGCTTTGTTTTTAGGAAATCACTAAGAAGTTGAGAAATGGAAGGCAACCCCCGATCTGTAACAGACGTGGTTAAAGAGGTCAACCTTGTGACGAAGTAAGTGAAGATAGCTTTTAGCTGAATAGTTTTTCAGTGATGGCATATAGCACGTAGTTTGAAAGAATTTACAGCGTTTTGTGTACTATCAATCTGTTGAACTAGGTTCTAAATATGCTCTTCTTTCTTAGAGCTCTTATGCGATTAACTATCACTGCCGAAAAGCCTAAACGAAGCTGTCGTCATACAGGTGTAAGTTTGAGTGTACTATTTAAATGCTTCTTTTTCTTCCACGACCCATCTTCACATCTTCTGTGCTTATCTCACCACGGATTCGATTCGTCTCCTCTCATCCATCATCAGCGAAGGTTTTCTACACTTACGTGTGACTTCGGTTGGTGCCTGAGTATTTTCCCTTCATCATGAATGTCAATGAATGCTAGTTGAGTGGTTTCTCGCTGGAGTCGTAGGATAAAGATAGGATGCTAGAACGTTCATACATGGATTGCAGAGAGAGAACATTTCCTAACAAGTCCAATACCAACTTCCCGATCCTGGAGAAATGATGGGCTGGGTGAGCCTGTTGAGGAATCCAGCAAGCATCGTGTTCATCATGAGCGGCATCAATGTGCCAATTGCTCCTTTTTAAGTAGTTTACGTTTGCAGTGAGCTCCATATTTTTTCACAATTCCAGGAATATGAAAAGGTAAAAAGGGATAAGTATTTGCATCCCAACCGTTTATATGAGAGGACTGAATTCAGACCAGAAATCACAAAGGTAAGGTATGTTTAACATTAGACTAACCTGTAAACGTTCCTCCACAATTTTTTGTGCAAAACTCTTCCTCTGTACTAGGAAAAAGTTTTGCGTTTTTTGGAGTGTTTAAATACATTTTATTTAAACCTTCAATAGCAAGGATACAAAGGTACAAGCAAAACAGCGAAGTTACAGCGAACATAGATGCTTGACGCTCCTATTATGTTGTGTTGGCAGAACTAATGGATGTACAAAACGTTTTCTATTCGAGCGTTTCGACTAGTTCACCACCAGTTCTGAAGATTTTTTTTGACCTGGCTGATCACTTTCACGAGGAACTCTGGCACAGGCAATTTCGTCCCATTGAATGCTCCACACTTTGATGGACCATAACAGCTTATGGGAGGAATTGTCTGAAAATCTCTAATAGTTTATTCACATCATGACTGGGAATGAAAACAGTATTACAGAAAAAAGGCTTCAGCTACCCGCAGTTAATCTGCTAACTCATCCGTACTCGATCAACGGTGTAACAAGCTGTTCTGAAGTTTGCACGACACCTTCTGAGAATTGCTCATGTGCTCAGTTCTAATTACTAAACAGCTGAGCTTAACGAGTTCGCAGCTGTGGTGGCGAAGGTGGAAATAATGAATCAGTAAATTGGTGGGAAAAGCAACGCGAGTAAATCAACTCAGAGTCCAACTGTTCTATGACAAGATTCATTCTCGCTTGGTTGACTTGCAAGCACCGTTACAATGCTCAGCTACCACACAGTCCTGCCAAATAAATGAAAATTGGACAAAACTAGGAATAAAATTGTAGCCAAAATCTGCAAAGGCCAAAGGAGAGCGCTGTTGATAGCATTTTTCGGCTTGCTTAAGATTCACACGTAAGAATTCTATTTGGCATTTATGGCTATACCCAATGTGTCGTCTGGAAAATTCCCAACTAAAGACAGAAGTGATTGCGCTGCTTGTGGCTGAAGTGATTTCACAAGTCTGCAGCGGCCCGACGTTGATTCTTGGCTGTTGAACTTATAAGTGGATGATGGAGTAAATGTGCTGATTTCTTCAATCTAATTTTATAGATTTCTTCACGACTACCTTTTTTGTGAAATCCGTTTTGATTACACCCTTGTGGACCTACCAAATTATTCTCTGTTAAAAAATGTAAACGGTATTTCCAAGGATACTTACAGTGTGTATCTAGGAACAACGGGTCGTTTGCCTGACAGAACACTCTGTCACGCTGTGCATAAGTACGACCAACACGAATGGTCCAATATATCGTTCACAGGCCGGCATGAAGCTGAGCGTATTGCGTCAACTTTGTTACTGACGAAAGTGCTTTTAAAATCACTTTTTTTCGAAATTTCTTGCCTCAATTTTAGTAAATTTTGCCAACGCTTCCACATAAACTGAAGTTTTTAATATGAGAACACTTTACGCTTATTTTCGTTAACTTTGCCTGACTGTTAGTGTTATAAAAGGAAGAAAAACATGTCTAGCCCGCAAACGGTAACTCACTACGGTAGCGATTTTTTCAACGTTTTGAATTTTACTACGCATCTGTTTCTAGACGCTTTCGCATCGTTGTGTGGAAGTAGCAAACAGTTTCAAACAGTTCGTAGCGCCTCCACCAGGAACAACATTGAACCCTAACGTTGAGTAACCCTAAGTTCGAAGTTTCCACGAAAACTTCTTTAAAGGTTGCAAGAAAATCAAGCATTAAAAACTCACCAATCCTTAATCATATAAAAGGCGGTAAATGTCGACAAATGGATACTAGGTGAAAACTAATGGGTGACAACGAGACTGTCGTCAGAATGTATGGTCCGCGCTAATTCCTCTTTTTTGCTACAGGACCGATCCGACTTTTGACCGCTTTCTAAGATGTAATGAACAATGGATGCTACGCAGCGAGTGACTGTGGTAGCTTAAGTGGTTGGAGCAATATGGACTTTCTGAAAGTTTTCTAAAGCATAATTTGTAAATTCAGAACATGACATGATGCACGACTCAGCTACAGGGCTGAGCCGTAGGAAGTGAATGTCTTGAGAAGTTTTCAAAATATCAAGGATGGAACGAAAGGTGTTAAGAACACGAAACGTAGTGCCCATATTCTCGTCCCTATCGTTCTTCCCGGCTCAAATGCACGCTCAGGACACCTGGTCTCAACGTGACCAGTGTGAAAGTTCACTCAAATTTGTATGATAGAAAGCGCCATCGAAAGGACGATGCTAGTAGTATCCCGTATCACGAACGTGAGAAGAGGAATCTGAAGCTCTCACCTACGTCTACGATCAAAAAATCAAAGAAGTCGTTTTATGCGCCAAAATGTCGAAGATAAGATGGGCAAGACACATGATGCTTTTGTAGAACAACCGATGGACAAGAGTCGTTGGCGACTATATTATTAAGGATTTCAAAGGCACCACAGAAGGACGACTGACTCAGTGCTCATAGTTCTCCACGAAAACCCTGGAAAGAAGATATGATGTGTAGGGAGTCCAGAAAGCAAGAAACCACTGGCCTGCCCATGCTCGCGATGGACTTGAAAACTACTGAGTCACCCTACGAGCAATAAAGATGAAATGGGTGCATTTGCATCCCGTGACAGGGTTTCATGAATTATTCGCTTTCCGGAGAGGAAATTTTTGCAATATAATGTGTTCAAGCTTAACGAAGCAATCGCGGTAGAGAAGAAAAATCTACGATATTGATGAAATTTTGGAGAAAAAAGGCTTGCATACTTATTCAGATGTGGCCAACAGGGAATTTCCTCTCTGTCACATGAAACACGCTCGACTACAAATTTCACAGCCAACACTGCAAAGGTTGAAGGATTCGCGCTTCGAAACCATACCTCATCTTTCATATTTGTCACGCCTGTCGCACATCGATTATAACTCCCAAATATATTGAAAATGATGGGCACGTGTGCGCAGTGGCTGGAAGTGTCCTGCAACACACACGTGGAATCGATCCCAGCGCCCGTGGCCCACAAAGCATTCCATGCCTCCGGTGTCGGCAAAGTGGTACCAGGCTTGTCTAGGAGGATAGCAGCACTGGCTCGATACATCGGTAGACCACAGCGAATCATTGTAAAGGCCAGGTATGCATTCAATCATCTCCAAATGATGTTTAATGAAGTCGAATGCATGGGGTATCCCTCACGGCTTGATCAACACTAAAACCTTTATCCTTTTATTTTTTTTTGTATTGAAAGTAATAGTTCGAAAATTGTACAAAGCTATTGCTAAAAACACTTCCGAGAGTTTTTACCACGTCCACGCTGCTGAGAGGGCTAAATTCGGTTCTTGTTGACGAAGAATTGCGTAGATGCTAATAGTTCTTATTTTCTTATGAGTTGTATTTGAGACTAGTTGTAATGGTCCGAAGTTTGCCATTCGTAGCTGCATTCATTTTGGCAACAAGTTAATCGGTCAATAAATAATGTGCTAGAGTTGAGCATGAGGTAGGAGCTAATCTGGTCAGGCACGTGGCTCTAGTAAACGAAACTTTTGAAATATAAGATTCTTGTTATGCTAGTAATCTCATGTGGTATTTTCCACGTGTATGATCGACTGAATATCAAACTACACCCCTGACATTCTAGGAGACGATAGTTTTCTTAAACAGAAGGTAGGTTGTATTTTTCCTAACTGTAGTTGTTAGTCACAACGAGATACTCGTATCACAGTTTTTTCGGCACAAGTGCGTTGTCTTTTTTCTTGAACTCGTGCGTCTGGCATTTGCATTAGATCCACCTGATTTGGAAGAGCAAAGACAGAGTATATAAATAACTAAGCGTGAAATGGTCTTGTCCCTATTCAGTGACTGAAAAATAGATTTCCTGCAGGATCAAGAGGATCTCATGCAGGCGATAATTAAAACCACAGAAGTGCTGAGATATGAGCAAAACTCTTAAAATTACGTGCTCTTCGTAACCGTCGTTACCTTTACTCGGGGCACATGTGCTATCCACCACATTAACCAAGGCTCTTGCTTTGCCTTTTTTCTCAGCCACATTTCTACGCTCATCGGTGCTATCAGCAATAACTCTTCAGCGGAAATGATATGCGGAGTGCAGCGACATCAAAAAAGGAGTTATATAAAAGTTAAGACTAAATACTTCTTTGTGTCAGTGTTCAGGAGTTTAATTTTAGGTCACTCATCGAGTTCGTAATCGATCTACCCAGAAGAAGAAGCGTGGAAAATATTCTAAAAAAGAAGGGCCGACTACTCGGCAATTTAGCCACATCAGAAAAAAGAAGCTAGTATACATAAAAGACGAATTTTACCTTCTGGTCCAACGGAGAGTGTCAGCTTTGCATTACCTAATGGGAGTTCTTCTCGTGATCGCAATTTGAATTTGGACTTTAGCAGTGGAGATACGTCCATACGAAAATCGCAGGTAAGTTGTTTGAGAAATGTTTGTCGACGCTACCTTTACTAATGATTAACGTCACATCACCCTTTCTAAGAAAATTTTTTTGAAATCACTCCGAAGTGGTGTTTAAAAGCAGGAAATTTTGTCTCTTTAATTTGATATGTAGCAAAAAGTTATCAGTTTTCCATAAATTCAACCTCGTTTACATGCTGTGGCGTTTTGTTAAGCCTTTATCCAGGATCGATTATACGTCCACTCAATTTAGCGACGTCAAGATTCTTTGGAAGGTGCAGGAATACCCAGAAAGAAAGCTGTACCTCCGAGGACTGTAACAGAAGTTCAACAAGTAGCAAATGTGGGAAAGTTATGCCTTCTCAAACTTTTTATAGCTTTTTTATAAGAACCGGTGGTGATTATTTTTATGCAAAGGTTGTTCGCGTAATATTCTCGAAATTAAGACGTTGCACCAGCACTGCAATGGCGATGATCTTCCGAAGCGCAAACGAAGACCAAAGGAAACAGTGGCGGTGAACAGTGCTGAGGAAGCGCATTGGCTTCAATTGCAGTCGAAACGAAAAAAGGCTTTTATAAATCAAGCATATTTTAAACAGAATTGTATCATTTGTTCGCAATGCTTCTCTCTAGATTTCTTGCTGAGTTTCGATTTCACCTTTTCTTCTCCACATGTTCACTTTTGATTTGTATTATCTACCCCATTGTTTCGGCTTGCACGTTGGTACCACGTAATTCATGAAGCACTTTTTTCAAGATTGGTTTTCTAAACTAACAGATTGTGAACCCCGAAAACTGCTTGCACAAGCTAAGAACAATACATATGGTTGTCATGTTACGTAACTTCATCAGTGCACACATGCGTGTTATTTTCTCGGTTACTTGCACGGCCCGTCTTCACTGGTTTAACGTGCACCAGTGTGGGCTCCACTTTTCTGAGTTTTCTTGATTTTGCTATTGTGGTTCCCTGGAGTCCCGAGGTCAGCCTAACCAAAAGTCTGCCCCAGGTCGTCGCCACCGCAGGCAGTCGCTTCCTTTGTGGATCAGAGGGAGATTTGCCACCACGCGACTACTTTGATATCAGGACGGTGGTGGATCCTGATATTTCTTTACTCTTAGTTGGGCTTCCTGGTGGAAACGCCGTACTCCTTCTTAGAGTGGGAGACCCTGCTGGGGGATGAATGCCCCCTCTGCATATCGCAGCCCGGCACCCAGGTACACCTCCCAGCCACGATGACGAGGTAAACAGATTGACATTAAAGTTGACACATTAACTACATAGAATTGTCGAATTGATGATCACCACATTGAAACGATCATTTCTGACAGTCAATTGGCACACAAAGATCTGACCAGATCCCGCTGTTCAACTCCTTGAAAGTTATTCCACTTTCGCAATTTCGGAGAGACGTAGACAGCGAGACAAAAACTGTGGCACCCATCTAATAAGAAACAGCTGACAGCATTTTGCCGAGATAAACAGTAGAATGGTCTCCATGAACATTTTGACGAGATAAACAGTGCAGTGGTGGTCTTCTTGAGCATTCAAGTGTAAGCGAGGGAAACACCTACAAGATGGACGAACTTGTTTATATATAACACCAGTAAACTGTATTCATAAAGCGCGAGCTGCTTTACAGACCAAAAATGTGATGTACTGGTGCCAAGTCATCATGCCCGTAGCAGGTAAACACCGTAGAATATGGGATAAAGAAAATTGAAAGGATAAAGTGTTGCGTCCTGCACAACTTGTGATTCTCTTTTTGAAAGGCGATCGTAATGGTTTTGTAGATGAAAGTGTAAGAAATAGCAAACGTTAGGAGTTCTCTCTTCACTTCTTTTGCTACAGAACATCCATTACTGATTAATAACTATCTAGTGGTTCTCACCAAAAAGCATTTTGAACGTTGAATAAACTTTTTACATAGTGTTTAATATATAACTGGAATGTCGGGACGGAATTCTGACGTTGTTTTGATCGATGCTGACATGAAGCACTTGCCCCACAACAGTGTGCACCCTAAAAAGCACTCTACCATCGTAAACGATTTTATTTGCCCAAAGCTTTAACAACTCCATAGTATTCGTTTATTAATCGTTTAAAGCATAGCTATATTTTATCCCAGCGATAGTTTTTCTGTTTCACAGTGCTTCCCTTTTCGAAGTCATATGATGTTGTCATGACGTTCTGCGAAATTAAATGCCCCATTTTATCGGTTTTATGGCCGAAATTGCTTTTTTTATTGACTTGCGATTTGTTTTCTTCGAGGTCTCTGCTAATTCTTCACGTTTTTCTTGCACTTAACTAGGGCTTACGGTGGAAATGTCGATTTCGTTGGACGGAATCAGCCCGTCTTGAGAATATATTCTTGAAAAAAGCCTGCACTAACGTGGCGTGAAGCCTAAAGAGTGTTAGGCAAATTAGGATTAAAAATACCCATTGACTTTAGGAGAAATGACGCTAAGCTTCTGCAAAGTTTCTCTCACCATGCTCTGTGAGTATAACGTACTCCATATATCATCAAAGAGTTTTCTTTACTCATTTATATCACAGAAAAATTTCGTCATGGAATGAAACAAGGAGTTTTTGCAAGTGCTCTTGTGAAGAGCTTTACCACTCTCTTTTGTACTGAGGAACTGTTCTGCTGGAAAAAATTTCAGTGCTTCTATCATTTCGCTGACTAAATTGAGCTACGTGGAAAAGAAATTTAGAAAGATCATTTCTAAGCTAAAGAAAATCAAATCTTATTTTGGTAGACCACAAAGATTTCACTGATTTTTACATCAATAATTGAAGTTCGCTACAACCCATGTCGAAATTACAAGGAACAGTTGATTTCGGGTATGTTTTAGAATTAACACCTAGTGTCGTAGGAGGTTTAAAGATTGTAGTTAGCAACGGCAACCTCGTATATGTATCTTTCCATGAAACATTTTTGCATATTCCCTTCATAGATATCTTAGATAGATAGATCTTAGCTGCTGGGTCTTCTTTATGCAATTCTGTTAAATACAGCTGTTGTCCATTTTTAGAATCTTCGCTTCTGCAAACGTAACGCATCGTCCTCTGATTACGTTCAAAAATCATTTTAGAGGAGAACTTTGTCGAAGTGCAAGTGTTAGCACGTTGTGTGAACGAGCGCTTAAGTCCCGGCGGATGTTACACAGGTAACGAGGTCTCTGTGAAAGACAGGTCACACCACCTCCCTCTTCTCGAACATTGCCCGCTTCTTACGAACGTCCTTGGCACGTTAAATGTCAGATCTAGAGGTGAGAATTATTGATTAGTTGATGAACCGCAAACAGCAGTATTTTAAGACAAACGCACCTTTGCTGACGGTAGCAGATTTAACTCGGTATCGATTTTTCTTTTAATTCTGACCTAGTCTTGCACTTTCTGAATTATGCTGCCAATCCGGACTTATTCGGATTTCGCTCTCCGAGCGTAGCCGCACTTTTTTGTCCCGAACATGCATCTTATGCCAATATCAATTTCTTTCCTATTTCACAAGTCAAGATAGCATTTCGGGTAAAATACTGAAGAATATTTGTGCCACTTGCTGTTGGTAGGATTTCGTTTTGCAGAAATTCGCACTTTGGGGAGCGTTACCGCCAGAATTACGACTCTTCATAATGCTGTTCGTCGATTTTGACACGCAAGAGACATGCATAATCACTAATAGAGAAATACGGTAATTTTTTTTCTTCCTACGCACAACCTAACACTTCGTTTTTCACTTTGATCACGAAATAATCAAAAAACAGATAAGACGTTAGACGTTGGTGAATTGCTAGGGATGTAGCATATCTTCGGCGCTACTCGTAGCATCGTGGAGGTGATTTTGTTAACATATTTGTTCTGTACGACCACTAATCGAAGCTTAACGGTTTGTGAACATACTGGTCCCATCATCTTGGACAAGTCTCGTACCAATTTCTGAGCCCAAGAGTTCTTGGGGATTGCTAGTCCTAAGGTATTCGATCGTACCAACGACCATTAACTATAGTGCACCACAAACCAAAAAAAGGTGTCATTACAGCCAGTTATTGTTGAACTGCCGATCCATCATTCTGTATCGTAGTTTAAATTGTGTGCCCCAAACGTAGATAGCAGCTTCAATCTAATTTCGTTAGCCTAACTTATTAGGTTTTAAAAAGTGAAGTAATACTACATTTTCAGATTGTTAACGATAGCAGTACGAAAACTACGGCGAGAGATTATCGTCAAGCGAATTCTCAACAAACAGCAGGTAATCGATGCCAGACATCGGTCGGCACAATTGTTCCGGGAGAATTTTTGTTTCTAACGACCAAGAAACAAATGATGGGGCGTAGTGTTCGATAGAAAGAAAAGAAATTTCTGGAGATTTTCATTGAATGTCCTTCTACCTATGCCAAATTGAATAATAATTCATTAAAGATTAATGGTGATGATGTTGGGAACGGAAGAACTCCTGTACTCACCTCCCCCTCCCCCTCTTATAAATTAGCATTGTAAGAGTTTTTAAGTAGGTTTGAAGGCTTTTATTTATGTGTGATTAAATGGAAGTCAGCTAAATGAATTATGTTTCAATTCCAACTTTATTCATTCGTCAGAGTAATGTTAGCAACGGCTAGCCTCTTCGACCCAATACTGACCATCATTTCTGATTTGCTTCTAGTAACAGACTCATTAGTGTAGCACCTAATTATTTCTTTTTTTGTCTTCGAATTATGTGATTATCCCTGAAGATGTGCAATGACCTCGGTCCGACCAACAGCACAATGAACATTAACTCCTTAGGATTGATCAGTATCTTCATCTCAAAATTTTTTTATTTTTCCATTTATTTTATTTTATATGACCGGCCTTCACGTTTACTTTGCGGATTCCAGCACTTATCACATTCGATTCGTTTCCTCGCATCCATTGTCCACGAAGATCTCCCAACATTCACATGTGGCTTCAGTTGCTGCTTGAGGATTTTCATTTCATCTTGAATGTCGTAGAATGCTGATTGACCAATTCTCCCTGGAGACCTGAGACAGCCGGGATAGAGCGTTTCCAACTGGATTGCGGGGAGTGGATTTCTTCCCAGACGAGTCCGTTAGCAATTTCCCGACACGGAATCGAACTATGACCATGCTCGTGATAAAGAACGGATATCACTGCCATTGTGTTATCCGCTCCCTATCTCAGAATTAATCAATATCAATAACGATTGGATTGGGTTGGATTAAATTTTTGGATTAATCATTATCATGGCTGTTGGTTGATTTAAAAAGCAATGTCTTAAGTTTGTCTTCGTTTTTGTTATGTTATCTCACCTTTTTCTTCTTCAATATTGAAACACAGAACCAGTTTGTTATTGACGATGTGCAATTATGGAACAGTTTTAAATTGTGATAGAATGGTAACGCGATTCTCTTTTTGGGTTCTTTTACAGATCGAACGACAGACTGTTTCCGCTGTTTTTCGCGACTCGCCAGTTATTTGCAGAAGTTGTTCAGCAGTGATCCGATTAGAACAAATCTCATATTGATCTGTAAGATGCTTCAAAGAGTTTATTTTCGTTAGAAGTATTTTTGTCGAACATTGACCCTCTTCGTAGCTAATCATCACTGGGATTCGTTGTTCTAGTTTCTCTATAACAGGTTTCAAACGATACGATTTCGTTATTGGTGTTTGATTGTTATGTTACTGTTGACGTTGATTCATTCTAAATATAGAGATGAAACAAAACTATAGAGAAAACGTACGAAAGTAATCCTAAACAAATGGTTTGGTTGAAAGAATCCTGGAATAATCCATAAAAACTCTGCTCATATGATATCACACAATGTCCGACCACACATCGAATAATCAGTCAAGCCAGCTTTCAAAGTGCTCCTTGTCGCAAGCTCTAGGATTCACTGAAATGCTATGACAGAAGAGGAGAATGCATTCATATCTATGCATAGTTTATCTATACAAGTGTTTATATACGGATTAACCCGCGAAAAATTCTTCTTCTCTTTGAAACCTACACAACGTACAGAACACAATTTTGCAGCACTAAACATTAATAAAACAAACAAGATTTTTCTTCATATTAGGACTGTTGATGTTTTTTAGAGATTAGACGAATTGGGATGTAATCGCCTCTCAATGAATGACCGCTCCGTTTCCATTCTTGACACTTGTGAACATCTCATTCCAGCTTGAGAGAGATACGTTTTCTTTCGAGCGTTATTCGTTTGCATGTGTGCCTAAACGAGTAAAAAATGTGTTCTTGTAAAAGCCATCCAAGGCCTTGTAATTTTCTTTATATTTTATGAGAAATAACAAGATGGAATCTTAGGCATGAGGTAGTGAACTGCTCGTGCGTTGTGCTCTGTTTTCATGCTGCAAAAAACATACATACAATAGATAAGCAGGCACATACATACATTTATACATAGATACGTGCACAAAGACCTAGGGCCACGTTAGTTGTTCCTTGAAACCCCACTCTTCCTCAGTTAATAATCCAATTCTCTCAAGTAGTCGGAAATGACGTCATCTTAAATAATCTAGTTGGGAGATCGGATAGAAAACATCCACTTAAAACGACAGCATAAGGAGGACTTTAAACAAAGTGTGACAGGAAGAAGCGGTTGAATGTTAATCGACTAAAGAGAGGCAATCTTCTTAGCACAATCAAAACAAAAAAATAAAAAGAGAACAACTGTGACAACAAGAACAGTGACAACAGCAGCAACACCACCACCAACAACAACATCAACAGTAGCGTCATGAAGAAACAATGAGCATTCCGAAAAATTCACAGGAAAGTAGAAATAAACCAAGCAAGACTTTCCAACTTGGAGCCAACCTTTGTAACGAAAAAGGATGTTGCCTATCCTTTAAAGAACGGCCTCATTCCCAGTGAATTCACCCGCTTTCAATTGGTAGTGTGAATTGTAACTAGAGCAAGTATTCATGAGTAAAAATGAATGGACTTACTCGTAAATACATGGCTGTCATGTGCCGAAACTGCTCGTTACACAAGAGAAATACAAAGAATGGTATAGTCGCGTTAACGATTGAGAGGATATTGATAGCGTTATTCAAAACGCACATCATATAATGATGTTCTGACGAAGATGCACCCTAGAAGTCGTCAAAAATATTCTAATTCTTATCAACTCAATATTGGTAATAACAGTAATATTAACAATATTATAATGTTAGCACTGCTACTGCTATCGTTCTTTCCGATGAGTCTGATTCATATGAGGGATATTGAGCCAGTTTGCAGAGATACAATGCACCGCGCTACCACACACGTGGCGAATTGATATTATATGTTGACAGAAAACTACTATATGCTCAGGTTGAAACGCAGATTGATTCAGGACATTAGAGCCCCTTCACATCAAATGTTACATCTTACTAACTTTTACTTCGTGCACTCACGTGGACGTCATTGTGAGGACAAGCGTGGGAAAGTTTGTGTTGACGCGGATTGTATCCTGAACGTCGATCACATTGAAAACTTCCAATCAAGTGACTAATAGTTACACAAGAGGCGGTCCATAGTCGTCTCCAACAAATAAGTTACTTGTCTATTTGAGGAGAGCACAACAACATACTAAGTGGAATCCCACGATAGAGCCTAATAAGCTATGCATGAGAATCTCTAGTTAAAAAAAGGGTAAGGTATTCACACTCATTAATCTGACCTCAAAACACCATCTCAGATAAGCCGTGTAGAATGCTCTGGAAAAAGGCTACAAAGAGATATTAGGGCTATATTAGGGCTATATGGCACCACCAAAATTCAAAAAAATATTTCCATGTCTGCATGTACAAGTGTTATATAATGGTAAGTTTCCATCGAAGAGATGGTTTCCAGGCTAAAAAAAAGTATACCATCATTAGAGCGGATGAGAAAACACAGGCAGCAAGGTGTCATTAAGGATGGGGGAGAAAAACCTTGCTTTGAATATTTCACAGCAGATAAACCAATCAAGTTAACATTCATAACAAAATGAGCCTAGCCATGAGCAAGCCTTTGAGCTACTAACTACACGAACTAGACGATTGTGACCGAAAACATGTGGAACAATGTCAATGGAGCGCGCGGTGTAGCAGTTAGAGGTGAAGACGCGGCCTTTGGTCCGATCCGCACCTAAAGTTTGCCGATTCTTCCACATTCCGCAGATAAAATGGTGCTAGAGTTGTACGGGAGGATAGCAGCACTGCCTTGATAAATCGATAGCGCATCTCAAGTCACTAACTTATCAAGGCAGATACACATTTAGTCATTTCTAAGAATGTTTGATAAATTCGAATGCATGTCCCATTTCTCAGGAATTGATCATTGCTGAATACTTTATCACTTTTATTCCCTTATCCTTCAACTTTAAGGTATGACGAAGGTGAGCTCGATATATTTCTTATGTAATGGGATAAATTTCATACAGAGGGTCGTACCTCCCGCAAGTCTATCATTGGTGACTTTAAACAGCACTAGCTGCGAAAACCATGGCCGAAGAACTTCTAATCGGGAGTCATCGATTGGAATAGAACGAATAGGGCTAGCGTTTGCACGACTTTTTGCGTTGAACCATACTATTCATGGCAGCTCACAATTCCGCAAGTCCAGCTGTCAATGTTGGACACTAAATCTGTCGGCGGAGTATAGCATAACGAATAAAACAACGATTTCCCCTAACCGAAGCCATTTAAGGAAACTATGTCATCGACTGCGTTTTCGAGAAAAATATACTTATTGACCACACTGATACCTATCGAACTATTCGGAAGAATCCGACAATGGTAGGGAAGCAGTGATTGTGAAAGTCAACGTCAGAAGTCTGTCAAGGCAAAATCTTGAGTTGACAAATTAGCTTGGTTATTGAGAGAAAAACGGACTATCTCGGTTGAATTACTCTGTCATCAAAAGTATAATGGTTACCAAGAGCTATTGTTAATAATAACAACCATGCTAAAAAACCATAAATTCCAATCATTACCTTTAACGCCACGGCTGCATGCGTTAACGTAGCTGGACCCTCGAGTAGCAGATGAGAGACAGTGGTGGCCACCGTCATTCGTATAACACATTTTCTCCGTTGTGAAAATGCTTCGCTAAGCTCCTAAATACCGTGAAAATTTTGACATTTTCACTAGATTTAGTATGATTAAAATGCAATATCTTTCAATAGTTTGCCAATGTTTTTTAGGGAGATCGGAGGAATTTGGCAACAAAGAAAATTCTTCTTTTACAAACCATCATTCTTAGAATTTATCTGTTTAATGACGTTATATGAGGAGATATGTCAACAATTTGCTTATGATAGATGTATTGCTAGTTGTGCGGCTGCTATCAGTAGCTTTTCTAACTTCAGGGTAACCAAACCCTCTATGAGCGCAAACGTTTGCTTCAGATCCCATTTATTCACTTTGCGATCAAAGACTTTACAGTAGTTAAGAGACAGTTTCACTGCCTGTGGATTTCCGTAGACGCTATTTAACGAACAAACCTCAAATGCGTAATAAATCTGAAGTGCATTATAGAGAAAAGTGTGAGCATTCATTTCCTGGTCGACAAGTCGTCGTATCTAGGGAGATTTTCGAAAAAACAAAAAGAGTTTTTCGTTGTTATTTTGCGACGTGGTTATTTCAATTACACTTAACACCATTTTTGACGCTTTTTCAGAGGAAATTACTCTTCTGAATTAGGTCGGCAGAAGAAGTAATGAGAATGAAAAGTGGTTGTTGATTGACGTTGTTGTTCAGCAAGTAATTCAAGAATCGACCTTGAATGTGAATTGTTTCACGATGAGAATCGAACAAACGAGCATGGCAATCGTCGGGATGATAATGGCGAATGTGGTTTGTATCCAATAGTAGATCTTCTGGATCACATCATAAGCGCTATTACTACGGACCATGAACATATACATGTTCTGAATATACCAGCAAGTCGAGTTCTCCTAAAAAATATTCACCGCTTCGATCATATTAATTATTTCTCCTCATCTTGTTCTCATTCATGTTCTAATTTCTTCAACACGGATTGCTCAATTTTTTGGCTCAACAAATTGAACATCAAAACTATCCGCGACAACTTTCGAATGGTTACCTTCCTTGTTTGGTTCCACGTGGGTCTTAAAATAGCACAAATGATAGGAGAATTAACCTTTTCTAGTGTATGTTCTGTAGTAGCTAGTGGATGCATAGCGATTTCAGTTGTGAATACCAATGTCGAATGTAGAAGGGTAGACAAGGACAGAGTGATTAATAAAAAGAACCACGTTGTCCTAAAAGTTAATGTATTTAGCAATAGTTCGTGAGGTGCTTGGAATTCTCATGTCTATATTGTACTGAGTTACCTTTTAGTGCAATACTGACGAAATAGAAAGGGCATCAATACGCACATCACAGTTTCAACGGTCACCATAAGGGTAAGCCTTAAAAGGTAGGTGTTAAAAAAAGTTAGAAGAAACCTGACTACTGAGATTCACTTTTTCAACGACTACGCGGAATGAATTCTTTGATATTTCAGAATTCTCTTTGAAGTTCAGTATCATTCTAAACTTCGACCAACTCATTATGTAAATAACACCCTCGAGAGATACGCTGAATCAATTTGCATGCGGTAGCATCTCCATGGGAGCACATCCCTTTATTCTCCCTCATCAAATCGGAGCTTGCTCAGACACATAGGTATTAGTAAAAAACACACACATAGTACTTTCTCTAAGCTCACCTAATTAAACTTAGAAGCCTAAGAGTTTGCTATTAACGTTTGGAAAAACTTGCATGTGTTACCACAAAGAGAAATAAAAATATTTACAAACTTCGGAACAGCCAAAGTTAGTGGTAGAACAAGGGCATGGCAAAAATCACCTGTATCACTTGCAGTCCCGTTGATCATCAAGTGAATCGAGTGGGCGCCAGTAAATTTTTCCATTTTTCCCTTTCGCGTGCAAGAGTAGCCCAGTGGGTCCTGCTCGCTCTAGGGATTTGTAGAGCATCATATCTTTTTTTCTAGGCTCTTCGTGAAGAACTCTAACCATCGGGTCGGTGGTCTTCCTGTAGTGCGTTTGACATTCCGAGAAATCCAGTCACTAACGGCTCTTGTCCATCGGTTGTCATTCATACGCATTACGTGTCCGGTCCATCTTATCTTCGACTGTTTGGCGTACAGAACGGCATCTTTAATTTCTGATCGTTGACGCATGTCGGAGCTTCGGATCCCATCCCTTACTAGTGTGAAACGGGATATTCCTAGCATCGCCCTTTCGACTGCGCGGTCGATAACGCTGAGTGATCTTTAATCCCTGCTTACGCAGCGACCAGGCTTCTGACGCATGCGTTAGGGCAGGAAGTACCGTTGAGTCGAAAAAGTGGGCACGGAATCGGATGTTCTTTGTTCTCTTCATTATATCCTGGATGCTCTCGAAAGCTCCCCAAGCCGCTTATTTCATTCTGCTCAGCTCTGGAGCTAAGTCGTTCATCATATTGATTTCCCGAGCTAGATAGACATCACTGGAGCATTCGGAGATTCGTTCCGTTGAGCGTGAATGGGACATACGAAACTAGTCCGTTCCTCATGAACATCGTTTTTGTGAGATTTAGTCGAAGACCAATCTTTCCACATGCTTTATCAAAGTCGGCTAATGTTTGGTGTTATAAGGACGATGTCATCATCAAAGCGAAGATGGTGTAACTGCCCACCATCGATTTCCACTCCCATGTTGCCTCATTCCAATATTTGGCGAGATGGTATCGCCTTGCCTAACTCCTCTTTTCACGTCAATGTTAATATCGTTGTAGAATGGTGATATCTTGGTTGTGAAATTTTTGCCAAAATAGGTAGAATAAACAAACTGTTTGAAGAGCTAAAGAGTTCCATCGCCAAAAAAATTTACATGGTTTTTGAATTGATCTCAAGAAAATGAGTTTTGACAAATTTCTATACGTGGAATTTCATTAGGAAACCATGGAAAATTCATTGTATACGAGAACAAACCATGTTGACATTGTTCCACTAATGTTTGATATAGTCATAATGTAGGAACGTGTATGCCAAAATAACGGTTCCAGCCACTGTTGTGCTGGTTCAGTCCACGCGTGGATTACCTAGAATGTGCTGTCGGAGTGTCTTTTTATGGAGTCTTTTAAACTACATAGCTAATGTCACAGTATATCGATCACTCATAAAGTAGATAAAGTGTAAAGGGTTTAACGTTAAGTAATCCCTCGTGTGGATGCGTTATGCAATCGATTCCATTTGTCACATCGTAGGAATAATTTACTACGAATCTGGCCTCTACAAGGAATTCCGGTGGCCTACCAACGAATCAGGTCATTCTTAATATCCTCTCAGGCAACATTTGCCGCCTCTAGGGATAATGACTGATTTGGTCAACTCAATGCGTGGGATCGAACCAAATCGCAATTGTATTGCAGCGAACGTCTAAGTTTTGCGTAATCTACGCAACAAATTACTAACAGTTTTACAAATAACTTTCACGAATTCGAGCACAATCATTGACAAATCTGTAATAGAAATCTTCCTACGCATCTTGAAGCGAGTGCTTGTGGCTCAGTGGTCAGAGGAGCCTGCAATACATATGGGATCAAGTTTCGCGCTCCAGGCTCACCAAGCCCTCTATCCCTAGGGTTTGGCAAATTAATACCAGACTTGTCTGGGAGGTTAGGAGCACTGGCTCGATACATGGGTAGGCCACAGCGAGTCATTGTAAAGGTCAGATATGCATTCAATCATCACCAACGATGCTTAATGAAGTCGAATACATGGCCCATCCCTCAGGGATTGATGAACGCCGACAGCTTTGTTCTTTATCCTTTTATGTATCTTGACATGTGCAAACGTCGATGTCATTCTGTAGCTTGCTAGGAGTTGTTGAGTAAGTGTAATTGCTTACCTCAAGAAGCCGAGACCAAACGAAAATCATATTGAAGATTGCTTTTTGCACGTAAAAAATGCACCGAACTACTACCATCAAAGTACGACAGACTGTAGATGAGTAGGTTTTAGTAGATTGCCCATCAAACACAACAACATCAATGGTGGTACCACGTATTTGAGAAGCACTAAATAATTATACTCTAAATCTGAAATGTTCGTTTCTCGTATCTCTCTCACTCTTCGTGTTATTCAATTGAAGAACTGTTTGCTTCCCTTCTCCTCTCTTCGTTTTTCTCGTTTTTAGCCTTTTTTTCTTCTTTTTCTTTCATGACGGTGTATAGCAAAAGAAAACTCTTCATCACTGTATTTCCAGAGCGAACGATTTCCTTTCGATTCAAATGGCTAGCGTTTGTATTCGAAGCACTAACGTTTTATTATTCTGTTGAAAAGTATGGGTGAAAAAAATAATTATACATAGTGGTGAGTATCCCACTTATCTCGACGGATCCGCATGATGATGAGAAGAATTTCGGGTTGTGTTCGACTCGTTGCACTGGAAGGTAAAAAATTTACGTTCGAATGGAAAACGCCAGTTCTTCCCAGCCAAAGTAAGCAACATTTTCAGTAAAGGTTTATCATTTACACTAAGGTTTATATTCTAGTCGAAGGTAGGACAGGAAAAAAAATTTCTAGAAGGAAAAGAAAACATAGGCAAAAGAAAGCAGTAAATACACGTAAATTCATTGAAAATTTAAGAATTGAAAATGAATGATATCGATTTGAAAATTTGTCTAAAGCCGGAAAAAAAATCTCAAGCAATCTGCTTTGTAAGTTAATGCCGATTCTCCTGCTGATTACCATCATCGCCATTATCCTTATCATCATCTTCATCGACTTTATAATATTCTACATTACTATCATCACGCAGTGCATTCTCCCTCATTAATTAGTGGAAAAAATGATTAATAGTAGTAACGGTCATCTTTATTTAATATGTACTGTGGTGATAAGGAACTACTGGGGTAATAAAATTCGAAGTGCTGTGATCTTAACAGTTGAAATTATTTTTCGTTTTGTCATACGAGACGTGAGTTTTTCTTTTGCAGTACAGAGGTTGCTCAAAGAAATACTCACATATTCAAACAGTTTAGAAGGACACAAACCGCTCTTCAGAGAAATCCCCGAACTAATCTCCTACTGGTGAGTGCAAATTACTACGAAGCTTCAATCTCAACGTTTTCGCAGGTTCGAAAGAAAAAGCGCTGTGAAGACGAAGTTTCATGTGTACATGTTCAGCCAAAGTGTAAAATTTTACCATTATCCGAAATAAAGCTCGTTTCAGTGCCGTCTAAAAATTAAATATTCGAGCCGAACTACGTAAAGAGAAGAAAAGCACCAGTGGACAACAATAATGTTATGCAGAATGCCAGACAAAGGAGTTCTTGACTACCACACTGAGACAGAACTAATTGCTAGAATAATTTTCAGCACCACGTGAAAAGATTTCATGCGTACATTTGAATTTCAAGCCAAGCAGAAAAAACCCTGAGGTCTTCACAGAGCACATCCTTTCAATGAATTCGTTATATATACGATTTTAGTAAAGTAGTAGTTAGTTTTTTTTAGTTTTTTTAGTTTTTTTAAAGTTTTTTTTTAGTTTTTGGTTTAGTAGTAGTTAGTTTTGGATTAGTAAAATAGTGGAAGGAAACGTAGAAAAAGTAACGTCTTACATTCTAATTCGGCTGAACATTCAGCAATCCCCATATTATCATAGCTTGAAACTTCCTTTATAAAATCCAAAAAATCTGAAAAAAATAAGAAGCCTTTTATTCATAGCAGTTCAAGTTACTATGGACTTATTTAGCACGCTAACACTACTCCTAATCAGTCTTAGGTATCACTTCACGGTGCCGCTAAGCGATTCTTAATTTGAACTTAACTAACTTATCTATCTAATTTGTCTATGATCAACATAAAAAATTACATATAAACTCCTTCTAGAGCTTATGATTATCAATGTTCGTGTAACTACTTTTAAAAGGTTCACAAATAAGTGAGCGTTTTTCAACTGTATTATTAAAAAATGTCATAACTTGTTTCAAGCCAAACTGTATTTATCAAAATAAATCCATTTAAATTTGCACATTTTCCTCCAAACAGAGACAAATTTATTTATTCCGGATGCATAAAATTCTGGAGTTCCGGATGCAATGAATTCGTTAAAGGCATTTCTTGCATCATCGTGGTTGGTGAAGCATTTCTCGCGCAGGGAAGTTTCCAAGGTGCTTGAGGCAGTGATAGTCGGTAGGCGAGAGGTCTGCTGAATATGACGAATGAAGCAAAGTTTCGTAGCCCAGCTCGTTCAATTTCTGCAGCGCTGGTTCCGCAACATGAGTCCAGGCGTTGTCGTGAAGAACGATTGGTTCTATTTTTGTTGATTAATCCCGGTCGTTGTCGTTGGAGTTTACAGTGCATTTTGTCGATTCGTTGGCAATACTTTTCTGCAGTAATCGTTTCGCCCGGATTCAAAAAGCTGTGATGAATCAGCCTGGCTACAGACCACCAGACAGTCACCAGAACCTTTTTTGGTGCAATTTCGGCTTAAGGAAGTGCTGTTGAGTCTGATCGCAATCCAACCTGGTTTTCGTAAAAGAATTCGTGAGCTGAACGTCACCGGTTGTGGTACAGAATCCACTTCTCGTCGCACGTCGCAATACGATCAAGAAAAGGGTCGCTTTTGTTGCGCAGAATAAACGCAGACGGCACTTCGAAACAGCGACTTTTTTTGATTATCGTTTAATTCGTGCGGCACCCACTTTTCGAGTGCTTTTGTCTTTCCTATGCGATTCAAGTGAGTGGAAACGATTTCTGTGATTGCGCCAAGCTGTTCTGTAAGCTGTCGAACAATTGCTCGCGTGTTTGCTTCCACCAGTGCCTTCAATTCGTCGTCGTCAAGTCTATTGGGACGTCCACGGACTTCCTCACCGATGTCGAAATCACCAGATCCGAATTTCAGGAACCATGTTCGCACTGTTGATCCACCAACACTACCCTCACCACGAAGTTCGTTAATGTTTCGAGCCGTCTCTGCTGCACTACGACCGAGTTTGAACTCACAGAAGAAATTTTAACGAAAATTCTTTTCTGACATTTGAATTTGTAGTGCTCATAATTAGTAAAAAAAATTTCACTTTTTGGTGAAACAGGATTGGAAAAAAAGCATAAAATCTGATTCTTAATGGTACATAATATTGCAAGGTACAAAAAAAATTTTATTGGTGAAAAATACATTAAAGGAATAGATGTTTTTAAAACGCTCATTTATGTCTGAACAGGGTAGAACAAGAAATCATTCATTGACCATGATATTGAAGAAATCAGCATAAATTTGATAGTTGCAAACAGAGTGGAGCAGTGATAGTAACAAGAAGATATCATCACAAAAAACTAACACTTAGCACACTTTGTTAACTAATTGTGGCATATTATTGAAAACATAGCTTAAGCGAACGTCACTTACCCATAACACTGACGAAGAGTTAGCTTGGGATTTTTGAACAATTCACGACAACTGACTGTGAACCGCTCATAGTCAAAAGCTGACGACATAGAATCAATTTATAGGAAACTCTAAAAATCGTTGAAGAGTTAATTTTTTACAGCCGTTTCGACAACTTTCTCTGATTGGTCGGATGTATTGAACCAATAGAAATCATATCGACGTGTAATACGTATCATACAGATTACTATACGTATTCTCCAAAAATCAAGATTCAAAGGAAACCTGGCGACCAGCAACTACAAGCGATAAATGAGCAAATATGAAAATGTGAAAACGATAACAAAATAAAGTACAGCGAAAAAGGACAAAATCGGATACAATCAGTGAATGTAGACTGCATTAAGACAAAATATTACTTTCGTAACTAACTAATATCAAAGATACGTGTAATCATGGAAATGGACCTGAAAAAGCGATGACATGGGGCGGAATTCAAAACAGAACCCCGCCCGTCCATCAAGCACCGTTAACTGCAGGCGGGAGAAGTGAGTATGTGAAATGATTGAATGAAATCCTTTAAGAGAAAAGATCACCAATCTAACGATTTCCCATTAATCATTAGGCAAATAGCTGAGATTAGTACTAAGAAGGCGTCATTGCAAAAAACGAAGAACAATGAAGTAGAGCACTCTAATGGTACCTTTCTTAATGTCACAAAAGATCTTCAGCCGATCTCTAATTCATCTTAGTAGCTTGAAACTCAAGAGTGTTAAGCAACTGCGCCAAAATTTGCCTTGTTACTTCCGTAAGAACATTATGGCGGAGGATTCTTCAATATAGCTGGATGAGCCAGAAGTAAAGTTATCACCTAATGCAGAGCAATTCACGTTTCAATTTAGTTCAAAGTAATCTTTGATTTTTGCTTTGCAAAGAAATGGGGAAGAAAAACTCTGACATAGCAAAAATGCACTATGTTACTTTATGTAATTTTATATTATGCCTCTTTTTTTTGGAGAGTCAGTTTGATTTTCCTTGTCAGCATGCGTTGAAATTTTTTTCACTGGATATTTTGTTAATGGTACGAGGGTCGCTCTGAGGCAACATTGCTTTTTACTGTAGTGTTTAAATAAAATATTAAAAAACCGATGAAAATCGAAATTATCATTGTACTTTGTTGTAATTTCATTGAAATTCTCTTGCATGATGTTCCATACTGAGTGGCTAGAGAGGTAGGTTAGAATTGGTCACCCTAAACTTCTCAAGTTCTGGCAGTCATCGTGTTAATCAAGCAGATACCAAAAGCCTTGGTACGTCACTATTATGTTTTATGGTCGTTGCATGCACACAGCTCGCCGAAACGACATTAAGGCTAGAAATTATTTGATATCGTGTATTTTCTCGCTGTTTATAAGAAGAACTTAGCCAAGAACACTTTACTGAGCACTGCTGTGGCATAGCTTTACTGTTGAATGAAGAAAATTTTGAAGTTCTTCTCATTTTGGGTGAAGCGGGTGGGAATTAACACTAGTCTATGTCACTATTCGAGGCTAGAAGTATCATCTAGTCATGATGAAGATGTGAACGATTAACCATAAGAATCACTAATACTACAAATTACAACACTCTGTAATAAAACATTCCGCTAAGCGGATTGTGGGAGTTAATCTCAAGGATGGATGAGTGGAAAGAGGTTATTCCTGTGTGAACACAGTAAAATTATTTTAACCTCTCATTAATAATGTACACCTGCATTTTTTGAATTCCTAACGATGTTCCGCTTATTTGAATTAGATTCTATTGCATGCTATGAGTTTGAATTGCCTACAAATTATCTCCATTTAAAAAGTATTAGTTGTTATAAATCTTAGATTAATGTAGAGGATAGCACAGTGGTAGTGATGTCGGTCATCACGAGCATGATGCTAGTTCGATTCCGTTCCAGGCCAACAAAGCCTCTCATCCCTCCAGGAACGAGGAATTGGTACCGGACTTGGCCGGGAAAAAAAATCACTCTCTGCTATCCAGCTGCATTCTACGACAAGATAAAAATGAAAATCCTCAAGCAGTAGCCGAAGCCACACATAGAAGTTGGAAGATCTACGTGGATAAGGGATGCGAGGAAACGAATAGAAGATGAGAAGTGCTGGGACAAGACGGCCATATAAAAAAAAATTACAGATTTTTAAATACTCAACAACTATTAAGACGTGTTATTTCTTTTCACCACGAACAGTTCCAGTGAAATTTTCGGAGATTTATAGATAAAGAAGTCCATTACTGCTTAACAATGCATAACTATGTGTACTTAGAAGTAGGCTTTTTCGTTGGAAACTCTCTTTTCGAAAATGGAATGAGATATTTCCGGAAGCTTTAGGTTTAGATTAAAGAAATGTTCAAGTGCTCACTGAAACTTGATATAAAAGAGGTTGCATGAAATGTTATCTTTTCTGAAATTACTGCATAGCCTGAGATTAACATAGCTGAAATCGAAAGCAATTACCTAAACTTCTTTCTAACTGAAGCCCGGATGAGAAAAAAAAGAGAATTCTGTTCTCTCGGCACCAAATTTCAACATTTCTAAGGTAAACTCAGTGACAAAGAGTTATTTGGAAAACTCTGGGCAGCAAATTTTTGCGCTGGGCATCGAACATTCTTTTTACCCTTACCGGGACTAACGTGCTCAACACCACACCATGTTCCTTCGTTTCGCCTTTCTCTCAGCCGTGCTTTTACCTATAGGTGCTATCAGCAATCATCCATCAACGGGATTGACCCGGAGGAGAAAAACAGGCATTGAACTCAGTTAAGCTAAGACCATAGTATAAACTGCTGTAGACAGCATTGTGATTTCTACGACAAATTTTTTTTCTCACGAAAATGCAGTTAACTGCTGACTTGACTAAGCGATTTTTGAAATACGAGAATGCCATATGCTTTCCATTTTATATAAATAGCCAGCAAAAAGCAAATTGCTGAGTTCTTCCTCTGTTATGAGAGTTTATTTTTTCTTAACCGATAACTCGTATTTACTAGAGGGATCGTCTTAGCAATCAAGTATCCCTTTTGCGGAATTGGAAAAAGTTTATTTTATAACCACCGCTATAAAGGTCTATCGAAAGCGCTCCTTTGACCACGATATTTAGCTAAACAGCAAATCATTTGCAAAACGCACATGACCTTTACCCTTTTTACTGAGTTTAATTCTGGGACTTTTTCTTCAACGTTTTTTTCTCGGCATTTCCACATCTCATTTCATTTCCAAATATCAGAAAAACTAGCAGCACTCAATCAAATTATCATCTCAACCATACCAAACATTTGTCTACCCATCATATTGATGATGCTACTTCAAATACAATATATATGTATATATACATGTATATACACACATGTGTATATATAAATCTTTAGGGAACTGAGGAACAGCCATTGATAACCGCCTAGCACAGCTATCTAAGTTTAAAAAGAGTTCAACATTCTCACCCGGAAGCTCAGCTACTGGCAAAACAATTTCTGCCATAGGCGCCGTTCTAGAGAAAACCTAATCGCAATATGGTGAACTTCGCTTCGATTCACAAATACTGGAGCATGTTTGTTGGAAACATCTGACAAAGTCATCCCAAAACTTTAAGAAAGAAATCGCCCGAGCAGTTTTCCAATGTACTGAAAACACTACGATTCTCATTGTATCGCTTATTACGGATATGAAGTAATGCAGGCCGTTCTCAAATCTAGGTAGAACACAAACGAACTTAATTGCTAACTAACGTTGCATGAACACACTACCTGACGTCTTGGGATCACCTTGTTTTCCTGTTGCCTCTGACATCTCGTCGTTAAAAAACAGAAAAAGACTGATAACTTCATTCAACACTACTCTTTGACATTGTTGAAGCTGATATGAACTCATAGAGTGGTTGACTAACTACTAGAGATCACATTGAGTTTGTTAACTCATCGACAACAATGGTGATTCTTCTCTTACTTTTGAATTTCATACGTACTAGAGCGGGCAAAGCGCAGTGGTTAGAGGGAACCCTGTAACAGATTAATGACTGTTGATTCGATACCGTGGGCCATTTTAACCGGACTTAGCATCTCTTTAAGGGTCGGTAGGTTGGTACCAGACTTGCGTAGGAATATAAAAACCACTGATTTGATAAATAGCTAGGCCAGCGAAATTGATCAACGCCAAACTCTTTACCCCTTTTTATTCCTCCTTTAACTGTTTGCCTTTTTTTTCAGTGACAAGGACATTTGAAGATTAAATATTGAAGACAGGAGCACTTGGGAATTCGGGAAAAAAGCACTTGGGAGTTTGGAAAAAGACTGATGCAGCAGCCGCCAATACCACTTTGCTACTTGAGACAACGGCCTCGATGGAAAATAGCGAAAGAAAAAGAGTGATTTGTAGTGTTCACAAGCCTTGAGGTTTATCTTTATAAGATGAATAGAATTGTCTATTCTTGAAAAATGCAACTTAGCTTCATTAGTTTCTACCCCGATTAACTCTATTGCATCGAAGAAGGTTTTTCGATATCTGTCCACAATTTCTCGACCAACTGAACATTTTAAGAGTTCAAAACTACTTAGGTATTATAGAAAATTATATGCTATACCAAATCAATCGTATCTATATTTTTTTATACAGCACCCTTCCAAGATTGCATCGCAGTGGTTAAAGGTGCCCTGGAATACACACGCGGCCCTCGGTTCGATCCAGCGCCGCAGGCTTTACCAAGCCTGCCGTCTCTGCACGGTCGGCAAGTTGATACAGACTTGTCTGAGAGGATAGCAGCACTAGCTCGATAAATCGGTAAGCACCCGCGAGTCACAGTATAGGCCGGATATGCATTAGTTCACCACCAGTGATGCTTGATGAAGTCGATTGCATGGTGCATTGCTCAGTGCAAAGAGTTTCTCATTTTCATTTTATTTTTACTCTTCCAAGTTTAAATATATTTCGAAATAATACTTCCAATTGACTTATAAAAAAGCACACCTTTCTGAGATTTTTAATGAAAGACCGGAATTCGAAAACACTAAAATAGATTGGGGAGCACCGGCTCGTCCTGCTAAACGGGATACCGCTTATTTATTTCTTTCGTGTTAGGAATTTGAGCGTTGAAGCGGTAAAGTGAAAGAAATTTGTACCACAGGCTCCACAAAAATTAGAATTTTATCGAGATAAAGCAAGAAAACTTTTTATCCTATAGGCAAGGATTTTTTGAACTTTTTTTGAAGTCTCGGTGATCTTTATTGCGTCTAGAAAAAAATTACTATGAGCTGAAGTACATCGACTCAAAGTTGACGACTATTTTTGCATCGCATGACTTCTATAGAGGTCACATTGTGACATAAATGTGTTCATTATAGCCTGGAATGTGCTGGAATTATGCGTAAAGACCTAATTTGTTCTCATTCGGATATGAGCCATATATGGAATAGACCCCAACTTGATTAAATGTTGTTCGAAAAAGTTCACTACATACAAAGAAATTAAATAGACATTTCTCTATAATCAAATGAGTATCAAAGGAAACAAGCCAAATTCAAACCATCGGAAGTGATATCGCTAATAAAGTAGGAATAGCTACTTCATTAACTGAATATTTCACTTTTGGACACCCATTTGAATGGTTCTCTTGATTGTAGCAATATTTCTATAAGTATCCGACTACGATATCCAATGAGGAAAATTTGTACAAGCCTGCAGAAAGCAACGCAGAGAAATTATTCGTTAAAGATTCATATCTTAATTATATAGTCATATGCTTTTTTTTGTTCTCAGAAATTATTCGGGAAGCAATTCCTGAAATAGCTCAACAGGACGCAAGTCTTGCTGCATTAGGTACGGATGAAAAACTTTCTCTCATCATTCATGACAGCAAGTCCACTGTGAAGAAATTTAAAATGGGTTTAATGCCTACGCGAAATCATCCCATTATGCGAAATACAACCGCTATTACATTGAGATATTTGCAAAACATAGACCTCAGGCCATATCTAGCCGCGATTACTCTTTCCGGAGGTTGGATGACATCACTGACTTTGTTCTGGCTTTCTCTCAGCCAGTCTTTTTTACACTAACGGTACCAACAGCAATTATCCGTAAACGGTAATGGTCTGGCGAGCACAAATCGGCACTGAACCCAGTTGAGCTGATGCTTTAGTCGACTGCTAATGGTGCCGTTAGGGTAGAAAACGAAAACAAAGCACTCAATTGTGCCGTGGTTAACACATGAGCTCCAGGAAAGGGTAATCGCTGCGAAACCCTCGTGGTCTACCAAGCTTTGCACATATCTCAGCATCATAGTGGTTTTATTTCACTTCATATCTTGACATGAAAATAATAGTAGGCAGAAAATAAAAAGTTAACATCATTCCATTACGTTTTAACTAAGATTTTTCAAAATAGTGAATTTTTCACAATTACATGAAATACTGAGAGAAAAGGCTCGACTTCCAAACAAAATATAGATTCCATCAGAATTAATCACCTTAATGGGCGACCTCACCTTTCTCACCTCTTGTTTGAAACTTTTCGGAATTCGAACTGCAACGATCTAAAGTTCTCTAAGAAAAAAAATTTCGTGGAACAAACATGGTACTGCAGTTGATTCTACTAAGAAGAAAGTCACTATCTTGAAACTAATAAACGAAAAAAGGAGAAAGTTCTCCGCGTTTATCAATCATTTAGCAAGGCGCCGTACATTCGACTTCATCAAGTATCATAGAACTTATTGAATGCATGTCTAGTCTTTCCTGTGACTGGTGGTTGCCCATCAATTTATCAAGCCAGTGTTTTTATTCTTCCAAGCCAATCTGATACTAATTTGTCGACCTCGGAGATATGGAGGGGTTGGTTTACTCAGGTGGCAAGATCGAACCCACGAAACTTCATTTGCAAGGCACCTTTGCGCACTGCATTACATAAGCCCTTGTTACACATGCATCGTTATGATTCTTATTGTAAACGCAATATTCCAATAGCACCTCTTTAAGGGTCAAATTTTCGACAAATTCTTCTTGTTCGCGAATACGAGAGCGAAGTGGAAGAGCGATTCTTTAGACCGGTAGGTTGACTATTTCCACGAATTGCCGCCATTTTAGAGGAGTCCTGGTTATAAGACAGCGAACTTCTGTCCTCTACAAAAATAGTCGAATGAAGTTTCTTTTGCTAAACTCTTCTTAGCTTCTCAATGAAAAGTGCAAATGTCCCAGAACATTGAAAGTTGCACATTAAAGGAAGAGACCGTCTCATTGTTGTGGCTAACCAACTGTGGTAATAAAAGGCTTCACAATGAATATGAAGTTAATATAGGAGGACGGAAAAAGTCAAAGAAATAGAGAATTGTAATTGGACACTAATAAGGATAAGCCGTCCCATTAGGCCTAGTTGTACATTTGATTACGCCTACTGAGCACAGTATGATAATAGTTGGCATTATTTGCCAATCACCCAATTACTGCAAAAATTTCATCATATATATATATATATATATATATATATATATATATATATATATATATCTGTTGGCTATTTTCAACGCAGAAATCAAAATTAATGGCAGATTTCAAATTTGGGAACGGTGGAGTTTTAATCAGTTCCTAGAGTTTTTTGTGTTGATATGGCGATTTATTTAGATATATTTTATTGCTTTTGACCCTTTCACAACGAAACTATTTTTGCGACACCTGATGACAACTCCTTGATCTCTGTAGTATTCCAAAGAGCGCGTGTGGCGCAGTGGTCGGAGGCGCCCTGCAACGCAAACGTGGAATCGTTCCATCGTTCCGTGCGCCCATGGCCCACCAAGCCTTCCATTCCCCGGGGTCGGCGAATAGGTAACCTTACTAGGAAGGCAGGCAAAGCAGCACTGGCTCGATACATCGGCACACCACTGCGAGTCATTGTAAAGGCCAGATATGCATTCATTCACTTCCAAACGATGCTTAACGAAGTCGAATGCATGGCTCATCTCTCAGGGATTGATCGACGCAGAGCTTTTTTTTATCTTTTTATACTATTTCAAAAAGGTAGAACCTTGTGGAAACATAGGTGAGAGGTTTATATTAATCAGATTTATAATTTTGCATACATAATTATGTTGGCATACGTAGTTTTTATGCAGTGTCCTTTCGTGTTTAAATATGTTTGGTGTCAAATTCTTCGAAAGATTGGGAGCGAAACATAGAAGTTTTAAAATTTACAAGGAAAGAGCGAAACTTACAAGCACAAACGATTTATTGGATAACACCATCGCGTTAAGTTGGCCCAAATCTTGCTTATTCATTTGATTTTGTGCTGAATATTACCCTGGAAGTAAAAAAAGTGGAGGATACACAAGTCGTGGGTTCCAGAAAACCAGAATTTCATTGTCGTAAAACAAGATAATTTCCATCCTGTAGGCCAATACTTAGGAGTTCTGGTAATTCGTATTAAAATTAAATTAGATTTTTGCATTCATATTTACATGATTCCTTATCACATCTAGTGTGCGGATCCCACCCGTTGCTTTCGATGAGTTTTCCTACCGTTCACGTGTTGTCTTCACTGGTGCTTAAGGGTTTCGTCTTCTTTGCGAACGTCATAAAATGATACCTGAGCCGACATTCCTTCCAATCTTTAAGATAGCCGAACTTGGGCCTTGCGACGTCGATTGTCATTTTTTTAAAGATGAACTGCATCACTAATTACTGCACTACTTCTCCTAAATGCACTTAATAAAGTTCACAACGAGCTATGAGTTAGTGACACCTGTAAAGGTCAGGTCGTTGAACAAAACTTTATGAGAGTGACTTTTCATTAAACCGAATTAACTAGTTTCTCCATCACGTAACAATACTTTTTCCATATTTTTTTATAACACTTTTCAAAGAGCTACTGTGAGAAATAGCTCTATCAATTTGCTTAATGGTGTCTTTTCTTCACACACATGAAAAAAAGATGAGATGTATCGTATACAAAGTTTACGAGTTCCTGTTTCATATATAAGCTCCTTCCTCCTTAAATATAAGCAAAATAATTATGAGTAACAAGTAAATAATGTAATATATAAGCAAACAATGGAAAGCACGAGAAAGAGGTAAAGCATAGAATGAGGAAGAACCGGTTGAGTTCCTGTTAGTTGATTGAAGAGACGACATGGCGAAAAACCTGATGATGACTACGATATTTTCCCTCCTGACAAGAAATGCCTGGAAACCTCGAAGTATTTTCGCTTAACGAAGGAAAACTCATCAAAAACTAAACGCTAAGTGAAGCAAATTCTTCCACGTGGGAGAATATTAATCACCATTTATAAGTCAGTCAACAGTTGGTCTAAAAATTCATTTCTTTATATTCATTAATTGAACGGCTGATTCATTGCAAACACCAGCTGCGATTTCTTAACTTTATTGGATCACATTTTAATTACTGTTTTTTGAATTTACATAGTCAAGCCGTTTAATAGGAAATAAAAGGCCATAAAATGCTTCTCGCCTATCTTGGTACTTTTACCTTATTGCTTGTCCGAGCCCCAACATGATCTCCACTTTTTAGGAGTTTTTCTGGTTTAGCCACAGTGGTTTCCTAGAATCCCGAGGTCATCGAAGCCAAAGTCTGTCCCAGGTCGTCACCGCCACAGGTATTCGCCGCCTTGTGGATAAGAGAGAGGTTGTCCACCACGCGTCTAGTTTGGTACCAAGACGGTGACGATTTTTTAGTATTGGTTTGCGCTTAGCTGGGCTTCCTGATGGAAATGGCGAACTCCTCAGCTTGCGAAACCCCTGCCAGGGAATGAATCCCTCCGCCGTATACCGCGGCCCGACACACGGGAACACCTCCCAGCCACCATGAGCTTTATTTCAGCCGGTAGTGCCTCTAAGTGATAAACTGCGATTTACAGTAACTAGCTTATCAGCAAGCAAAGTGTGAGAGGGACCTGCCATTTCCAAGCGGAAATCCAGCGGAAGTTAACTCAATGCCATTAATGCGATACCAACTTAATAGCAATGTTACAAATCCACCACCGGTCCACAAGGAGTGACGACTGTAGTAGTGATAACCTAAGAACGTGTTTGCACGCATCTCGAGGGACAACAGGAAAAGAATATCTCGTGGAGCAAGTTAACTACTAGTCGAATGGAAGCTATGCTGGAGAGTGCACCATTCTTCTTGAACATGTGAAATTGAACTATTGAAGTACTCAAATAAATCTGTGTCATAAATCTGTTTCCATTATTATATGAACGTTTGTCTTTAGGGCACGTGTAGTGCAGTGGTCGGAGGCGCCCTGCAATATACATAGAAACTATCCACGCTCACCAGGCCCACCAAGCCTTCCTTCCCTTCGGGGTCGACAAATTGGTACCAAATTGTCTGGGAGCGTAGCAGCACTGGAACGATACACTGATATGCCACGGCAATTCATTGCAAAGGCCACATGTGCTTTAAATGCTCAATGGAGTCGAATGCAAAGCGTATCCCTCAGGAATTGATCAACGGCAAGACATTCATCCTTTTTTACACACCTCTTTCAAAATTTAATTCCTTTTATCTAAATTTGTAGCTCATGTAACAACTAATGAAAAAGTGCAGATGTATCAGGCGTGTAGAACAAGAATACAGACAGTTTTATAAGTAGGAGTTTCTGATATTTAAGACACCTAATATAATGCATAACTTTTTATCTACTGCCAATTCTTTTTTCACGGCAGGGATATTATGTGAAATGTACTACAGTAATGCTAAGATGTTTGCAGAATTTGGACTCCAAGCCAGATTGAACAGCGAGTGGCCCTTTCTCCGAGGGCACACATTTTACCCACTGCACCATTAAGTTCCTCGCTTTGCCTTTCTCTCAGCCAGTTTTCTACTGCCTTCAACGACTTCATCTTTACCAGAACTCCAGAGTTTTATGCAATCTGTATATTTAAAATTGTTTTTAGTTAGCAAAAACGTGTAGATTTTGGTGGTTTTCACCCTAATAGAAACGTAATAGCATAACTTTAGCTAATAAAATCAAAAAAGTTTTGTTCTCAGCTGATTTTGCTACTTTAAAGGTACACGTTTAAATTGATCATATATTCCGTAAAAAAATATGGAGTCATAGACTATAAAGAAAAAAGTGGACATTAACAATAATTCCAAAGGGTGGAGTTGTTGCAAATAGTGTATAAGAACCTTTGTGGTCGTGACTGCATCTGTAAATCACCACTAACAGCTGAGCATAGTGTCACTCCCAACTCAACGGAGGCATGCTCCAAGTTTGGTAAGGAGCGTCAGGTTTTCGAAGACAATGTTGAGTTTGGAGTTGGTACATTGAGGTGTATGTTTGTACCGAAACTCTACCTATATCACTTACTCATCTGTGCTTAAAACGTGAGCTGCGGAAGGGTAATCGCAGTTTCGTCTCACTTGGGGGTCCAGGTTTCGCAAATATCTCAGCATCATTGTGGTTGTTTTTCACACATAGCATATTTCAGCCATCTAAGTGAAGAGTTGGCAATAATTCCTCCCATAAGCCTTTCCAAAAGAAGCAGTCTTTATTAGACACACATAAGGCTCATGGTCTTCTTCACTAGACTTTGCGTTGATTGCTGATTCACTCTAGGAGATGCCTATACTCTCCATTTGTCCACAACGCATGCAGTAGTGGACCAATGGGTTCTTCCTGCAGTGGAGAATCGCTGTACATCTTACCTATTTCCTCTCATCTTCGCGAAGAACGCTTACCATTGGGAAGGTGGTCTTCATACTATGCGTTTGACATCTCGGAGAATTCAGTCGGTAACGACTCCTGTCCACCTGTTGGCGTTAGGACATATCGTTTGTTTGGTAAATCTAATTTCAACATTCTTGCACAATGGCGGCTACGACTATTGATCTAGGGGCTGCCGGTCCGCTCTCTAAGGGATACTCCTAGCACTGTCCTCATGATTGCCCTTTCGATAACGCAGAGCTACCTTTCATTCTGCTCACGTGACTACTATGTTTCGGAAGGGTACATTGGAGCACCAAACTCTTCAAGCTTATTCGTGCATCCTGCATAATTCTGGAGCTAAATCCTTCTTCATGTTGAATTCCAAGCCGAGCACATATGGCCAGAGCATTCAAATTACTCATTTCATTGAAAGCAAAAGAAACGCCAGAAACAAATCTGTTCCTAATCAACATCGTCTCACCGAGTTTGAGTTGAAAGCCCATCTTTCCACATATGTTACCGAAATCGGATAACATTCATTACGGTCGCTTTGTACTTGATGTTACAAGGAAGATGTCATCAGTAAAGCCAGAACGACGTAATTGTTTTTATTCCCAGACCTGCCTATCCCAATTTTTCTACTGCATGTAAATAACAACAACAACAACAACAACAACGACAACACGAGCCATGCCAACTTCGCATCAGCTTAACAAGATCAGTTCATAAGAGCGCACAAATAAGTATATCGACCTTCTTCTAGTATTCTGTCATATCCGTCAAGGATGACTCCCGTGAAGAGTTTATAGAAGACAGATTAATTAGGCAATGGCTACAGATGTAGTTGAGGTCTCACTTCCTGTACAACAGCAAGGTCTTGCTCCTCTTTCATTGACTAGGATCTTTGCATTCTAACAGGCAACATGAACAAATCAGATAGTGTGTTAAAGATGATTACCCAATAGTTCTTTAGATGCTCGGATCTTATCCTATCTTGACTAGGCATTATGCTATGCTCCAGGAAAGAAAGGTGGGTTTTAGAAGAAACAATTATTCAGACGACATATCCATCTAGTTTAACTCCATAAAGAGGTAGGAGAACATGGTTGTTGAAGAGATCAGAGTAGTAGTCGTTTACGGTTTTCTCTACTGCCTTTCGGTAAACTCTAGTACGATACTGTAAAAAAGCTCTGCTGAGGATCCCGTTTCGTGGTTGTAGTGTTTTTCAGATCTGCAAATGTTAGAGAAGAATGTTCATAGCAGATCTTTCTTAAGATATAGATCCTCGCGGTTTCATAGAATAAGATCGAGTGGTGTGAACCCCACCCGAGTGAAACATTTTTACCCAGCATTGCCCTTCCACGCAGGATGATTCGCAAAGGAATATTTCTAATATTGGAAACATCCACTGTAACTCTTTGTAATAACGTCCTGAAAGCTTATCAATAAACCAAGAGATTGGGTATCCATTGTGAGGTTAAAAGAAAGTAATTATTGAAAACATGACAAATGAAAGTCGGTGTTGAAAGCATTAACTTTTAAAAATACAACCAGGGTGATGCTGAGATATTTGCAAAACTCCGTACAGCAAGTGTCTGCGGTGGGGAACGAACGCGCTTTCACCCCCTTCCGTGGGCTAACGCGTTTACCATCACGCCATGAAGGTCTTTCGTTTCGCCTGTCTCTCAGCTAGTTTTCTATCGATCACTGTCATCAGCAATCACCCGCCAATGGGGTTGATCTGGGGAGCCTAAGTCGGCAATGAACCCACTTAAGCTGAGGCTGAATTTGAAATAACAATCTTAACCTTTTTATTTTACTGCCTTCTATAATTTTTCACCTTGCCGTGGAAAATGGTAATAGGCAGTAAGTAAAGAGGTTAACATTAACTAGTAGTTGTTAAGTATTATATCAAATACAATGATCTAGAACTCGAATTTGAAAATTCTCTGCATGTCATGTCTCGTTTGCCTGCCAGAAGCGCTGATGAAGAGAAGAAAGTGCTCGAATCAACACATTTCGTGATATCGGAGGGTCATATGAACAAATACAATTCAGATTAGAAATTTTGGAAAGCAAATGGCTTGTTGGTTACTGGTTATCGATCGGTTACTCTTGGTTATCGACATAATATCAGCTGCTTCTATTCATATAAATTAAAGTTATGTGGCATTTTTGGATAAAACTACACAACGACTAACATTCCATTGACCCCCATAAGTGAGTCAAACATTACTGGGAAAAGCTCAGATTGATTTATGAACAGCAGTATAAACATCCTATTGGAACAATTTGGCAAACTAAGCGATTGGTAATCCGCTTTCCAGTGTTAATCCATTTCTCCCATTCTCACCCAATAGCGTTAATAGATTCTGAACGATTAACGAAAGATGAATAGCTCATAGGGCAGGATTCTCTAATAAACATTAAACTCTGATCACATAAAAATGAAGTAGGAGTATACAAAAGAACTCGTGATCTTAGACAGTTTCGTGAATACGATGAATACGATCATTGAAAATAAACCATCATTAAAGTGAATATTAGTCGCTCAGCAAACTCCACCTTAGGCAATCGTCGTTTCTTTCGTTTATTTGCAGTCTCACGGATATCACACGTATGAGGGATCTAGCGTGAATTCACGTATCGTGTTCTCTAAATTGAAATATGGAAAATACAATCACAATGATGTTGAGATATTTGCAAAACCTAAAACCGAGGCCAGATTGAACCCATGGTCATTATTTCCAGGGGCTCACGTTTTACCTACTCGTCACTATTGCCCTTGATTTGCCTTTCTTTTAGTTAGTTTTTTTAATCCAACAGCGCACTGCGTACTCAAATTAACTGGGTTCATTTCCAATTTGTGCTCCTTAGACCGTTCTCGTTGACGACGATTTGATAATAGTTGTTGATAATTTTATAGACAGCTACTGGAATTCTTTATCTTCGCCAACGTTTTGGATTCAGTGCCTTCTTCATATCAAAAATGATTCACTTCGTGTGTCTTCAGCAGTTGTTTCTTTCGGTCTCTCTTTTTCGTGGTCGATGCAGCGAGGCGAATCGAGTAGAGTGAAGCACCGCCGGAACGAAATATTTTCACCAACGGCTGCCATATCATACAAAATGGTTCTTGCTGCTGCAATGGGCTGGTCTCACTCGACAGTCGTCCATAATACAGAACGGTCTCCGGTCAAGTGCTGTGCAAAAGCTTTATTTTTTTATAATAGCAGTTCTTCCTGCACCATTGAGATTACTATCAGCTGGCATATACCAAAGAAGTATTTTTAAAGCAATATTGCAGAGGTCAAACGGAAATCAGTACCGAGAGGCATGACAAATAGAAGCTTAAGCGTGAGCCACAAGTGGTCATTTTCTAGCCACCAGGCACATACTGACTGGGGGGTAATGTAGTGGATGTGATGCCTTTTAATACGGGTTGGGCGATGGGTCGACACCGCACACGCTGGCCGAGCCCTCCATCCTTTCAGGATCGGGCCGTTGATTGATACCGCATTCGCTGGGAATCATCGTTCTCATTCTCACCATTGCACAAAAGCTGGTGACTGCTATGCTTAAGACCTACGAAAGCCCTAGCAATGCTATCCCAGGACTCTACGAAGAAACGAGTCGACCACCCTTCAACGACATTCAGAAAAAACAAATATCTTGAAACGACGGCAGAATCCACACGGAAATCCGAGGGACTCCATGGATGGTAGATAAGAGGAAAAGATTGTAATGCAGGAAATTCTGAGATCTGCAGAATATATGTGGTGTCTCATCGCGGTAAGAAAAAACGACACAAAGTGATACAAGACCAGAACCGCACTGTATGTGAACAGAGTGTGATTAAGTGTTGCTTGGAGCATATGAGGCATATGTCTACTCCAAGAGACCTGTAAACTACCCATCTGCACGTAGAGCATTCAAGGCCAGCAAGATGAGCAAATATTGATCGTATCTTGCTGAAATTGGTAAAAATCAACAATCTAAGGAAAGTGTGGTCGTCGTGTCTCTGAAATTAGTGAAAGCAAGTGTGCGGAATGCGAACGCAGAATGTGAGTGATTCGATTAATGACAGCAGTTCTTTCAGTTATAGCATAATTATTACGGTCATTTAGAACAAGATTGCTGGTTAAAAAGGAAATGGAATAGTGAAACCTTAGAGGAATTCCCAAACTTATACTGCTTTGCAAAAATTTACTTTTATAATATTGCCGATGAATGACGGACTATCTCTCCTGGTGTAGGGCGTGTATGCAGGAGATTGGCGATTTCCTCGTCGATTAAGATGCAATGGCAAAGCCGAAAACGAAAATGAGCGCCTTTTGAATTTGGTTAATTAGTTTTTCGTTTGAATAAAGAAGTATGAAGAAGATAGAAAGAGAAGAAGAATGAAAGAGGAATAGAGAGCGACAAATCGGCTACTTTAATCCACTGATTTATGCTTTACCGCGCACTCAACGACCCAGCTAATCCTACTGAGTGAGAGAAAAACTCCATCACTATTTACGTGGGTTGAACTAAAAACAGGAAGTATTTAAAATTGCATTTTAAATAGATATACGTAAAGAGTTCTCCTTCGGCGGTTTAGCTCGAATCGCTGCCAACTGACGTTCCTGGATGTCGAATTGCAATATACATGGATAGTTCAATCGCCAACAAGGTCTCACCATCTGACAACGATTAAGACATTTTCATCCAGAAGTTCATCTGAGAGCAAACCAGTGTTAGGGATCAGAGCCAACCACCTTGGTACCAATATATTCAACATGACAAATCCATGCCAAACAAGTGAAATAGAGTTTAAAGGATTTAACTGAAATTAAATTATTCGTTTGCTTTGCGTAAGAAGTGCATTTAGGTAGGAATAGTCAACAAGCAGTTGTTTTGTTCTCCTTTCCTATTTATTGCTGTCATACTGTTATGGTTAGTAGCTTTTTTCACTGATAGCCAGACAAGTAATTTTTCTGCTAATAGTGCGTTACAACGCGATAGAATTTTTCATGACTTTAAAAGAGAGCGAAAATGTTCAGAAGTGGTGCAGTTCCTGAAGCCTTCAGTTCCAGTTCTGTCTTCTTAGCAGAAATGTTAGATTTAGAAGATGTGTAAAGTACTAAAGCGCTGAGGAGTTTTTAAAAAGCGGATTCTAGAGAACATTACTTCTAATTAATACGACAACTGTAGAGGTACAATAGCGAATTTCGTCGTTATGAAACCTACAATCTCTCTTTTATGGCAGTTATTCATATATGTGGTGCAACATTTTAATGACTATTTACTTCCTAACTGTTCTTTACGTAGCAAAGAAATAAAATAATAAGCCATTTGGCGTTGGTCAATCGTTAGTGAACGCGCCATGCATTCGTTTCAATTCGTAATATCGCAGAGGCAATTTAACGCATAATTGCTTACGGAATGAGTTTTCATGGCCTAGTGATGTGTAAAGCTAGTGCTCTTACACTCTTAGAGGAGTATACCACCAATTTCGTCAAACCCGGAAGGATCATGTTCTTGCTTAGCTTAAAACGCAGGATAAAACTGACAACCACGAGTGAATTGTACTCCACCTCTAGACACACTATATGTGCCTAATATAGGTGGTAATAAGAACTTCTGACATTTCAAAGTGTCTGCTTAAACCCTGCCTTTATTTTCGAGCCAATGTATTATATATTTCTCTCGAGTTCAGCTCGTTCCATTTCATCAGAATATCACCGATTCTATAAAAGCGTCGTCATTTTTCAAGGCTCATTTTACGTCTCTGTTCTCCATGAATTGTCGGAAGCAAAAAAAAAGTGATTGGAATGCATTGCGTATGGATGTATGAGAGCATAAAGTGGGACTTCTTTCAATAGTGATGTTACCATGTTGTAATCACTTTTTGTTAAAGGATGCCTTTGTGAAATTACATATGTGCAGACAGAGTTATGCTAGTCCATCACTCCTGAAAATCAGCTCCTAATGCCGTCGCCTTGACAAATTTTAAATGAGCAGCACTTCTCGAAAAGGTTATCGGAGGAAGGAAATTGGAAACGGCATGAAATTAGTTCAAACACTTTTTAAGACAAGTTTCCAAAGTGTTAAATAAACTACCAAGATGGCATGAGTATTGAAAATAACTAAAAAGTCATGACGGCCGTTTAAATACTTCCGTTACGATTTCGTTATCGGTTAAGAAGTAATACTGCCACTATGATGCCGAGATATTCGTGAAACTTGGACCCCAGAAGTTGAATAATATGTGACATAAAAGATGAAAACACGTGACGTCTGTGGAATTTTTTGTTTCATTTGCTTTTTGAATGAATTTTTCTCGAATATCTTCACTTATGGCTTCAAAACTACAAAACAGCAAGTTTCTTAGAGGGAACAGACAGGAATTTTTAAGAATAGATGGGATTTTGTTGACTATGCTTAGATTGAAAAAAGGCCAAAATAATCCTGTATTTGCATGGACATTGTAGGAAGTACGACCTCAATATGCAAATCTAAAAAAAATTCTTCGGGGCAGATACCACAGTGGTAGTGATGTGCATCATTACGAGAATGGTGTTAGTTCGATTCTCCTCCAGGCCAATCAAGCCTCTCCTCCCTCCCCCTGCGTCGGAAAATTGGTACCGGACTTGTCTAGGAAAAAAATCACGTTCTGCAATCCAATTGAGAACGCTCCAGCCCAGTTATCTCAGGACTCCAGAGAAAATTGTTCAACCAGCACTCTACGACTCTCGAGTTGAAATGAAAATCCTCAAGCAGCAACCGAAGCCACACGTAAAAGTTGGAAGAGAAGATCTTCGTGGATAATGGACGCCAGGAAACTAATCGAATGTGAGAAGCGCTGGGATCTGCACAGCAGACATAAAGACGGGCGATATAAAATAGAAGTAAAACAAAGAAATTCTTCATCGTTCTAGACCAAGACTCATTTATAAGAGAGAGAGGTGGAGACAGAGAGCTCGAAAAGGATGGAGAGAAAAGGAGATAAAGACGGAGATAGAGGTAGATGGAAAGAGGGAGAGGTAGGTAGTGAGAGACGGAAAGAGTCTGAGAGAAAGGCTTGGAAATTATTGACAAGTTTACTGACTGTTCTAGGGAATTCTGTTTACATAGGCCGATATTTGTACCAAGTGAATTTGATGAGCCTTAATCGCAGCCAATTCTTCAAACTATTTCAATTTTTTTTAAAAAGCTTTAATGGTCCAGAGATCACAGGGATCGAAAGCTCCATCAAAAAAATGATTTCAGGAAATTTTTTTGCAATGATCGTTCTGCCGAATGTCCAATATTGCATGAAAAGTGCTCAAGGAGTTGGATACAAAACATTTGAATGAGATTCGTCAGTGCAGCTTACTTTATTTTCTATACTTTACTGTAACTTTAGGGCGTGTGTGGCGCAGTGGTTGAAAGCGCTCTGCAACACACACGTGGAATTGGTTCCCACGCTCATGACCCACCAAGCTTTTTCATCCCTTCGGGGTCGGCAAATTGGTACCTGACTTGTCTAGGAGGATAGCAGCACTGACTTGATACATCGGTAGGCCACCGCGAGTCATTGTAAAGGCCAGATATGCATTCGATCACTTCCAACGATACTTAATGATGTCCAATGCATGGCGCATCCATCATGGATTGATCAACGAGAACAGCCTTATTAGTCTACGAAAAATGTATTCCCTTACAATTTCTGATGCAACCATCGCAGTAAGCTTTAATTTCTGGTCTTCAGTGCAGTTACTGTAATTTCGACTCCACATTGAGGGACTGCTTTCAAGAACATGCTATAGAAATGCTATAGGAAAGATCTTGGTGACGACCTTTGATTAGATACGCAGTGAATAAATAGAAACTCGATATATAGACACGTACAAACACACATGCGTACACGTGCGCAAATGTGCAGGCACGTGCACATACTATACATACATACATTACATACATACATACATACATACATACATACATACATACATACATACATACATACATACATACATACATACATACATACATACATACATACACACATACATACATACATACATACATACATACATACATACATACATACATACATACATACATACATACATACATACATACATACATACATACATACATACATACATACATACATACATACATACATACATACATACATACATACATACATACATACATACATACATACATACATACATACATACATACATACATACATACATACATACATACATACATACATACATACATACATACATACATACATACATACATACATACATACATACATACATACATACATACATACATACATACATACATACATACATACATACATACATACATACATACATACATACATACATACATACATACATACATACATACATACATACATACATACATACATACATACATACATACATACATACATACATACATACATACATACATACATACATACATAGATACATACATACATACATACATACATACATACATACATACATACATACATACATGCATACATACATACATACATACATACATACATACATACATACATACATACATACATACATACATACATACATACATACATACATACATACATACATACATACATACATACATACATACATACATACATACATACATATATACATACATACATACATACATACATACATACATACATACATACATACATACATACATACATACATACATACATGTACACACATCTAATGAACATGAAAATGGGTGTGCTTCCACCTCACAAGATGGTGCTTATTCAGTTGCACGTCAAACAACTACTAACCTACTCCACAATGAAAATAGAGTTAAAGTCTTGAAAAAACTGATGAGTGTCATATTTTTCTGGTATACTCGTAAACAAGGTAGTGTTCCTACTTATTAATGAATTCTACTTTTACATCAGAGTTGATGCAGGTGAGTTGCGTTGCTCATAAATAGTATTCGAACCGTGGAAATGTTTTCAATAGAAAAAAAGCTTTTCATAAATATCGTCTAACATCCATCTGTTGCTATTGTTGCTATGAAAAGAGTAAAATACATCCATGCAATAAAAAATTATTCCTAATCGGCTTTCCCACTATTGCTAGAATCCATTGCTAGAAATTGTAAAAATTAATGTAGTATAAAATCGAGCTCGGCTAATCTTTGGAAGAACTTGAAACGTCTTATTTGAGACTCTTTTTTTTCTTCCCAGCACTTCTAGGCTAAATACTAGCGTATCGCTTGCGAAGTCCATTCGCGTATATTAACTCGAGGAAGGAAATAAAACCTTTTATGCCTAGGACTGCAGCAATGCCAATAGATGAAGCTAAATATTCCTTGCGAACCAAAATAAAATCACAGTTTAAAGAATGGGACAATGCAAGAAGTTATCCGAAGTGTTGTCACCTGTCGGAATACCAGTGAAAGGATTAGTGAAGCGTTGGTAAAGTGTATGAAGTAATTGCTTTGTAGCAATTCTCCCTAAAAGCGGTCTGAGTTCTCTCGTTGAGAGTATGACGACATCACCACCATAGAGTGAAAAACAATCTTACAATGAACTTTAGACTAGAAATCCACACAATGGTCTAAGTGTAACACTGAAAAAGGAAAGCTGGTTTATGTACCCTTAACTACACAGGCGGAAGGCGCAATGGTTAGAGGTGATCTATAAAACAGACTTGTTCGTTCGCTCGACGACTTGTCTTCAGGAGTGCTAATGAAGTCCCCATCTGCGCAAACTGGCATGAGACTTGTCAGGGAGAAAAAACAAATGTCTTCCTTCATGGCTGTGTTCTTAAAAGTAATTTTGCAAGCTAAATATATTTTTAATCATTTCTACTATGTTGAGTGGGCTCAAAAGCATAGAGCATCCTTAAGCGATTTATCAATGTTGGACAATTTATCTTCTTGTCATTTCACTGATGATTCCGTGGGTAAAATGTAAATACGCCCTGGCAAATCACTACATGGACCAATTATGCATACAATTATTGTCCGATGCTACGAACGGAAATGAATCCACTGCACATCCCTTTTTTTGATTTTTCGGCGCCGAGCGCTTTAACGTTGTCAATATTGAGGGTCTCCAATGGGAACATAGATATCTACATATATGTTGATACTAAGATCTTGGTCTTCTTAAAGTGGATGATAAGCGAGTTCTAAACACGATTTACCGGGCGAAAAAAGATATGCTGACTAGTCTTGCCACATGTCAATTCTGCAAAAGAATTCGAAACTGGAAAAAGAAGATTGTCTATATTATACGCTCTCATCTCTTCGCAATTAAAGCTCCTGTAATTGTGCTGTCGAGAAGAGAAAACGGCTCACAGAGATTATTAATTTTTTTCTCTTACTTTTATGATTTGGCAGGTCCAGAACAGTGGTTAGAGGTGCCCTGTGAAAAAAATTGAGTCGGGCCTCTGGTTCTAGCTTGCGCCCCTGCTACACCAAGCCTTCCACATCTCGGAGTTCGCAAATTGGAACCGGGCTTGTCACAGAGGATAAAACTACTTAACTGGCATATTGGTAAACTGCCGCAAGTCATTGTTCAGGGCCAAATGCAAATCCCATCCTTCACCCTGTTACGAATGACATCTAATGAACGGTGCATCTCTCAGAGATGGATCAACACTGAAGGTTTTATCTATCGTTGTCTTTTTTGATGGAAATATTCCATCTTATAAGACCATCTGCAATTCTCCCAATAGAGTGATTTATCTTAGCGAATAACGATTCGTTAACAATGTTAACCGTTTTATTTACTCCCTACTATTTTTAAGGGCAGGGTATAATGCGAAATATAACTACAGCGATGCTGAGATATTTGCAAAACTCCGGACCGCAGGTGTCTGCGGTGGGGAACGGACGCGCCACTGTCCTCTCCAGGGAGCAACGCGTTCACCACCACACCATGCGGGTCCTTCGTTTCGAATGTCTTTAAAGATAGTAGGCAGTAAATAAAACGGTTAACATTGTGATTATAACTAAAAGCCTCAGCTTAACTGGGTTCATTGCCGATTTGCGCTCTCCAGATCAATCCCGCTGACGGGTGATTGCTGATGGCAGAGATCGATAGAGCTAGCTGAGAGACAGGCGAAACGAAGGACCCGCATGGTGTGGTAGTGAACGCGTTACTCCCCGGAAAGGACAATAGAGCGTTCGTTCCCCACCGCGGACACCTGCGGTCCGGAGCTCTGCAAATATCTCAGCATCGTTGTAGTTATGATTCGAAAATAATGTGAGACGATCCCATTGCAAAAGGCTCAATGGTGGAAAAACTTTATAAACACTAGTGGTAATCTGACTTTAAAAATGATGTTAAAGTATTGAGCAAAAAAAAACGTACAAATATGTGGATTTTATAAAGGGACTTTGAAAACTACAAGTGCGTGGTGAGATAAGAGATAAATCCATCTAAGTGGCTAACCAAACAAATTAATTAGCTAACATCACACAGTAACTACAGATTTGAATTATCTACACACTATCGGCCCACTTGCCTAATAAATTTTCTCACCTAAGAAGAACTAACTAAAAGGTTTATAAATTACGTGGATTTTATTTCTGAAAAATGCGAACGTGCCACGCAACCCAAAGAAGGGCTCCTACTCTTAGACGCCGACTCCGTTTAGAATCACTTTCGGTCACGCTACCTAAGATTCCCAGTTACACGATAAAGTATCGAATAATAGAAGTGGAGTCATCCAGGACACAAGTAAAACACCAGTCCTCTTTATTGATCTAGTACAAGAATTAGCAACTAACTTAACACTCTAGATTTATAATCGGTGCATTAGCACAATTTTGTGCAAATGTCATATCAATACTTGGATACTCGGATGGCCCATCTTCAATGGTTGTGTGAGCCCAGCATAATTTCCGTTTTTTCAGGGTTTTGCTGATCTAGCCATTGTGGTTTCCTGGAGTCCGGAGGACAGCCTGGCCAAAGTCTGCCCAGGTCGTCACCACCACAGGCAGTCGCATCCCTTTTAGATCGGAGGGAGATTTGCCACCATGCGACTAGTTTCATGCCAGGACGGTGGTGGATCTTGGTATTGTTTTACTCTTAGCTAGGCTTCCTTATGGAAGCGCCGGACTCTTTCTCCGCTTCGGAGACCCTCTTCGCCGAGGTGGACGAGTCCTCCCGCTGTACATCGCAGCCCGACACCCAGGAACACCTCCGAGCCACGATGAATGGTAAACCTATGGGAGGCATCATGTTAATGCTTACCACTTATAGTTTGCTCTTTGAATCGCAAGCAAAGTTGCACATACGATGACTCGTCAAAGAGATGAAGAAGTACTTGATGTTTTACACAATTTTTTTTGACTCCAATATCATTTCTTGAATACTCGGCAAACGAAATAAAACATATTCAATTAATAAAAGTTAATATTTATTCTGCTATGTACTCATCCTGGAAATTTTATGTAAACTCATGAAGTATTTAAAACATGCAAAATTGCATGAGAAAACATCTGATTATAGGAGTAATCTGACCTTTTATGTTCTATGGAAGTCTTCAAGCCTGATACACTTTAACAATTACAATAGATCTAGTAGTAGGAATTCATAGAAAGAAGAAAGATCGAATTTTTATGTGGTGAGCATACTGGATCATTTGTTGGAAAAAGTAGTAGGGTTGTCTAACATTTGTTTGCTGCATATTCGTTCTCTTTGCTAGGGTGCTATATGAAAAACAACCACGTGGATACTGAAATGTTAGTAGAACTCGTAACCTCAGGTGGACTTCGAACCCGCGATTACTCTTGCAGGGGCCAACCGTTATCCACCATTCCAGCCGAGAACCTTGTTTTTCCTCCTTTTCAGGTAGTTTTTTTCTTCAAACTTAACGCTGTTATCGGTAATCACCGGACAACGGGAATGATCTGTGCTGTGCAAATCAACATTGAACTCAGTGAAGCTGAAGTTGTTGTCGAAATGCTCTTTCTGCTCCCAGCTCATTCCCGTTGACTGATGATCACTGAGAGCATCGCCAGAGTTTAAAAAAAACAACAGGTTGAAAGTAGTAGAACTCAAAAAAAATACTAAGTGTTTCAAATGCACCTAATAATGATAAAGCGGATATCTTTAAGAAATTGCGTCGAGCCGATATTCGCTGGCCATAATTCGTGCGCTCGACGAATACTGGTGACTACATTTTCGAGCAATGAAAAATTCCATTCCACTTTTTGAAAACGACCAAAGTGAAATTAATCTCAGCACTGTTCGGCAGAAACAAATATAATATGCTTTAAGGAAATATTAATGTGTAAATTCACTTATCATGTTGTTGATGGTATAAGCATCACACAGAGATGTTAGGCTCGACGGATGCGGATGCGAGATCTCCTATTTACGTGTCGCAAGTTGAAGTGCTGATGAAAGTGGTATGAATCAACGTTGGAAACACTACTGAACGGCGCTGGCCAATAGCAAAATGATGGAAGGAAAGCTTAATGAATGAAATACGACCGAGTCGAAGAGCATCTAATGAGAATAGCATGAAGAGACGTGGTGATGATGAACACAATACCACTATCACCGATAACACTACGTGTACATTTAGTGTTTATTTCCTATCGCACAACTTGTTTGCAATCTTGTCTTGCTTTTTTTCCATTTATTCTTCTTTTTAGCTCATACGGAACGATTTATGAAAATGCAATAGTCAATGAAACTTCATGAAATGGGTCTTTTTTAATAGAAGCGTGTTACAGTGATTGTTCAACTCTGACTTCAGTGAGCAGAATTCCATCGAAAGAGTACTTAATGACATGGTTATACTATGCATATGGTTAGAGTACAGTTGCTTAGTATATTAGAGATCCTCATTAGATCATTTTCGTAAGACAGACACAGAAAATTGATGTATACATATAAATATTTAATAATACTCATGAAAATAAGGAGAGGTCGGATCACGGTGCAACAAAAGTGACAACATAATTTACTTCTTCAGTGGTTATGGTGAAAATGTAAAAGTAACTTCAGAAAGTGAATACATCCTATGTCCCTGGGCTGACTTTGATACCACTGAATAAGGAAAGACTGCAAGTGATTTTTTTTTGCCTGACATTCAGAATGTTGGAGACTTGAAATCTAATAAAGAAAATATGAACTACTATTTATAATACTAAAAAAACTAAGTTAAACAAAACTTAATGAAAGCAGCCAGCAATAAATATTAAAAGCAGTAATGGATTTCGACAATTACATGGTATTCGATCGATCTAGTAGATAAATAAAATCGCCTGCACATAGAGGAAATGTTATTATCCCTCAAGGAGTCCTATCAGTAAGGCGCAAACTTCAATCCGTTCCGAAAACTTTAGGGCATGTCTGTGGTGAGATATTAAAGTGTACTTTCGCGAATGTAACGGAACTCCAGGAAAACCGCGCTTAAGTAGCTGTCAACATGCAGGCGAGAAAGGAATGCCTACATATCTCTATTATGCAAGTCGACCCACTCTGTGGATGACAGTTACAGTACAGCGAGATAAATTAAAAAGTGATGAGGAGCTCACAACATTTAAAAAACGTTCAGTGTCGGCACCTAAGTTTGTGATCCTAATAATTATTTTTCCTAATAATTGTAATTAATTAATAATTCTTAGCAAGGAATTTTTTCATGTTACATTACTTAGAAAATTTTATGGCATTTGGAGAATTCACATCTTTTGGAGGCCTTCCCAGTATTATTAATTACATGATTGTAATCTAGAATTTACAGTTGCGATGCCGTTAAAGTCTTGTCGATTTTCGAAACTTGAGCACATTTACCTGATCCTATGCTGATATTGGGCGCGTGCGGCGCAGTGGTTGGAGGCGCCACTGCGACATACACGTTTAATCGATCCCTGCACCCACGGCCCACCAAGCCCTCCATCCCTTCGGAGTCAGCAAATTGGCACCAGACTTGCCTGGGAGGATAGCAGCACTGGTTGAACACATCGGTAGGCCACCGCGAGTCATTGTAAAGGCCAGATATGCATTCAATTACCTCCAACGGTACTTAATGAAATCGAATGCATGGCGCATCCCTAAAAAGGATTGATCAACGCTGAGAGCTTTGTCCTTTTCTTATGCTGAAAATTGTTAAGCCAATTGAGATTAGACAGATAAACATTAGATTCTACAGATCTTTGCCAGTGAGATCGTAGTTCATTTGTTCCGTCACAATGTACTTCTCGTCTCGTGAAACCCGTGAATTTTCTGAGCACTTTTCCAGCTAAGATTTTATCAGAAACTAATTGTTGATGTGGTTGAAATGCGACGGGCTACAAAGAAGAACTCGATTGAAGAACCTGAACGTGGCATACATTTGCATCTACATCTTTTCAGCTTCTACAGTTTTGCTTAGTAAACGCATTGTCAGCCAAAAAGCTGCTACCGCCTATTGAAGAATACCAGTCGCAGAGGCCGCAATCTGTAAAACTCCTTGTAGATCTCCCATTCTAGAGAAAGCTACACAACAGATCTTCTTGAGTCATTCACGATCTTTTTTGTTCTCGTAACCTTCAAAAGAAGTGAATTACGGTCTAACAACGAATGACTCATCAAAACTGCCATCTCAACCTATGGCATCACAGAAAACAATGGCAGTGGGTCAGCTGTTCAAAAGTTATTGCAATTAGCAGGAGACTTGGTGCCTCCTAAGCACAATTACCAATCTTGCTCCCAAAATGGTCACTCAGAACGAGACCGTCTGTGCTTCCGAAATGTTACATTCGTAAAACTTAATATCCTAGAACACGTATCACGTACATCTTATGCCTTTCATGTGGAGTGGCTAGCAATCTTAAAATTGTCACTAGATTATTCGGTACAGGTTATATGGAAGTTCTTAGAGCATTGTTTGGCCTTCCCTGACTATTTCTTTGCTTTTCCTTTGTTAAAGTTTCACCAAAGCTTAACGCATTGATGTGAACGATTCCACTTACTACGCACGAAAAACCTCGTTGTAATTTTCCGGTTAGGCAAATTTCACTTTGGGAAGTGCTTCGCTGAACTCGTATTTTTCCTCTTATGTGGCAAAGAGGTAAACGTCAACTGTAAAGAGACCTCGAATGAAATATCTCGACTCCGAAGAGATGAGAAACCTGGTTAGCCCGATTCTGAGTCGAACCTGAGCGTGGGTACGTTGCTCTTGCAAATAACGAATGGGATCATTACCTCCACTCTACCGGCTCCATCGTAGGCCAATAAATGACTCGAATTGCTTTCCTTCTATTCTTACCATACTGGCTCGGCACAGGTCAACTTGAAAAGAAATCATTTACCAGAAACAACGTCTTATTCAAAATGCTGCAATATACACGGCAGATGCTTGGATGGCTCGTCTTCACTGGTGAATGAGCCTCAGAATCATTTCCATTCGTTCCTCTTTTTGAGCAATCGCCGGCCAAATGCGATAATATGTAGACACTAATGCACACAAACCCCACAATGCGTTTTCGCGACCATGCTAGTTACTTAGGATATGTTCCTTTTTCATTGTTTTATTTCTCTGTAGCGACTTGAATTCTTTTTTAGCAATGTTTTTAAAGTGAATTGATAACGGGGTGTAGAAAGGATGTGGTTTAATCCCCGTAAATCATTGAGTAAGTCGACCGGAAAACCACTTAATTGCCGCTTATTACGGCCTCTGAAAGCGTCTTCTTCTTTGCTAAAGGATAAGCAGCATAATTTTGCAGTGATGCCCATAATTTTACTGTTTTCAGTGGTAAGTTAAACATGGGCTATACGTCTGACTCTTCTGTGTCACTGATTTACTCTATGTTAGGCTATCAATTAGAAATATCGAGCGCTTTTGCGAGCATGCTAAGAGGATAAACCATTGGTGCACATTATAACTGATTACCCATGAACACCCCACTAGCTATGATTGGAGGGCATACCACTGGTAGAAACTAGAAGGGTTCTATATAGGACTTTTATGTTAAAAAATATTATAGAAAACACGAATTGGATAAGAAGCAAGTAAAAAGAGGGATTATTCGGAAGATAAATATGACCAAATGAACTAGCAATCCAAAAATACAAAGCGAACATAGTTCTATCATCTGTTGTCTCTCTGTGTGAGTTGTACGGAATATGAGACCACTTCCTCGTTCTATCACGATAGAGTCCCCTGATGGAATCCAGAAACATTTTTTTTATCTGTTTCACTAGGGGTCTTATTTCACGGAAACATTTCAACAAGAGATCTCGACAAGTAGGACAAGATGATATTCGCCAATGTATTGTTCATATTTGTGACTACCGCTCTGAGGTCCGAAATTTTGATTAATTGAATAGAATCTACAATTTTATGAAAATTCATTCCAAACAAGTTTAAGCACGCGTATGGCGCAGTGGTCCGAGGCGCCCTGCAACACACTTGGAATCGATCCACGTGCCCACAGTCCACCAAACCTTCCATCCCTCCGGGGTCGGCAAATTGGTACCAGACATGTCTGAGAGGATAGCAGCACTGGCTCGATACATCGGTAGCACCGCGAGTCATTGTAAAGGCCAGATATTCATTCAATCACCTTTAGACGATGCTTAATGAAGTCGAATGCATGGCACATCCCTCAAGGATTGATCACCGCTGAAAACTTTATCCTTTTTATCTTTTTTAACAATTTTAAGACAAAATGATATTTTGGGGACTGGTCGTCTTCATAAGAAGACCTATCTTCATCGAAATATCTAAAGTAAACAAACAAGTGCAGCTTATTACCTCGGTGCTTGGCCCAATTCCACCCTTCTCTGCATTTCTGGCAGCAATATTGTGTATATAAACATATATATATATATATATATATATATATATAACAACTTTAACTAGGTTTAGTACGAGTTGTATAACCTCGGAAGCTGACGTCATCTTTGAACAACATTTCTATTCTAAACCACTGAACTTCTTAGTCATCCAACAGGTTGCCCTTCTAAACATTTTTAAAACACCGTTTCTTTTCATTAAAATGATATGAAAGCGGTGGCGAAAAAAAGATCTAGGTACAAAATTTCACTACTGAAATGCAGTCGATCAAAAGTCTCTTTCCTTTTTACGGCTTTCCGTAGCCATCCAGAAGAAAATGTTAAACTTGCCCGTCCGCGATTCCTACATGTGAAGGTGGCTTACACGAAGAAAGTAAAAGACAAATCTTTTTTATAATTGTTATACAGCTGCAGTTATAGTTACATAGTTCTTATCTACGTCATATATTGTGATTTCCAAAACAACTTTGGCTTGGCTGGGTTCATGCCGATTCGTGGCTGCTGAATCAGTTCCATTGACGGGTAATTGCTGATGGTCCGAAATGGTAAAGGACAGGTTGAGAAAAAAGTAAAACAAAGGCTCAGTGATGCCGTGAGAAACGAGTGAGCCCCCCGGAAGGGGTTATCACGGGTTGGAATCTGGTCTCTGGTCTAAGCTTTGCAAATATCTCACCATCATTATAGCTAGCTTTTTTTATTTTGTATTTTAATGGTTTAACATAGCTCTTTCTTTATTCTATTCACGGCGACGCTTAATTATCAGCCTTTAAAGCTTTCCAGTCAGTGTGACAATGAGAGATTTTGATATTCCGTTTTGTGGGCATGAATGCTATTTGGTTACTGTTTACTACGTAGTACTATGACCCATTGTATAAACACATTGCTGTCAGCATTTGGAAGGGTTTAGCAGCTCATGTCGGGTCTATTTTTGGTATCCCTATATCCGAACGTTCCACACAATAACAACGTCAAATGATCGTTGAATTTTAGTCAAATTACTGGTCAATAAACGTTTCCGAAAACAAGTGCTTTTCGTTAATCATTGAACGCAGATAATTTCTTCTGTGCTTTCATCCCTACTACTGTGATCTGCTTCCGATTACCTATCGAATGCACAATATACGCAGTGCTGCAAGAAGTCCCAGAACGCAATGAACTGAAAATGGACACCACAGTGTTCACATCGCTCGTCAAGGGTTGAAGTTACGAGGAAAATCGTTCATTGATAAACAGGAAGCATTGACAATAACGCTTTGGGGAGATTTCTGCACACTCTTTTCCGAGATGACGGCAAATTCTGACACGGCCACTGTCAGATGAAATTCCGATTGGACCCCTTTTTTCATTCTAAGTGAAGCTGGTGGGTTGATAAATCCTCTACTCTGAACATTGTGTTTGACAACTCAACGAAAAAGCTTCAAAAAAATTCTCTCAGCGTTAATCATTCTTTGAGGGATGCCCCCATGGATCCGACTTTATCAAGCATCGTTAGAGGTGAATCAATACATATCTGGCCTATACAATGACTCGCGACGTCCTACTAACTCATCCAATCAGCGCTGCTGTCTTCCCAGAGAGGTCTGTTACCATTTGTCGACTCCAAGAGGAATGGAGGATAGTTCTTGACGATATCTTTTCATGAAAAACCAATTTTTTTTCACTGAAAACCTTTTTATGCTGGCGAACAATTCGGACGTCAAGCACTTTGAAGATGAGGAAAAAAATGATGTTCGGATAATGGAACATCTAGATGTGGCAAGCAATAGTAAAGTGTTTTATGACCAGGGAAGTAAAGAGTTAGAAAATCATTGAAGTTAGGATATATGGGATATTTTTTCGTTGGAGCTGTCCAACTTTTGTGGCCAATTAAGGTAGTACCTTCTGGGCCGCCATAAACTACTGCACTACACCCGCATCTACAATCTAATCTAAACTACATCTACAAGGCAAAACGAAAAGATTCAGAAAGGGTGTTTTATTATTCCATATAGTACCCATTTAGTTAGAATTATAACAAAAGAAGAAGTGCGAGTGACCTGGTTTCATGGGTAATTTCACAGTGCACTACATAGGGATGGGAGACTTGGTGGGACGCTGGTCTGATGTAGAACCAAGGCTGTGCTCGTTATGGGCAGCATCAGTACCACTGAGCCGCCAGTCTGGCTCTGTAAAATTTCCGAAATGTATATTGGTGATGTTGATGTTCCTGAAATCGATCACAATACCGTCATCGCTGTTACAAGTCATTGAGAGGTCGGGCTCTTTTGGGTGCCACTCATATGCTGTTTCTTCCAATCGTTTTGAGAGGAATGCTTGTGCATTTAGTGACGAACAAAAGTGGAAGAGAACTCATAAAAGCTACAAACTATGGAAAGCATTCGAGGCATCAGTGAAGGCGACGACGGTAATTTCACTTTTTTTTTAGTCTAACTGCAATAACAAATTCGTTTTCAACGTGAGGACTCATTCAAAACAACATTGCCAGTGTTCCCGTAATGTCACACGCGTAGATTACTGAGCACTTTCGACCAAGTAGATCCCATTCACTACGTATGGTATGCACAGCGATCTTCATTTGATTGTTCTACGCCAGTTGCAGAAGTGCTTCTTGCATTATCTCGATTTGCGACATTCTTTGTGTTTATCTCAACAGGATTGATGAAGTCGAAGTGGTTCATACCACGCATTTCGTGTGCCAAGCAGGAAAACGTTGTTGTGAATTTCCTCTAATGAAAATTTAACTTCGAGGAGCGCTTCGGTGGTTTTTCACTCTAAATCATTTTCTGAGCACTCATCTTTATAGTAAAAATTAACCGCTCGTAGCTGAATGTGACATCAAAATTCAGAACTCCTTCCTCTGATGTCAGGTGTTGGATTCGCAAAAGCAGTTAATCAAATGTGCTGCAGACCACATTTCTTTAATAATTTTTATAATTTCTGTGTTCCAGTAATCAAACTAAACCGCAAGTCATTGGAAATTTAAAAAACAGTGATAAAAATGCGTATGGCAGAATTGCACTCTAGTAATCTACTGAATATCTGGCATGGTTGTCGCAAATAGACGTAATCGGAATGGTGAACGGGTCCCTCTCAGTCTTTCAGATTGACTTTCATCTTTCAGATTCACATATTCATATATATGCTTGTGTTCGTAGTAATACTTGTGTTGACACGGGATTGGTTGCTTCGCTCAGATTCGATAAAAATCTTGCAATTAAGAGAGAAGAAAGTGCACTGAAACCCATTCGATGGCGCCTCTAGCAAATAAAATCGTCATCTATTTCTGGTTAACAAACAAGCGATGTAATACGGTCTCCAGCAAATAAAATACTTATATATCCCGAAGTGACACGGTAAAATACCAATGAGTGTGTTTAGCTTATATAAAGGAGTCCTCAGACGTTCTTTTCCCTGGGTGGTCTTTCAATGAAACCACTGAAAAGCGAACATCTTTTATATGAAATCTGATGTTCTTCGTTTTCGTCAAATTAGTGGACACCATTAGGAGTGTCCGGAATACATCATAGAGATTTTTTCAATCTACTCTGAGAGATACTGGCAAGGTACCCGCGAAAATACCCAGACCTCGTTCAGAACACGCCAAGCTAAACGTGGGCATCAAAAAGCTAAACACATCAAAATAAATGGGCCTCATTTCCGGGATTTCAGAAAAAGCCGCAGGTACTGCAGCACTGGGGGTAAGACAAGTACAAAGATTCGGCTGAAATCTCATAACCATTCTAAGCTGCCTAAATCAAGGTAAACTAAGGTGCCGATCTGTATCTACAATGCAAATAAGTCTTCGATAGAGGACTTGATCATGCTAATAAAAAGCATAAGACGCCACGGCATCGCAATGGCTGAAGCGAGCAGCAGTCACCGATCCAACGCTGTCTACGATGCCGGAGAAGAACTCTTACTCAGAACAGGCGCACACGAGTTTGGCCATAAAAAACGATTTATTCAAACAACTAACAACCCGAATCAGACGTCTACATTTGAAAAGATGTGGATCAATACCGGCTTTGACAGTCATCGTCGTTTACGCTTCGACATCAAACTATGACGAAGAAGAAGTCGAATCTTTCTATATGGCCTTGGAGAAGTTCTATAGAGAAGGCTATACATTATTTAAGACTGTCGCCGGATATTTTAACGCTAATGCTGGACCAAGAAAAAGGGACGTGACATTGAGACCAACGGATAAGAATGGAACGAGCTGGGTTAGTGGCTGTCTGAGTTTGTTCATTTATGATAACTCGCAATTCCAGGAGCTCCACTCTCAACGCTGGACAAGGGGAGTCTCAAATGGAGAGTATCGTAAGGAATTAGACTACAACAGATGGTTTTACCGAAGAGATGTCGCCATTAACCGAAAATTCTTCACTAGATCGGATCATTGCCTCTTTTGTGCAAGACACATTTCTTGCGAAAAGGTGAAAAAAGTCGTCAAATTTAAAAAGCTAGACATACTCTTGTTGGTCTTTCGTTGTTCAAGAAGAGAGACCTCCATGAGATCGGTAACTATCGCCCGATCTGTTTAATCTCAATCGTCAACTAACTTTTCACTGGAGTAATCCTAAACAGGGTTGACGGGAAACTGGGTGAAGAAAAGCCACGTGAGCAAGCAGGTTTTCGAAAACGATGTGCGATGGTCCACAATCACACGAGAACAAAACTGGTTGAAGCACCGTGAGATCACAAGAGACCTCACCGTCTTTCTCACTTTCACCGATTTAAAGAAATGTTTCGAATCAGTTGAGATAAAAGAAGTCATCAAAATCCTGAACAGCCAGACAGTCCATATTCTGTATATACACATTATTTGTAATCCATGTAAAAATTTTAGAACCAAAAATTTTCACAATGATATTAACATCCACGTTGAAAGAGGGGTTAAGCAAGACGATAGCATCTCGCCAAAATTATTTACCGCCACCCTCGAGAACGCCATACGAACATTGGAATGGGGTAATATGGGAGTGAAAATCGACTGTCGGCTATTACACCACCTTCACTTTTTCTGACGACATCGTCCTTATAACACAAACAATAGCGAAGCGGAACGAATGCTTGCAAACTTTGATAAAGTCTGTGGAAAGATTGTTTTTTTGACCAAATCAAACAAAAAACGATATTAATGCGGAACGGATTTGTTAGACATCCCTCGCTCACGATCAGTCGAACGAATATCACCAAATGCTTCGGCGGTGGGTATCTAAGCTGGGAAGTCAAAACGACGAAAGATTTAGCCTGAATGTTGAGCAAAGCAATGCGAAGGGCTTGGGGGAGCTTTGAAGAGCATCGCGAATATAGTGAAGAGAACAAAGAACACCACATTCCGTGTCCACCTTTTCGGCTCAACCATTTTTTCGGCCATCACATATCCATCCGAAACAGTCTCTACTTAAGCAGAATGAAGGATCACTCAGCGTTCTAGATGGCGCATTTGAAAGGGTAACGCTAATAGTACCCCCTACCATGCAAGGAGGGAAGCTTCCAACCCAATCCAATGCTTAAAAATCGAAGACACCGTATTATCGCCAGGCTGTCGAAGTTAAGATGAACCAGACACGTAATCCGTGTGAACGAGAACCGTTGGATAAGAGTCGTCAGCGACTGGGATATCAAAACCACTCAAGGAAGATTACCGACCCAGTGACCAGAGTTCTTGACGAAAACCCTAAAAAGAAGAATACGGTGTTCAGCGAGTTCCAATATCGAGCAGAACCAACATGTCTATTCTTCCACAAGACAAAGAAGAATGCAAGATTTACTTGCGTGCTCTCGAATCATTTGGCCGACGACAGATGGGACACACAAGTTATCGCGATAATAAAATTCCTTCTGTAATGCTGACATGTTCTCACCTCGTATGAACTTGGTCGGAAAACGGCACGCGCTTTATAATATGTTACATTGGTCAAAAAGTGGAAAGCTCAGTAAAAGATTTTTCGCATACTACATTGATTCATGCCGCGGAGAAATTTAGAGATCTACCGATAAATTCGAGTTGCTCAAGCTTCTATTTGACACATAATTTTCCACCAGTCTAGGCGTGAGTGGATGTCCACTCCCACTTGTCATAGTGCTTCAACACTTACTTGTTGTTCATTCTTCTTTCACAGCCAGTTACGATGTAAAGCACAACCAGCGAGATGCTGAGACGTGAGCAATATTGGAAACTTCATATCGTCTTCGATCCTGGAGTAACACCCACCGGTAAATGTTATTGCAGGACCGAAGCCCAACTAAGGTTCCTAGTTTCGCTATTATCCTAGCAAACCAATGTTGTGCCCTTTTCTACAAAACGATTTTTCTAGGCGCATTGTCAGTACCTTTAGTTGCCGATGATCTCTACGCATCTTCTAGCTCCTCTATACTTTTGAGAAATTTAGGGCATTCAGATGTAACGGAAAAACATGCGGCCGTTGATTAGCATGTATTTTTTTCAATAATAATCTAACATGAGATTAATAATATCCTTTACTTGTTTAACATGCGGCCACCTCTGCCTTATCAGAGCTGCATTGATCTGAGTCGAATGTCAAAGTTGTTCCTTCTTCCCATTTGGATCTTCTTGATCGGATCGAGTTGGGTCCATCGGCTTCAAATGAAGTAGCCCTCTCGGCAGTGTTATTTTATACTGAACTGCTGCTGATACTGATTGTCCATTGATTATCTATTGTTCTTAGTGGGAGATCCATTCCCGTAGCAGTCGCCACCATCATCACCTACCAGAGACCGTAATAACTCGTCATTCATACAACTAACGTTGCTGTAAGTAGCTAGTAGTCCGTTTCGCAGCATATATAAACTACATGTTGACACTTTTCGTATACACCTATTCCAGAATAAACAATGAACTTTCGTGATGACTGGAAGTGAGATAGCAAGCAATTATTTCTCGTGAGAATTCACATCTACCTGTTTGACACAAAGTGGATAAAATAGTCTTTTCGTCAAGCGCTGATGATTTTTCGAAAACGAAAGAAAACAGCGAGGTGGGAACTCGCCAGAGTTGTGTAATGAGATTTACCTCATAGCTCCAGTGGCGCACATAATTTTCCCCAAAATGTGCTTTCCATTTTAGATTTTGTTCGAAATTCAAGATCTCAAAAAAATTAAAAAAACAACTGCAGCATCTTAAGGTCTTAAAAGCAAATGCAATAGCATCGAACATTACTCTGAATTGTTGAAGCGATAATATCTTGCTGGACGGAGTCGTGCCTTTTCGATGGCCTCGGTCCTCTCAGAGTGCGGCGGAAACATCGCGTTCAGTGGGCTTCATAGAACTAGAAAATTTGTTCCATAGAGAAACAATAGCGCTATATTGTTTTCAAAGGCGAACCATGAGCTGTGATACACCTGTTTAAGGATGAAAACATCAATTTATTTGTGGGCAAATAGGAGCAGTACCGAAGCCTAACAGAGACGTCCACGTTAGAGCCTAAGCTGCAACAGTCTCTATGGTGGCTGCTCATTTCACCAACATTAGTCATTCGTCAACGACGAATAGGTTTCCAGATCTAATCCCCAACACAATGATCTGGATAAAGAATGGAAGGTACAGGAAAAAAGTGGATATCGCACACTGGTCATTACGTTGACACTCATGTGAGAGGAAATCCGCTAATATCAGCCTCAGGGTGTTGATGAGGTAGAATGCATAGCGCATCTCCGAAGAACTGATCCACGTCGAACACATTAACCTTTAGCTTTATAAGATATGTCCACCTAATTTTCGTTGGACTTTGATGACAATGCGCATATGACCAAGACCGCCATAACGGGCGTTGATTCACAGCTTTTCGGGAACAGTCACCAGAAGCACGAGGCCAAGTATATGTCGACGAACACCAACTCTATCGAATCCTGCAATATATACTTCATGCTCTGAAGAGTGATGGTAGAGTGTCGAGCAATTTCAGTTCAATTACATTCCTTCAAGTGGCTTGAGAATGGTGGCTTACAGCATTGCCAGAACTCAGACACCCTGGTGCTCCCTGTTTATGTGGAAATACCGAACGAATGAACCGAATGGAAATGATTACTATAATTGCTGAAGCGTCCAGTGATAAAGGGCTGTTGAAACGGGAAAAAACGCATTAAACTAGTTTCCAAATTCCTAACTAATTTTTAATTTTTAAGCTACTTTCAATTCAAGACGACAGCACTGGACATCGTGTAATGGACCTATTCCGATTCTGTTCAATAAAATTGTTCATACAGTGAAAACAAACATTGAAAATAATCGTTCAACGTAAAAAAAAACAAGTGTCTCATTCCTGTTTCGGAAATGGATCACGGTATTCGATACAGTGATAGAAGACGTAGACAATCAGAAATCGGAATCTAAATAAAGTTGGGGATTCTACGCACCCTGAATCGATGTTACGGCTTCAAAGATAGTAATCATTCCCATTAAGCTGGGAAACAGACAAATCTCGTCCCATATGTTCGACAAGGTTCTGTAGTGGGGACTACAAGTAATTCTAAAGAGCACGAATTTGTGGAAGAAGGCATGGACGAATCCTCCTCGAAAGTAGTACTTCTCGTCTTTGATTCAAATCCCTATTTTTGATTTGGCTCTCGGACCGTAAGTAAAGGCTCCAACGGATTTACATAAAGTGTTCCGCGATCTCGAAGTACATGAGAGACATCGTTGTCACACCAGGCTCGTAATTTTTCTTTTCAACGTGTTTCCGACCAGTTATAGCTTTCAGTACTTGCTACGTACCAGGAAACATTCATCGATAGCTTACTAGGTTCGTTCTCAATGTGGATACAACGAGCTGTGTACACAAACACCATACATACGTCCACGCACGAGGCATTAGTATTCACAAAACCACATCGTGGCCTACAAGAAAGCAGAAGAAGAACATTTATGCCCTGAATCCACCAGCATCTTAAGGTGGCAAATGACTGCTTTAGGTCCAGATGTAACTTATTTCATAGACCCGCCATCATCTGGCTCGAGTTCCATCAAACAAAGGGAATCCGTGGGTTAAAAAAACACATTGAGATTAGTAGAGTAGAAAGTTATGAGTTGATCTAATTCCTAAGGTGATCCACAAATATAGCACAGCGGATTGAAAAAATTTATTAACATGATTGAATCGTGTATGCATTTGCTCAATGTAGAGCAAATGATACTAAAGATTGCCAGCACTCAAAAAGAGATGGAGAAAAAATGGAGAGTAAAAGGGAGCATGTAGAAATCTGCAACAGAATGTATGCACCGCTTGACAGTGAAATGCTTATTTCTAGATTACAGAGACGAAGAAGAATAATGTGCAAGTATACGCTTTCTCATGGAAGAACAGTAATTTATTCAGATCCAAGACCACTCTGCACCGAACTATATTGAGTAAACCTTCTGCAGTATACATTTCTGGAAGACCCCATTATACGTATTGTTGACAAACAACGAACGCTGTGCGTCTCATGCAATCAATGGCAGCGTCGCGAGCCACCATTGTGAGCTCTAAGAGGTTTGTTCCTTTCTTGATGCCTTATTTGAGAGCGGAACCGTTTTTCTAAGTTCTTGCAATCGATCGATAGCCCACCGAACACAAATGTTGCGACCGGAATCGGACTATAAAAGTTAAATTCTGCAGCAAGCCTCTTCTACAGGCTCCGTTTGTTTTCCCTGTCCCCCCAAATTTCCCGTTTATCGAAGCATCATCGTCTTTTTCTTGAGGAACCGGAAACGAAATGAAATTATGCGTCATCGCATTCGCCCTCTGTACAAAATTTGTTTTCATCGTCAATTGGTTATGCGCATACAGCAATCGAAAGTTCCACGAAAGATAACATAGGTATGAAAATGAACTGGTAAAGCCAAAACAAGCACACGTCTTTCAGGGTCGATTCACTCATTCTTCTAAAAAAATCTTCACCCATCATATTTCATCGCGAAGAAACCGAATATTTGTTGTTTAAAAAAGCCACCGATGCAAAAAGGAATGAATAGACATAAAGTCTAGAAGTCACACAGCAGTCAAATATGAGATTACGGATATCGATCTATGTTATCCATAACAAACAAACATGTTATGGAAATTAATAACTTCTTTAGAATGAAGCTCAGAGTACATGTTCGTCTCACCTCCACCGCCAGAAAAGAAAAGCAAATCTCTCGAATGAAAACGGAGATAATTTCTCGCCAATTCATTCATGCTTCGGTGAGTTCCGTGAAAACGTCACAAAAGCCATTGAAAATGTGTTCTATTGAATCTCTTATGAGCTCATTAACTTCAAAGCAGTCTCATACTATCACCCTTTAACGGAAGAGAATGTTTTTTTCTTAAGGAGATTTCTGAGGTGAACTTTCTTAAAGGTTTTCTCCTTTTCAATTCTCAAACAGATGTTGTGAAATGGGTGAAAAATGCGACCACTGAAACGATTCGAGTCCCGTTTTTTAAGTTTCTAACATTGTCGGGATAAAATCTTAAGAGGTGAAGTGTAGTATTTGTTTGGAATCTTTTCGAAGTTAAAGATATTAAAAATGGAATGAGATCTCACCAAGGTTTATAGTGGGGTGCTCGTTTCCTTCTGTTCGTAACGCCTTTATCACAAAAGATAAAAAACACGAAATCTTTCACTTATGAAAAGATTAAGTAATAAACTTAAATCCATCATATTTTTTAGATGAGAATGCGCTTCATTGCTCGCAGGAGTTTTTTTTAAACCAATCTCATCCCTATCTGCATCTTGTCCAAGAGTCATGACGAACTCCAACGGTTTCACGCTAAACGACTGGTCATAGTTTGTCCAATTTTAGGATTATACGTTTTTCTTATTTTACATTAAGCATCTTCCTAAATGATAAAAATTAAAATAAGGAATTTTCATCGTCGTTACAACAAAATGATTCAAACGTGTTTCTTCAAACTCATTCATGCAAACGCTGAGAAAATGGATACGAGTTAAGTTGAGGTAATGAAGTAGCCAAATGATCACTTCAAAGATTCTTCTATGGGTGACAAATCTATCCTGGCACAGACGGGGTTATGACGGCGCCGTATTGGTGTGAGAACGAAAATGGCGACTAATCTCGCCACGTTAGGCTTCCCTTAATAAACTCTATTATTGAAAAATCTCTATGATGTATTCCGGACACTCCTAATGGTGTCCACTAATTTGACGAAAACGAAGAACATCAGATTTCATATAGGAGATGTTCGCTTTTCAGTGGTTTCATTGAAAGACCACCCAGGAAAAGAACGTCTGAGGACTCCTTTATATAAGCTAAACACACTCATTGGTATTTTACCGTGTCACTTCGGGATATATAAGTATTTTATTTGCTGGAGACCGTATTACATCGCTTGTTTGTTAACCAGAAATAGATGACGATTTTATTTGCTAGAGGCGCCATCGAATGGGTTTCAGTGCACTTTCTTCTCTCTTAATTGCAAGATTTTTTATCGAATCTGAGCGAAGCAACCAATCCCGTGTCAACACAAGTATTACTACGAACACAAGCATATATATGAATATGTGAATCTGAAAGATGAAAGTCAATCTGAAAGACTGAGAGGGACCCGTTCACCATTCCGATTACGTCTATTTGCGACAACCATGCCAGATATTCAGTAGATTACTAGAGTGCAATTCTGCCATACGCATTTTTTATCACTGTTTTTAAATTTCCAATGACTTGCGGTTTAGTTTGATTACTGGAACACAGAAATTATAAAAAATTATTAAAGAAATGTGGTCTGCAGCACATTTGATTAACTGCTTTTTGCGAATCCAACACCTGACATCAGAGGAAGGAGCTCTGAATTTTGATGTCACATTCAGCTACGAGCGGTTAATTTTACTATAAAGATGAGTGCTCAGAAAATGATTTAGAGTGAAAAAACCACCGAAGCGCTCCTCGAAGTTAAATTTTCATTAGAGGAAATTCACAACAACGTTTTCCTGCTTGGCACACGAAATGCGTGGTATGAACCACTTCGACTTCATCAATCCTGTTGAGATAAACACAAAGAATGTCGCAAATCGAGATAATGCAAGAAGCACTTCTGCAACTGGCGTAGAACAATCAAATGAAGATCGCTGTGCATACCATACGTAGTGAATGGGATCTACTTGGTCGAAAGTGCTCAGTAATCTACGCGTGTGACATTACGGGAACACTGGCAATGTTGTTTTGAATGAGTCCTCACGTTGAAAACGAATTTGTTATTGCAGTTAGACTAAAAAAAAGTGAAATTACCGTCGTCGTCTTCACTGATGCCTCGAATGCTTTCCATAGTTTGTAGCTTTTATGAGTTCTCTTCCACTTTTGTTCGTCACTAAATGCACAAGCATTCCTCTCAAAACGATTGGAAGAAACAGCGTATGAGTGGCACCCAAAAAGAGCCCGACCTCTCAATGACTTGTAACAGCGATGACGGTATTGTGATCGATTTCAGGAACATCAACATCACCAATATACATTTCGGAGATTTTACAGAGCCAGACTGGCGGCTCAGTGGTACTGATGCTGCCCATAACGAGCACAGCCTTGGTTCTACATCAGACCAGCGTCCCACCAAGTCTCCCATCCCTATGTAGTGCACTGTGAAATTACCCATGAAACCAGGTCACTCGCACTTCTTCTTTTTGTTATAATTCTAACTAAATGGGTACTATATGGAATAATAAAACACCCTTTCTGAATCTTTTCGTTTTGCCTTGTAGATGTAGTTTAGATTAGATTGTAGATGCGGGTGTAGTGCAGTAGTTTATGGCGGCCCAGAAGGTACTACCTTAATTGGCCACAAAAGTTGGACAGCTCCAACGAAAAAATATCCCATATATCCTAACTTCAATGATTTTCTAACTCTTTACTTCCCTGGTCATAAAACACTTTACTATTGCTTGCCACATCTAGGTGTTCCATTATCCGAACATCATTTTTTCCTCATCTTCAAAGTGCTTGACGTCCGAATTGTTCGCCAGCATAAAAGGTTTTCAGTGAAAAAAAATTGGCTTTTCATGAAAACGATATCGTCAAGAACTATGAAACTAAAAGGTCTTTAATTTAACTGAAGGATGTGGAGATATTTGTGTATAACCAGTAGCTTCACTGATAGATGTTGCTGTGCTCAGTTTCCTTCTTTTCACGTGTTTCGAAATCAGTCTTTATGAAAACGTCAATAAGGAACTCGTTGATGAGACAGACGTGTTCTTCCTTTTTATGGAGCGCCTTCTCAGAATTTCTAGTAGTAAAAAGCCTTGAGTAGACTAACATTTCTTGTATTACTAGTCGTTGCGACGCTCATTTTTAAGATAATAATCAGAGTATAACAATCCTATCCGAGCCTATAAATCTTTCTTTAGCTTTTCTTTCAAATAAAGAAGAAATATGATATTACAGTGGAATCCCTCTATACCAAATACTGGGAGCGTTAACTGAGTTTATGACACGTTAGAACTGAGTGCAGACACCTTTCTTTGGCGAGAAATGGAATAACCACTGACTTGTAATGCTTGTTCATGCGAAAAGCAGAGAGATTCAGCCGTGAAAATAATAATTTGAAGTCCTCAAACCATCACAATTTGGTCTCCCTTATATTTGCTTGGTCTATTTTGGAAAAAATACCATCGTAAATAAGCCGAAATCATCACAAAACACCGCAGTGAAACGATAAGAGAAGATTTCAAGAGAGAAGAATAGCAGCACATTCCGAAATTCCAGACGACAGAGGGGGGGATTCGCAGCCCCTGCTGTGGCTTCATCAATCTTCGACGTGTTAGCAACCATTTGAAATCCCAACGGTGCAGAAAGAAGTCATCCATAAATCCAACTCTAATTCTTTTTTTATACAAGCATCCACATGTCTGATATTATTTTGCGGCCACTGCGCAGACTGCGCAGAGAGATCATCAAATCACTGGCGTCACTTTCGCATACTTTCGGTAGTGCTGCGAGTTACTGGCAGGATGTGAGCCAGCAGACCACGTTGTTACTAAAAATGATCAACAACACGACGTAACAACTACCGCCACATTTTACTGCTCTTTCTTCTTTACTAGATCTTATTCCGAATTAGCATCGAGATAGAGGATAGAGCTTTCGGCATTGACCAATCCTTGAGGGACGCGCCATGCATTCGACTTCATTAAGCATCGTTTGGAAGTGATTGAAAGCATATCTGGCCTTTAAAATGACTCGGGGTGGCCTATCGATGTAGGGATGTAAGGCTTGGTGACCCATGAGCGCGAGGATCGATTCCACGTGTGTGTCGCAGGACGCCTCCGACCACTGCGCCACACGCGCCCCTTTTGAATTATCTCCTGATTTATCCTTAGAAAAATTGACTAAACGTTGATTCAATTTGTTGAGTCATGTCCATGAATTTATGAATCTGATCGAAATATCAAGAGAATTAAAATTCCGCCTTATGGCCAGTTTATCAACTTTGACAAAAAGCTTCATATTTAGTTGGAACAGAGGCAGTTCCAGAAGAATTGAATTAGCAGGCATCCCAACTTATACAATGATCCTTAATGACCTAAACGGCAGCTTTTTTAAGAAGAAATTCGTCATTCTAGGACAACATAATAATCAACGTAAAGAGAGGTGTTCGACAAATCTGTTCCACCTGGCGAAAGATAAATATTTAAAGTCAGTCACGAAAACGTCATGCTAATACAAAAATAGTATAACATGAGAGTAGGAATTGTTGGCTGACAGTTGCACTACGTCGCCATCACTGATGATGCCGCTCATCATGCACCGACTCCTCTTTTTAAGCTGAAAAGATGATATGATGATATGATATCATAACATTATCACTTTCTGAACACTTCGATAAAAAACGACACTTCGAAAACTGACTTTCCTTTAACCTTGGCACGACTAACCAATACTTATCTTTTCATTGATGACCTGAAACGATTCTGATAAAACACTTTACCCCGCCAACGTTTCAGCGTCGTCGCCTTTTTTCGAAACTGCATTGATTCGAGTCTATTGTCCACAACTGCTCCCTCTTGCGATTTGGGTTTTCGTGATCGCATCGAGTCAAATCCACTTGGAGTACCACTCGAATGAAGTAGCCATACTCGGCAGTGTTATTTTACACAGAATGGTTGTCCACACTGATTGTTCGTTGGTGCTTCATTATCAGCTGTCACAGAAATTAACAATATTTCAAAAACCAATTTTTCTTCAACCTCGCATAAATAATCAATATGTATCGTTTCCCTGATAAGCTAGCATGACGACGACTTTAAAAAAATTCGACAATCGACTTTGATCAACCCAGCTTTCAAGGAGGCGGAGGCGAAGGCGCTGAAATGTTAACCGAATAAAGTTTTTTTTTATCTACCTCGTATGAGCTTATCAATGGCAAATAATTCTGCGAGCTTCGTAAAAAATGGGTATGATGCACTTGGTAAAATTCTGCGTACTTCCGTGCCTGTCCTTCATTGAATGTTCAATCCCTTTTGCTAAGGATGAATTAAAGAAAGGAATAGTAAGAGAGGCTCAGCATTGAGATTCGGCGACATTTGTCGATGTAGATTAGAACTGTCTCTTGATTTTTACTCGAATACTTTGAGAACACGAACAATTGGGCAATATCTCGAAGAATGTTATTAGATAAGGAAAAACCGCCGAAACGCACACTAGATTTCAGGCAGCGGGGCAGCGAAACGAAACAAGGCTTGGAATTCTTGACAGTCTAGGCCCCCATTAAGAAGGTGGCTTTCCATTACCTGTGTCGCTGGTTTTGCTTTTGATGGTCAGGTGGCTCGAGAGGATTCCACCAAGCTTGTCATTTTTTCCTGTCGTGTGCATAAGATTCCTCAATAGGTGCTCTTCTTTCTCGGAACTAGCTTATATTATTCTTCTGAAATGGATAACTTGGTTTCAGAACCGTGCGGAGTGGAAAGTAGAAATTTCGAAGCGTTGTATATATAGTGGGAAGGACACAGAACACCCGGCATCGAGAACATCTATTCGACTTTACCACTCTTCCAACTCACTGGTCGGCTACCTGTAGGCTACACAAGCAGAATGAAATCTGAGCATCTTCGTAGTACACATACAGAAAGAAAGATCCAGAGCAAAAAAACTCGCGACCTTCGGAAAGACCGCTAGCCAGTAGTTCATACTTACTCAGATGCTAGAAGAAAAAACCTGATGTTCAGTGACTCCTAGAAGACTATATTGAGCATGATTGACTCTCTCAAAATCAAAAAACAGGGACTGGCGTTCCAGGTAAGAGAAAACCACTTTCTTAGTGGCTCCGACCTTGTCAATAATTTCAAGCCTTGCTATATTTCGCACACCCGCAGCCTGAAATGCAGCTAGTGTTTCAGGGGTGCTTCCCCTACCTAATAGCGTCTAAAAAAATTGTCTAATAGTTGGTATTTTCAAACCGTTCAAGTTCCACCTGACATCACATAATAAGAAATGAAAAACTATTTCCAGATTAAAAGTTAAGGTAGGAGGATCGCATCAAAAACCGATGATTCGACTCCCTCGTGTGGAAAGAACCCACTGAGCTATATGCCACTCGGCAGAAACGAATTAAACTTCAGTGGATTTTGAGTTGTTTAAATAATCTGTCTCATTTCTGCTTTAGTTTATGGTTAAACTTGTCAAAGTTGTCTACTAAACGAATAATTATCACGTCAGCAAGCAAACAAAAAGTCAACCAAGAAATGCTCGCCGAAACCGAACTGGGTTGCGTTCGTGCACCCGAATCAGCAGAAGTTCTATGAAATGAAAAAAAAAGGGAAAAGATAAGAATGTGAGTAAGAAAACGCAGCGACAAGTGATCGTGGATCGTAATTTTTGTAGTGCGCAGTTTCTTCACCTGCGCCGATCTATACCGTTGCAAGCGAGAATGTCTCGTTTAGTTCTCTCCAGTTCAGTGGCCAGCGTTGACCCAACAAATTCACTGATTACTTATTAAGGAAGCAGCGTCTTAGGTATTTATCGTTAGCTTTAGCTTTGTGGATTTGGTATTTGATTTGAAAATGTAAAGCACTGGTTCTGAAAATTTAACATCTTTCACGTTTTATAGCTTTGTATATTTCGTTACTGTTCGAAAAAAATTCTGACAAAGTACAGGACTAACAACTTGCTTGCTGATAACTTGTTTTATGATCTGCCCTAATTATGTGACCACACATCCCATAATCCGCGAATCCCAGCACTTAACCAATTCAGTTCATTGTCTCTCTCATATCCGCATTCCATGTAGTTCATCGGATTTTGCGTTTGGATTCTGCTTTGTACTTGAGGAAACTCTAAGCCGTAGTTTTCTTTCAAAAGAAAAATATAATCCAGTAAGTTTTTTTAGACAGAATAAAGAGCAACTTTTTTCACAGTTGGAAATACTGCCCACCAACGTTGATCTCGGTATGCCTGTTGGTTGCCACAACTAATATGTCTGAAAGGCTGTGGCTTTCGAAGAAGCTTTGGACATTTGGCGCGTAAATGTAGCAAATGTTTGTTTGGCGGGAAAAAATTCTAAAATTATTGTTGACATCTGATTTTTCAACAATGAACGACAGTTATTGAGAAGAAAGCAAATATTTTTTTTAGTTGTTTTCGGGAACAATTACTGGAGAAATATCATTTAACTGGCGAGTTTTAGTTCAGAAATGATGTTTGCAAATGCTCTGAAATTTTAGAAGGGCTTTTACGACCAGTTCAAATGCGGATCAATTGCTACTCGAATCTTTGTTGAATGTAAGCCTATTGCAAAGCCAAAGGTTAGTGCTAAACAGTATGAAAGGATAAATAAATGAAGCTCTCGGCGTTGATCAATCCCTGAAGGATGCACCATGCATTCGACTTTATTAAGTGTAGTTGAAGGCGATTGAATGCATATCTGGCCTTTGCAATGACTCGCGGTGCCCTACCGATGTATTGAGCCCGTGCTGCTATCCTCCCATACAAGTCTGGTACCAATTTGCCGATCCCGGAGAGATGGAGGGCTTGGTGGGCCATGGGCACGGGGATCGATTCCACATGCTTGTTATGGGGGCATCTCCAACCACTGCTCCACATGCGCCCTTAATAAACAGTAAATACCTGCATAACTTGACACACTTGACACTTGAATGGCCCATCCTCACCCGTGCGGGTTTCCCAGCATAATCTCCATTTTTCGGAGATTTGTTGGTTAAGCAATTGTGGTTCCCTGGAATCCCAGGCTCCAGCCTGGCGAAAGTCTGCCCCAGGTCTTCACCACAACAGGCAGTCGCAGCCCTTGTGGATCAGAGAGAGACTTGCCTCCATGAGACTTTGATACCAGGACAGTGGTGGATCCTGGTGTTGGTTTACTCTTAGCTAGGCTTCCTGATGGGAACGCCGGACTCCTTCTCAGCTTAGGGAGACCCTGCCACGGGTAAATCCCCCCGCTGTACATCGCAGTCCGACATCCAGGAAGACCTCCCAGCCACTATGAGGGGGTAAGCCGTTGGGAGGGCAGTCAAAACAATGTAAATAAATATACGTGTATGACACTATTGGCAAAAATATAGAGAATGGATTAAAACAGTGAATTATGCACGAAGCATTGGCTTTTCTGCCGACTATTTTGAAGAAGAGCTTTTTGCTGCATTTTTTTACAACCATTCGACAACCTATCAAACAGAGATTTTATGACTCGCACCGTTAGGCATGTGCTCCATTCTACGCTTGGAAATGTAATTGAACTTCTTTTGGATCACGTATTACATATCCGAAAAAACCATGCCAAATGTTCACAACAGCTTGAAGTGGCTATGGACTAGGTTTTACCATCTTATAAAAGAGTTGTATATATTCCAAAACCATAGGAAGCCACATAGAGAAACAGAAATGCTGTAAAAAAAACATTGCTTGTCAACAAAAAAATACAAAAAACTTAATAATACAGCGAAAACTCCGTCAAAAGCAGGCACACTTGTTTGCGGTAGGCATTTTGGCCGAGGTTGCGTCGTCACATATGATTTACCACGATGGTGACCAAAAGCTACGCCTCCAGTTGTTTGCCCGGCACTCAAAATGAGGAGTCGACATTAGTGTGTCAAGAGTTTAGTTTTTGTAAAACGTCCTTTCACATGTGAGTTGAAATTTAATTCTTCAAAAGCTAAAAAAGAAAGTTTAAGTTTGTGTTCTTAGCTTGAGCCATACCGTTAAAAAAGGGGAGGCAATATGCATCATAGCCTCTAAACAATCGAGATTTAATTTTAGCAGGATGGCTCCGTTGACAGCATAGGTTTTTTTCAAAAGCTATCGTAATTTTCCTACATGTTCTTGGTTCTGTGCCTTCTACAGCGTATTTTTTTACTATGACCTCAGAGTCAAAAATTCTCCTGGTGTAGGCATGTGGCTTGTTGTCTCATCCCAGCTGAAGAGTACCTCGGAGTGTCGAATCTTCACGCATTCAAGAGGTTCATCCTCTTAGTAGGCTCGTTGATAACAGCAAGATTAAGACGTATTACTGCAGAAGTACGGTGTTGTGTCGCTTCAAAGAACAGAGTTTTCCTACAAAGCCGTTTTTCATATGCGACAAAGCGAACAGAATTTAGTAATTCTTGCTCGATTTACTGGATGATTCATTGAATTAAAAGTGATCCGTGATTTTTTTCATTTGTATGGCCCGACGTCACATATCGTTTAGATGTCAGCGCTTGTTTAGTTCGACCATTCATTGCGTTGTTCGTACTTGTTGTCTATAAAGGTCTTCCAATTTATGCATCGGTTCCGTTACCATGTTACCACCTTGTCTTCTCAATGAATCTTGTTGAATGATGGACGACTAGGTTCTCTCCACAGGTTCTGGGATAGTTAATGTAGAGCCCTCATAGGTTTAAATAGACAATTACCGACTTTTGTAAATCGGATGGAGCTTTTCCCCCACTCACGTATGATGCTGTTCGCCGACACGCAGGGATTGGAGGCGTATGTAGCCCGATATGGGTCAAAGCAGTGACCAAACGTGCGTTTGTAGTGAAATCAACCTACGATGTGGTTTTAAATGTGCCTAACTGAGACGCTTACTTATAAAAGAAAAAAAATAAAGAAAAGAAAAAATGAGGGCAAAGTAGAGAGAGAAGATTGTCTTGGCTTTCAGTTTATTTTTTATTTTGTTTTCATTTTAACCCAATAAAAGTTGGAACATTGTGATTTCTACTGCAGCGTCAAATTAACTAGGTTAAATTGTGATTTGTTCTCCTCAGATCATTTCTGCTGATAGATTATTGCTGATGACACCTTTGAGGTAAAAAGCTGGCTGAGAGAAAGACAAAGCAAGGGTCTCGATGGTGAAGTGGGCAACACGTGAAAAGCTAAAAGCGTGTTCGAAGCGCGCCTGCGATTCCGAGATTTGCTGAATTCTCAGCATCCTTGTGATTGTTAAAATTAACACTCCACTCTTTTTTCAAGATGTGTACAGTTTGGTACCCTGTACTTAACAAGTTATGCCAGCCGATTTGTAAGAAATGGCAGCAAACGGACGCGTCTAGCTCGGTGGTCAGAGGCGCCCTAGAATAGTCGGCAAATTACTACCAAGCTTGTCCGCGAGAATAAAAGCATTGACTCGATGCATTGAGAGACCATCGCAAGTCAATGTATAGGCTAGGTATGCATTCAATTGCTTCGAACTATGTTTGGCGACCTCGACTGCAAAGAGAATTCCTTAAGGATTGATCAATGCCAAAAAGCTTTACCCTTTTTTGTTTTATGAGGCGTAGCTTTCACTACCGCAACACGCAGAAATCTAAGAAGTCCTAATGGAACCTATGTTTAAATTGTCTCCTTCATAAAAAGCCATATTACCCGGCATCTCCGGCGATTTTCGGAAATTATCGAAATTAAACTTGAGAAAAATTGGATAAAACAACTACTGTACTGCACTGATTTTTGTGTGTACTATTCCCAAGACCACAAGCACAATCGCCCACAGTGTACAGATCATTAGGTGACAGATGCACCAAAATTTTTATCATTTAAGCATCTAATACGTAAAGCTCTGTCAACGTTACAAATGCTTGAAGATTGACGCAACGAACTGTTGTGTTCGGCCCTCATTCTGTTCTTCAAAACAACAACTGGTGTGCGTATGTGCACATGCATGTGCATATGCATGTGCATGTGCATGTGCATGTGCATGTGTGTGTGTGTGTGTGTGTGTGTGTGTGTGTGTGTGTGTGTGTGTGTGTGTGTGTGTGTGTGTGTGTGTGTGTGTGTGTGTGTGTGTGTGTGTGTGTGTGTGTGTGTGTGTGTGTATCTGTGCATGGCATTTCAATCATGGTGTACTTTCACGAGCATCGACATGTAGGATAGATCTTTCAAGTTTCACGACTTCGTCTCTAACTTATCAGACTCAGAGCCCACACTAAAAGTGATTAGATTCTCTTATTCACTAGGTTTTAATATATTGATTACTTTTCTGTGTTTCTGAAAAGAAGAGTTACCACAACGAGGCAGAGACAACAGTCAATGAGCTCAACGAAAACAGAGAAAATATCGGGCTACGCATTAATCGGAAGAAGAACCAGTTCATGAAAAACCCATGGTACCGAGGAGAATAAATTGGACTGGATATCTTCTGATTGCAAGGACTCCCTCATACATATACCTTGGACGATCGATGAATATGGAAAACAACACGAAAAAAGATTTAGACAGAAAAAGAAAAGCAGCTTGTGCCGAATTTGGGCCTCTCAAAGAAGCGACCGACCAAATGGAGGACCCGAAAATCCGCGCTCACCTTTTCGATTCAAGGGTCCTCCTAGCGCTCTGTTATTCTGCAGAGACGTGGGCTGATACTTCAACGACGTCACGAATACTCGACACCACTCACAGAGCGGCTGAGCGATATCTTCTGAAATAAAACCGGCATTCTCAATATCTAGGCGGAATGCGAAGCTCTGATCTTCGAAATCTGTCACATGTTCGAGATCTAGGAGAATATACATCGCTAGCGAAACATAGATGGGCCTGTCACATAATGAGAAGAACAGGCGACAAATGGACGAAAAGAACAGTAGAGTGGATTGTAAGAGAATGCTAATATCCTCAAGGACAGCCACCTACACGCTAGGTGGAAGTGTTCGTAACCAAGGTTAATCGGCTGTACTCGCAGCTGCATTCGTTTTTCATGTCACTGTATGAGACTCGTACACGACACTATGCTCCAATTAAACCATTACCATGGACGACGATTGCGAGTGGAAGAAACGAATGACAAATGTGCTGAGGTCGGCACATTTCGTGAAGACGGACGATCCAATTATCCATGTATTTTGGATACTGGCTTTTTTCATACAGTAATCTCCCTAGACCAAAACTATTTGTCATTCACTTGCGCTCTTCGCTTATTGTGTGACGTTGATATGATTGTGATTGCGGAAATCAAACGAAAATTTCCAATTATTTCTTTGCTATTTTTTGACTACTAGATTGTTGTTCAATGTGCAATATGGGTTGCTATGAACGATCGTTCAAAAAACATTGCAACGAAGCCCAATTCACAATCGTCCATTGGCATATCGCTAGCAAAATACACGAACTCTGTTATACGTTCAATTTTTTCCTTACTCCTTTGTTAACATATTAATTTATAGTTCGCATAGAGCGTATAAAAGCGGACATAAGAAATAATTTCTAAATTCAAAGAGAAAACTTTGATACTTGTCTGTTGCTGAACAGCAAATGCTTCGGATGATTTTAATGCACGAGCGTCAACTAGAGCATTCCTTTCTGCAGGTATTTTTGTGCTACATAATTCAAATTCATTGTTTCATTTCCTAAGTTGATAATCATCAATCCCACTTTCCAAATGCTTCCTCAACTTTGCGTTCGCTTTTCCCAAATTTAATAGTCGTAAGTTTATGCTTTTTTGACATATATATATATATATATATATTTGTGTATACATAAGGGCACATGTGGCGCAGTGGTCGGAGGCGCTCTGCAACACACCCATGGAATCGATCCTCGCTTCCGTGGCTCACCAAGCCTACCATCCCTCCGAAGTCGGCAAATTGGTACCAGATTTGTCTGGAAGAATAGCACCATTAGCTCGATACATCGATAGGCCACCGCTAGCTATTGCAAAAGCCAGATATGCATTCAAACACCTCCAAAACGATCCTCAATGAAGTCGAATGCATGGGGCATCCCTCAGGGATTGATCAACGTTGAGGGTTTAACTATATATACATATGTGTGTTAATTTCATATCTCTCTTATTTGATGTATTTCATTTTCTCTTCTATTCCTTACGAAACAAGTCTCACGGGGGCTCACAAAACGCTAAATGTTACAAATGGGGTTTTAAAAAATGGAGCCCACTTTATTCATCTTTTCTTTTGAGAAACATTTTCCCATAAACCATTAATTAGACGCCCGTTCAGCTGAGATCGCGAATTTAGCAGAAAGATAACGGCGAACTTGTCTAAGATTTCCCTATAGGGAACGCTGTTATATCGGATGTCTTACGGAAGATTTGCTGAAATATTTTATCTTTTATATCTTAACAACTACATAGTCTCTTCCAATGTCTCCTTCAAGCATTGTTACCCCTGCTCTTGTATTTTTACGTTAATTTTTCACTCATGTGGAATTTTTTAATGACTTTTCGTGAAAAACGGACTTTTTTATTTGTCATTTAATGCCTACGAAATTGCTTTTAGCAGTTTATTGTCTCATAAAATGAGCTGGTCTTTTTATTTCATGCCAAGCGCTTAGGTTGACGACATGCTTGTTTTGTAAACTCGCAAACTCTGTTATTTTCATTGTCACATTGTTAATTGATTTCATTAAGTTTCCATTTTTTGTGAATTGCTGATTTTCGGGTTACGAAGCGTGAAAATGATGTGCAGTTTTGCGTTAACCCTTATAATTATCTGAAAAATCAATATCTACTGCGTGGTACTAAAAATTCTGTGGCTGCTATTAAATAAAACATTAAAATCGAAACGTCTTGTGAAATGTTAACGTTAGATGCTTCACCTTTGTCATCGTCGTTGTAAACGTTAAGTATTTAGGAACATTTGCCTTGTGTGCTCTTTAGAGCTTATGAAAAAAGGATAGAAACATCTTCCCTTGTACACCTGTTTTTTGGCCTTGATATTGAGGCAATACGAAAAAACGAGTGCTTATGGTCGGAAATACACTTTTAGGTCCTCAGCATCGTAGGTGATATATGTTCAGCATTTTAAGTTTTCTAAGAGATTTTCCTCTCTATCACCAGTAGCTACCACTGGAACTTTCTAAGCATTCTTTAGTTTCAGCTATATCTTGCTAGCGTTTGATCCATGTTAAGATCGTTGTTTTGTGTAACGACGACCACTCTGAACATCTCGTAGGAAAGAAGCACAAAGCCACGAAGCATTAAAAACCATTTAGAGGTACTTTATATAGGTTTCGATAGGAATATACGCCTGGAATAAGAGTTTTGTGAAGACTTCGAGAGGTTTATGATCGACTTTGCTTAAAAATCGCTCATGTTCTGGAAGAATCCGAGTCGCAAGGTCGCAAATTTCCATCCGATGCTGGAAGGCAAGCTATTGCCTATACCGGTGAATTAAGAGCGTTCCAGCACGGTTATCTCTAAAATCCAAGAAAGATCACATTCGATTACTATTCAACGTATTTACGAGGAAAGATAAGAGGAGCCTTAAGTTACTCCTGGGAGCACATAGCATCTTGAACACCCTTAGTGCACGACGACTGGATAATAATAAAATGATTGGAAGGAGTAGTTGGACCTCAACAATACGTGAAGACTGGTAAATATGTATAAACGAACAATTTATAGGCGATGTTTAGATGATTCGGTGAATTTCAATGAGTCATCGCTCATTTGAGGACCATTCAGCAAACTAGCAATGAAAGAAAACCTTGGACACTTGCTGGAAGTCTCCAATATCTTGAAATGTCTTCGACTCGTTCAAGAAGAATATTAATGATAAGGCACAAGTCGCGCTCGTTTTAGCCAACTAGTGTTCCTTTTTTCTATCGAGGTACCATAGTAGAAATGACTGAACAACTAACACCTATGCGATTCAGCGAATGAATCACATCGCTGAGTGCTTGGCTTTGTTTGTACGTGGTTGGTAAGATTTGTTTTTTTGAACATAGATATTCTAGCTTTTTTTTCTTATTCTTCTCTCCTAAAAAAACTTATAGCTTTATTGTGTAACCTCGTCAGACAGAATATGATGACATGACGATAAAGTTAATGAACCAAATTTGGCCATTCCTTTTCTTCATCATTTTCATGCGATTGGCAACAGAGCACGTAAGAACACCTGTATAAATAAGTAAACAGAAACTGATCATTTCACGGCCATGAGGATTTAGCAATTGTGCGATTGAAACGTATAACACTCTTCCCATCCTCTGTCCGAGAAGTTCCTATTTTCTTCCATAACATCCATGGAAATTAATTCGTGATTTCACGACTACTCAGTCCAAAATAATTTGACAAAAAGATATTTCAGGGGAGTAATGTTAGCAGTAAACAAAGTAATACTAGCAAGAGTGATTAGCATAGGAAAAATAGTGAAAAGGGCTAGTGACCAATGCAATGACACCCTGTCCACGTTCAAACGACGTCATTCTTTTTGTTCCTTCGCTAACCAATTCAGACATGATCGTAAGTAACTCAGGTAGTTTATTATACCGGTAACATAATTCGTTACTTCAAGCTGGTAGAGCGCAACTTCCTTGGAAGAGGCCATTGGTGTTCTGGAATGACATTTCAGTTTACTCCTAGGCTTTTCGATGTACGCGCAAATTAATTCTCTCCAATGTTAATCCAGTCGAAAACAGAGAACAACAGTTGTGCATGATAAATCGATGCCTGTGAATCTCCCGAACGTAGTTAGTGCAGGTATGATGAAAGTTTCATAAGAAACAAAGCGATAAGTTTTATTGATAGATTGATTAATAGTAACAAGACGTTTCATAAGAACCACGGAATTCTTGGCATGACATATATTTTACATCAGGCCCCTGTAATTGCTATACGTTTTTCTTCTAGAGATGCTCAGTAGAATACCTTGTTTGGTTATTCAGAGATAATCGTTCCGTAGAATGTGAATGAAGTCTCGCCAATAAAGCCGCTTCTCATTAACGCCATCAGTGTTGTTCCTATGTTTGGGCGGCCGGGTCAAAACGCATCGTAATGTGACTTCATGACGTTTTACCTTTAGTTCACTTCTTCACGACACGACGAACAATTATCGGGAAATGCACTCTGTATTCGTCCCGTCGTCGTCCTACGTGATTCAATCCATGGAATTCGATCCATAGTCGGCTGACTGATGTTCAGTGTAGGTGTGTTTGACTCAAGTAGTGAGTTATTCGACAGCCGACCACCGCCGTCGAATTTGATCACCTGTCACGTTTGCGGGCTCATCGACTGCTGTGCGTATTCGCTGTTTATCGAAACAAAACATTCGTTTATGTCGACAACGAATCAGCTCTACGTTCTACCTCATAATTTCTAATGTTCACCATATTATTTCATACAATATCATCTCCATTACTTTGGTCTTTGTCGGGTTTTCTCTAAGGAGTCAAGAAAGTGGAACAGTTTTTCGCTGTAAATTCCGGGATGGATTTTTTTTCTTCAGAATTAAGCACGTAACCACACATACATATCTCGAGCTTCAGATAAAGTGCGATATCTGGGCTTAGTGGGAGTCAGGAAATAGATCTAAAACAGAAGAAAAAAGCTTTTTGTTAGCAAAAAAAACAGCAAAAAGTTTTTTTAGATTAACTTCGGTTTCAGATAGCCAATAGATAAGCTTATCAAGAGCGAAGAACTGTAAATTCCTTTATTTCAGGACTTCGCTCTAAATTCCCTTGGAAGTTGCCAAAAAATATACAGTCTGTTTGCTTCTATAACTTAAGGAAAGAAAGAACAAATACTACTTCAAAAATGATTACAATGTATATATTTGAAGGCTGTATATAAAGCTGCCCATATGAGACGCGGTGTATTAGGAGGCGCATTTAATGCAGTGGATAGAGGTGGCCCGTAAAATACATCCATGCTCAGAAAATTGCTACCACTCTATATGGAAGGATAAAACACTGACTTGATTCTTCGCTACATCACTGTAAGTATAGACAAGGTATGCATTCCATCAACTCTACGATGCTATGAATGGAGTCGAATGCATGGTTTAACAGGGCTTCATCGACTCAAAGTACTTCATACTTTGTGTGGGAAAATAAAAGACGTGAGTACTACTAAAAACCTTTTAGATATCATGGGAACACAATTGAGTCGGTGCGGTTTGGTTTTATTTCTGACGTCTACTGATGACGAAAACCTTGAAAACAGAGCATTATGCTTGCCATGGTGTAGAAATGTCGTCGTCTATATCACATCTCAATCAGTCATGTCTGAAGTAAGCTGGATTATACTTCTACGTTTTCTTAGTTTTATGAATAATCACGAAAATCACGTAACTTAAGAAGCACTCAGTTCTCATGAAAAACTTTTCCACTGTTGTTCTTCCAGAGGTTAACGTTTTATGGATTTGATATTCTTCGCGCAACTAAAGAACATCTACTGGAACTCTTGCGATATACCAGTATATAGCTTGGAAATTCCTTAAAATTAGAAGCTTTAGATCGAGTCGGTGTCATCCGCGATGACCTAACGTCATTTTGGTGAGTGTTAGACGAACAGAACAGCGAACCACATCCACATCCCGAACGTCTGTCACTTCGCCGTGTTATTGTGTGTAGGGGCAAGGGCAGTTGAGGCCTTATGTTTCCGCCTTCTCTCTGGGATTTTTTATAATTTCTTCCGAATCGCCAAAAAACTAAGTAGAAATTGACGAGTCCACTTTTGTTGAACTTCATTATTTCGTGTGCCGTTATAAGCCTAGGTGCGATTATGACATTTTCTTCCATTTGTTATTATCCTTACTACCGCTAGCTATCTCTAATGCCCTTTATTTATTTCGGATTACCTTGTCAGAAAAGTCGGTCTCCTCCTTGTTTAATTATAATCCTCTTTATTTGGCTTCGACACGATCATACATGTCACTTTCAAACACGTCTTAACGAAAGCTCCGTTTTTTCTTCATCCGATTGATTTAATCTGGAAAAAAAAGACGAGACTTATTGCGTCCTTTGCGAAATTACATCGAATTTGTTAGCCGATAACGAATAAACTTTATGGATATTTGTACTCCAATGGGGTTTTTTTTTCTCTTCTTAACCCTTCTCATTTTTTTTTCTTTTTTTTTCTTGATGAAACGGAGGCGTGTAGAGTGCAAAACGTCCTTGAGTAATAGGTGTGACCTTAGCATATCTGTTTTTTTCTTCAATGAAATTGGGATGTAATAACAACAGAGGTTTAAAATCTCGAACATTTATTGATATTTCGAATTAAAACTGATGTAGTGTCGTAGCCACTTTCATCAGTGTACTATCAAATCGCTTTATCCCTTTCCTTACTCATTCTAGAACAATTCGCCGTTCCCACTCATAAGGTTCATTATTCGATCAATTTCGTTGTTTTTTCTACGAAGATCTTTATCGACGTGTGAATTTGTCTAACTGTTCTCTGAGATATAAATAATGGCGTTGGACAGCTGATTTTCTCATCACACGCCTACTCATCGTGTTTTAATGGGATCGTGAAAGGATTTTTTTCACTTCATTCTGTGACTTTTTGCTTGCTATCTGGTTTATTCGCTTTATGCTGTAGCCATGGAGTAAAAAAACTTTTGAACCGACTCCAGCAATTTCCACGATGTTCTAGATTGTTCGGCGTTGAGAACTTCTCGATATTAGATGTCAGAAAATCTCATCCCAATGTATGTAACGTATAACGCTAACATGAATTAGACATAATGATCGATAAGACACTACAGATTCTTCAGTGCTTGCTTCATTCATTAATGACGTACCCATTACTTACTCGCCTTTTGCATGCTCGTTCGGGGTAGGCGGAGTCGAGCCAGTGATCGTCTACACGAAAGTGGTACCTTAATACATTGCGCTCTACGTCTGTATTCAGTATAATTGGTTTTTCTCCTGGTTTTCCTCTCTACTTTATATCTCTTGATCTGTATCAGCTCAATGAAAAGCCGTTACATATTTTGCTCACGTCTGAGTTTTGTTCGCACTCGCTCACGCTTTCTGCTTATCATAGACGACAAACTTAGATAAAAAAAATAAAGGATAAAACTCTCGGCGTTGAACAATCCCTAAGGGATGCACCTCTTATTCGACTTCACAGAACATCGTTAGATGTGATTGAATGCATATCTGGCCTATAGAACGACTCGCGTTGTCCTGTCAAGGTATCGAGTCAGCAGTACTCCCAGAGAAGTCTGGAACCAATTCACCGATCCTGAAAGGATAGAATGCTTGGTGAGACTGGGGTGGTAGATCGAGCCCGTGTGCATTGCAGATTACTTCTAACCACTGCGCTATACGCACCACTTAGATAAACTATGATACATCTATCAAATGCACTAATATAGCCAATTAATTTCTTTAACTGCTTCTTATTCCTTTTCCTTGTTCCGAAGGTATTGAAGCCCATAAAGACTATCCTTTTTTGCTAAAACCTCTTTCCTTTTTCCATGAGTACATAATACTCCAATAATCCATGATAATACAGAGAATTTGATGGCGATAAAATGTTTTATAAAATTGACCAATGTATCGACATCAGCCTTCGGTCAACTTACTTTATCCTTTTTTTTAAATCTTTTTATAACTTCGTGAGGGTGGATATCGTTTTTTGATTTCTCCAACATACAAGTCAAGTCTCTCAAATTAAATACAACTTCATATATTCCGGTACAGAGAGGAACCAATCTTAGGCTATCTTTCATTTGACTTACGTTTCGACATCGTAACAATCGTCAACATAGGAGGTGTGTATCGTCTCAGTATAGAACGGCTACAAAGACACATCATATATACGCGCTTTTATCGCTAAGTGATTCGAACGAAACCCATTAAAGGCATCAACTGACACTGACCTAGCCGTAGTCGCTCAGGTGGCTCTTCTCGCTCAATGGTTACGATGGAGTTTCGTTTCTCATGCAGAGCTTTCGGAATGAAATTCGATCACCCTATCGTGCACGTGACGCTCCGGGAAATCTGTCGCCAACATCTCCTGTCCACTGATTGTTGTTAGGACACATCACGTGTTGGGCCCACATGATTTTGCAATTTATGGTGTGGAGCATCGCTCTCAATCTTCAACTGATCGTACTGTGCATACTCTATATTTAGTTTCTCATTTGAAAGAAACGGTGTAATCTTTTCATCACCTGTTAGATTATGCATTCAAGAACGCTGAGTAACCTGTTATTACCTTGTTCTGCTTGCGCAGCCTCCAACTTTCCCAGACATCAGTCAAATGAGCAATAATCCTGTGGCGTAAAAGGTGGGCACAAACTCGGTCGTTCTTTGTTCTCTCCACTACAACGTCGATACTTTTGCAACCGTCTCAAACGACTCAGTTGCCCTTTCTTTAGCTCTGAAGCTATCTATCATTTCACTTTTTACACGACACTCTCTACAAGACTGGCCCTGAATAGATATAAGAAGATGGCATCACCATATCAAGCTTCTCTATTCATGTGAATTACGCTGTTGTAGAACTGCAAAACCGTGGTTGTGAAGTTGCTTTAAAGTTAACGAAAAATTACTGTGTGGTCATAATCGACCTACTGAACTAACACTCTAATGATTCCTAGGTGAACTTTCTTACCGTTGTGTTGTATGCAAAACATTTCCATTTGGACATCGGACAGTGTGTATCCTGGTTATGTAAATGAGAACTTACTAAAGGGCGTTGCTAATAATCTTTTCACTTTTTGAACCAGAAGCTTTTAGGTAACCTTCAAATGCTAAAATTTCTCAGCAAAGGTGTTCATGAACTCGGCCGTATTTATCATCTACTATATCAATAACTGTATCTTCATATGCCGTCCACGAAGTGAAAAGTCTTAATTCATTATGGCTTCAAGATTTCGTTTCTACAAGGGAACGGCTTCCTTCTTTTAAAGAAAAGAGTGACGGACATACGAGGCAGTGGTTTGATCTTGAGTAGAAGTTTTTGCAAACAGTAGCCACAGTAGGTATCGGGCAGGCAAAACCTCATAGACATGCCAATCGTCTCGTGGAATCTTGCACTGAGGAAGTCCCGTACCGTGGATAGGAATATGCTTCTAATATTAGCCATTATGTGTGCGATATGATTGCAAATTTAAGCATCTTTACAGCTACTTCGTTCCATTGCAGTTTGAGAAGCTCTGATACGAAGTTTTTCCAACTTCTGGAATCGATTCTCACTTTCGAAGTTTTCCGCGACAATCTTCTTGATAATGTGATCTTGCTTAAAAAACTTTTACCAATCTATACAGGATGTTTTAATGTCCCATATAATTTATTTTAGTATCTCGTTATTCATTCTTAAACATTTATGAAATTGAAATAACACGGTTAACATGTGTCTCCGGTGAGGCTGAACTTGAATGCAAAACTTGCAAACTATAGAGGATTTTCATCAGGCACCCTTTAAGACACGCATTAATACCTAATCATACTCTACAAAGTATCTGCCTTTTTTCATACCTTTTGATCCAAAGTTATGGTAGAGACATAGAGCCCTACCTTCCAGACTTCATTTGAATCTTTTAAGAAAAAAGAAAGCATTTTTATGATTAGCAGCTAATCACAAAAGTCATTGCGTTCTGTGTATAAAAAGGGACAACGCGCTGATTAGTCCTTTAGCAAGGTGTTATACATTCGACTTCATCAAGCAACGTAAAGATAACTGACTGCATATTTGGCCTATACAGTTACATGTGATGGGTTGTCGATGTATTCAGTAGCATTTTTTTTGTTCTACTGAACAAGTCTAGTACCAATTTGCTGACGGCGTAATCGAATGAACGGTGAGTACTGCAAAGTAACTCTGATCACTCTGTTCCACGCGTTACATGCACCACATAACTATTATTGCCATAACATTATTGCTATTACTATAGTCACTGTTACACTGTTCCTGTCCTATTAGCTACAGTGATGTTGTATTCGGACTAGAATTGTAAATTGAACCCAACTGTAGTAGTGTTTTCACTTGAAGTCGGTTTTCAGCGAGCATATTCTTTGCCACTTTCTCTTTGGAAGAATGGTTTATGCAATGTTGATGATTGGTATGTACGTGTTACATAGCAAATATGAATGTCATGTGTTGTTCACAGTGGCTGACAAGCAACCTTATTTATGCATGGTCAGCTATGAAGGCTGCTCAGTGGTGTCGACTAGTTGACGAGAATCAACAATAATGCCGCCATATCAGACCCGAAGTGTGACCACTAGACCGACCACCATTCAAGCCGGCCTAGATTGAGAATCGTTATTTATAACGTTGACGCATAGCTTAAGCTACAAGGCACGACTAGAAGGCATCATCCTAAGTCGGTCTCATTTCTAGCCACAACAAACATCATCGTTCTCGTATTCTACACCCGTTCCCTTGTTGTCATCTGTCTAGCCACTTTTTTTTTCGTTTTCTCACAGAATGAACACAATTTCGACAGGAGAATCTCATTCGTTGGACCATGAATCGAAATCTTCTACTATATTTTTATTAAATTACAAGGTTTACTAGCTGCAGAAACTACTGCAGCGAAATCAATGCGAATTTTCTATTCCCACTAACGTCTTTGTGATCTCAACCAAGCACGCCAATCTGTTTTCACGTAATGCTCTGCAAATTCTAGAGTATTAGCATCAGAAGCTATTCGCCATTAACGTATCTCTTTGCAAATCTCACTTGACGGGAATTCATTAAGCAATTTCTTCGTCATTCTTTTGTAGTTCCATAACTAACGTCCTACTTCTATTGTGCTTCGAATCGAATCCAATGGTCATTTAAGTCTGATATTTCATCACCGAATGTAAAACTATACGCTTTTTTTATATTCCAATAACATATGCCTGCATAACGATGCTGGAATATCTCAGACTTATGTTTGAGCTTTTTATCCAGTACGCTTAAAAAGACTAAATGTAATTGTAACCGCAATGATGCTGAGATCTCTGCAAAACTCCGGACAATATATCTCATCACTGCAAATATTTTAGCATCATTGTTGCTATAATTCACATCATACCCTGCCATGAAAAAAGAATAGACAGTAAGTGAAAAGTGATTACATAGTGATACATACCACAGCTTCAGCCTAGCTGGGTTCAATACCGATTTGTGCTCTCTAGATCAATCTCAATGACAGGTGATTGCTGATACTACCTATAAGTTATAAGAACAAAGAACACCCGACTCCGTGCTCACCTTCTCGACTCAACGGTACTTCCTGCCGTAACGTATGCGTCAGAAACCTCGTCGCTGCGTAAGCAGGATGAAAGATCACTCAGCGTTATCGAACGTGCAGTCGAAAGGACGATGCTAGGGGTATCCCGTTTCACACAAGTAAGGAAAGGGATCCGAAGCTCCGACCTGCGTCAGCGATCAAGAATCAAAGATGCCGTTCTGTACGCCAAACAGTCAAAGATAAGGTGGGCAGGGACACGTAAAGCGTGTGAACGACAACCGATGGACAAGAGCCGTTAGTGACTGGATTTCTCGCACCGACTCTATGGTCAAAGTTTTTCACGAAAAGCTTAGAAGAAAGATATGATGCTCAACGACTCAACGAGTCCCTAGAGCGATCAGAACCACACTCTGATCTAATCTTGCGTCCGACTGGGAAAAATGGAAGATTTACTGGCGCCCGCTCGAGTCACTCGACGATCAACGGGACTACATGTGATACAGGTGATAAAGGTGATACCTATAAGTTAGAGAAAGACGAAACGAAGGATCTGCATGGTGTGTAGTGGTGAACACCTTAGCCCCCAGAAAAAAGAAATAGCGGGTTCGATCGCTACGGCGGGCACTGGCGGTCCGCAGTTTTGCAAATATCTGAGTATTAATGTGGTTATAATTGTTATAATTCACATCATACGTTGCCATGAAGAAGTATAGGCAGTAAGTAAAAAAGTGATTAGTGAATATAATCTCATCCAGCCATTTTTGGTTAATGCTAAGTTACGTGAGTGTCAAGAATACCGCTTCCTGATATGTGTCCTGGTACCAGATCGACAAGTTTATATATATGTATGTATATATGTATATTTATATATGTATATAAATATGTACATATGTATATATATATATGCTCATCAATCTGGCCTTACATATATATATATATATATACATATGTAAATATGTATATATATTTATATATGTATAGGCCCATGGATCATAAACCTATCTACACAGCTCAATGCACACTGGTGTACATGTAGGCATACTGGCAGAGGTAAATTCACATGTTTATATCTATGTATATATATAATGCATGTATATGTATGTAAGCGCATGCATTCGTGCATATATCTACAAAGACACACTGTATCCATATGCTGAAGGGAAACCTGTTATTGCAATAGGGTTTATGGTGGTTTATTATGTGGGCATACATTCAAACGGCGTCACAATAGCTGTGCACAACATCCATTTCGTGAAATTCATCGATATTCTCGAATGCACCGCCGTAAATGAGCTTTTGGTATTCTACTTATGACATGACAATTATGAATATTCAGCTGTTCTTTTTTAAGAATCATATTCTGCGCTCTAACAATGAATTCGATGAACGTTAAACGATATGTTTATACCACAGTCTCAGTGATTATGGATATTCTGGATCTAGTTGCAATAACTGCTATTGTTATATACATTTTTCTTGTCGATCAATGTATTGTTGTTGTTCAAACTCGAAGTAAGCCTTCGTTCAACCTATTCTCCTTACTCTCAGTAACTCACGATTTATCAGATTAAATTTCTCCTTGCGAACTTTTTTAGACGGAATTTTATTGGATATCATACACATTTAGTATTAAAATCAATAAAACAAACAGTTTCAGCTTAGTCCATGGATTGGCTGAACGTTTATGTTTCATTTCTATCCTGAATAACAAAATAAACTTAAGGTAACACATTTCGATTCTCCTAACTAACATCACAATGAATCATCTTCCAACGATGAACGCTATCGTTGTTGATGTTGGTGTTGGCGTTGGTGTTGTCCTCCAAATGTCGCCCATAAGTCGGTCGACTTGTATGTTTTCGTTGCCTGACATCGTTGATTCGTCTTCAACTCTCTCACAGATTTAAGCCGACATTTTAGGCAAAAGACACGTCGATCGTAAGTACTTTGTAGTATCGATGATAAAATTGCGAAAGCAAAGCGTTATGATCGTTATCGGTCAGAAATATCACCGTTAAGATCATCACTTTATATGAGTTCGTCGTTTCTCACTAATATGTTATCGTGTTGTTCATCCGAAATGATAATGTTATATCAGTTATATGTTATATAAAAGTGATGCATTCTTTTCATTGTCATTTCCATTTCTGTACGTCATCATTATTAATGCATAGCGCACGATGCCTACAATTTCTCCATTTAGTCGACTGCTGTAGCAGTTGAGACGGAAATCCTATTCTTGTTTTCAATTCTCATGAAACTTAGTTTTTTGTCGACAAAATGCTTAAAAGGTTTGACATAAACATCCATACCTGCAACGTCTACTACTCGATGGTACAGTCGCGTCTTACTGGACGATATCGCATTTGTTTCTGCACTGCGCTGCTGGAAACGAAATCTTTGACGAATAAAATTGAGAAATTGTAACTGAACATTCTGGTGAATTTATGTCAGCCAGTAGTGCTCAAAGGGCTGGGCGTGGCGCGGTGATTAGAGGAGTCCTGCAACACACACGAGGTCTTCGATTTGCTGTCCTGAGCTCACCGAACCTTCTATCCTTCCGGAATCGGGAAAATGGCATCAAACTTTTTCTTGGAGAGTCGCAATACAGATTTGATGCATAGGTGTGCCACTGTAAGTCTAGGTCAGGTACACACCCAATCACCTCCAATGATGCTTAATGAAGTCTAGTGCACGACGCACACTCAGGGGATTGATCAACGTCGAAAGCTTCGACTTTTTATTCTTTAAATAATGTTTTGCTTTTTTATTTTCCACTTACTACAATTTTCACGGCAGGGTACTAAGCGACCACAATGTTGCTGAGATATTTGCAAAACTCTGGACCACAGGTGTCTAAGGTGAGCAACGAACGCGCTATTGTCTTTTCCGGGGAGTAACGCGTTCACCACCACACCATGCGAGTCTTTCGTTTCGCCTGTCTCTCAGCTAGTTCTATCGATCAGCGCCCTCAGCAATCAACCGTCAACGGGATCTGGGGAACTCACATCAGCATTGAACCCAGTTAACCTGAGGCTGTAGTTGAAATCACAATGTTTTGCTTTTTATTTTCTGCCTACTACAATTTTCACGGCAGGGTACTAAGCGAAATACAACCACAATGTTGCTGAGATGTTTGCAAAATTCTGGACCACAGGTGTCTGAGGTGAGCAACGAACGCGCTATTGTCCTTTCCAGGGAGTAACGCGTTTTCCAGATCAATCCCGTTGACGGGTGGTTGCTGATGGCGCTTTTCGATAGAACTAGCTGAGAGACAGGCGAAACGAAGGACCTGCATGGTGTGGTGGTAAGCGCTACTCTCCGGAATGGACAATAGCGCGTTCGTTCACCACCTTAGACACCTATGGTCCAGAGTTTTGCAAATATCTCAGCACCATTGTGGTTGTATTTCTTTAAATAATGTTCAGAATAAACAGATATATGCGTCTTTAAAGCTGAGAGGGACGTTAAATAATTTTCAACCCCTTTTTAATCATGTATGACTCATGCATGAGTCGTGAAAGTGTTAAACGGTTTTATGCATTCATGCGTTTAGCTCCCCACATCACAGATTAGTTCTTTTAGAAGGGTCTTATCTAGTAGGTTTAAGCAAAATTTTTAATGAATTTTGCAACTTTTCAGTGGTTTTAGATCACCATTTTCACTGCTTTTGAAGCTGGAAAATCATGCTTAATTTGAGGTGTACTTAGTTCGTATACCATTCGTATCCGATATTGTCCTCACAAAAATGAACGACTTTTTTCATGGATTTGAGATCTTTCCTCACAACTAAAAGCGAATAATGAAATGCTGAACGATGTTTCAATACATTGTGCTTGGAATTTCCGAAAACTGGAAGCTTTATACCGAGTCGCGTGGTCCACGACGGCCGAACGTCGTTTTGATGAGGGTTGGACGAACAGTACTATGAACCACATCGACATTTCGAACGTCTACCACTTCAGGAAGGGCGTGAGCGGCGCAGTGGTCGGAGGCGACCTGTAACACACACGTGGAATCGTTCCCCCGCGCCTATGGCCCACCAAGCCTTCCATCCCGGGGTTCGGCAAATTGGTACCAGACTTTTTTGGGAGCATAACAGCACCGGCTCGATACATCGGTTGGCCACGGCGAATCATTGTAAAGGCCAGATATGCATCCAATCACCTCCAAATGATGCTTAATGGAGTAGAATGCATGGCGCATCCCTCAGGAGTTGATCAGGGCTAAAAGCTTTTATTCTTTTTTTTATTCTTTTACTGCTTCACTGTGTTACTGTGGATAAGAGTAGGGCAGTTAAGGCCTTATGCTTTCGCCTTCTGTTTGGGATTTTCTACAATTGCTTCCGAATCTTCAAGAACCGCGAACTAGTGATGAGGCCGTTTTTGTTAAACGTCCGCACTTCGCAAACAGGTATAAGCGCAAGAACGATTATGAAACCTATATAGAAGACCGTTGTGCATATTTTAATTATCCTCGCTTAAAAAGTGGTCAGCTACACTCGGATATATACTAATTCAGAGTACGTTATACTAGTAACGCATGTTCAACTTAATATGGTGAACATGTTGGTAGTCTTCGATCTCTCTAATTATTCCGCTTCCCTAGAGAAATTAAATGCCAATTCATTGCCGAGCGAAGACGCCACGTCTTGCATTTTTCGCTGAACAACATAAAACAACTGTTGTATACCTTGTAGTGTCGTAATACTTTATCAATAATAAATACTAAAAAGAATAGCAGCAGTGTTGATTCGTGAGAAGTCTCACTATAAATAATCGTCTTTCATTCAATCATTTCTATCACTCATTGTGCTGCTTCATTTTTCATTCAAATAATGAAAGATTTCCACTTCCCTATGACTTCGTAATTCTGGGAAAACAGAAAGCATCAGAAAATCCAGGGAGTATGATCCAGGATCCAGGGTTTTTCAAGACACAAATCTCTAGTCTTAATATATTCCACACTTATTACTATGCCCTTTATAATTTATTACTAGTCTGCATATATCATCTATCAATTCCTCTTCTTCGATCCCATCTAGTAGGATGTATAGGATATGAATGAGCTGTGACTACCAGCTTTGTATTACTAAAGAATGTTGTTTCCATCGATTTTGGTGTCTATTGTGTTTTCCCGTCCAAAACTTTCTTCAATTTCAGGGAATTCACTGATTAATTCGTGTTTGATTCCAGGCTATACGGGGCGGGACACCGCCTCGATATATCGGAAATCCTGAAGCGAATACACGTGGCAGAGGAACCTCTGCCACTTACGATCGACCACAACGAGGTCGCATATATTCACGCCGCTAAGGTAAAATAATGATGGTTTCTTCACACCACTTATCAATGGTCTTACATGTTCGTGTGGAATCCGTTTTCATTGCTCTTTAACCAATGAATATCAAATTCACTTTTAGCGAAAATATTATGCAAATAGAGCTTTGAAGCGCACAAAAGCGATCTGAAAAACAGAGTATTCGCTATAATGAAGGAAAAACAACGGCTATTACTCCCATTTATTCAAAGTCCTTCCGGAGTGTTAGATTAAACACTGGAGAGTTCGTTGTCTAAATTGAAGTGTACTTACATTTAATTGTAAGTTATGCTATTACTATATCACCTGTGTCGCCTGTTATTAATAAACAGCTTGAAGAGATGAAATGTTGAAGTGTCCACTCCTCTTTTCCACGCATCAACGCCACTCAATGCGCTTCAAATTTTTGAATGACACGAAACGCACTACACATTTCATAGGAGACGTTTTACTTTCGCTGTCTTTTTTTTCATGTACAGATAGCAACGGGTAACTCGTCCAGCTCTGCAAATCAAATAGGCCCTAGTTTCTCTTCTTTTTTACTGTCCAGTAACTTGTTTCCGGTGGAAACGCGTAGCTCAAGTGTTGTTAGTGATCCGTCTCTCGTTTGCATTATAGTCACTTGACCACGTTATTCCATCAAAATACAATACAATGAAGATGTGTCAGAAGAAGGTATAAGTCACTGCAAAGCAACAAAGGTCTGAAGCTCACTCTTTCAGTTTAATTGCATCTTAGGGCAAGGATGTAGTTTATGCTGGTTCATATCTTACTCTCCTACTGGTCACCCTGGATCAAGGACCACTACTTACTTGCTACAGATCCGTTTCATAAAGAATATCCCTGATATGAAACTTAACAAAGTATCTAAAACGTTTCCTCAGATGTTGATAAGTCGTTTGTAGAATGAGCAGTAGCAAACTTCGATATATTTGTTTATAGATCAGCTATTCCGTAACCCTCTTTAGCGTTATGAGGGCAGTCTACTAAACGGTTTCATTCATTTCTACTTACTAGCACTTACTTACATTGTTGTGAGATTGTATTTTCCACTTCTTCACATAAATTTGAGTGGTACCCGCCTGCAACCTCAATAATCTCAATTCCATGGACTGCTGATATCGCTACATGGAGTGGTTCACTGAAATGCTCGCTCTTGAGATTTGAGTAGATGGAATTTCGAAAATTTCATATCTTAAAGAAACAGGGCAACATTACAGTAAGACGTTATCTTCACTAAGAAATGAAGAAATGAGCAAAAAACATGATCTACTTGGGAGTAAAATGTCAATAAAGCGAACCAGTAAAGCGAACACGTATCGCGCCCAGTTCTGAGTAGCTTTGCGAGTTGTAATATTGTGCCATGCTGCCGTGATATCATTACTAATGGGATAACAGCTCGGTGTATCATAGTGCAAACTGCTTTTTTTTCGTTAGACGGACAATAAATGGAACTGTTTTGATGGAAAGTACACTTTTTTCTAAATGCAGCTTTTCAATTTAAACCATTTTTGTTCAACTTCGCCAGCTATGCATTGAATAACAAAGTAAAATCACAAAGAAAGCGTTATCCAAAAAAATTTAATGCAGTGATTAAGACGAAAATTTGAAGCTTAAATGAAAATATATTTTCTAAACGGTTTCCCTCCCAATGGTTTACCCCCCTCGTCGTGGCTGGGAGTTGTTCCCTGGCGTTGCTCTGTGATGTACAGCGGAGGGTCTCCCAACCTAAGAATGAATCCGATCCGCCGCCTCCATCAGGGAGCCCAGCTAAGAGTAAACCAATACCAGGACCCACCACCGTCCTGGTATCAAAGTCGCATGGTGGTAAATCTCCCTCTGATCCACAAGGGCTGCGACTGCCAGTGGTGATGACGTCCTGGTGCAGACTTTGGCCAGGCTGTCATCTGGACGCCAGCGAACCACAACTGCTAAACCAGCAAATATCTAGAGAATGGAAATTATGCTGAGGCCCTCATAATCAGTCAAGACCGTCCATCAAAGTAAGTAAGTAAATAAGCATAACGCTTTATTAAAGAAATGAATGACGATGAAAATAACGATGGGAAAAAGGACCAACGAACAGAGATTGTAATCGCTTTCCTCTTTGACCTTTTGTTAGCGAAATCAAATTCACCACTAAGCTTTCCAAGATGCTTTCCGTACAGCGCGTGTAGCGGCGATGTTCTGCAATACACGCGCTGTCATTGTTTCGATCACGCCCCCGGTTAAAACAATCACTGCATCCATCCCGGATCGGCATATTGGAGCAATACTTGTCTGGAAGGACAAGAAACACAGATTTGTCACCACTCGTAATTTTATCGTAAGTCACCTTATATTCAACATATGTATTCAATCACCTCTAGCATTCTTAATAGAGTGACATGCATGACAGCGATTAATGAAGGCTAAACCCTCTAACCTCTTTACATTATACGACACATGCTCTTCATATAATCATATGACTATACTTTCATATACTAATGTGTGTATGCAGAATTTTTGGGGTTTGATGAAAAATCTTTGGTAAGTGGTTAGATATGAGAGTCTGGTTTTCAGCTTCAAAAAATGACAACGGTAGGACAGGCAGCGTTGGCTGCCGGAGCGTCGGGTTCGACGATCACCACACCCAACTCATTGTGTTCCACACCGGTTTCACTCTATCCACAACCTCATCTCTACCAGTACATGCCAACGAATTCGTTCACTAATCAACTATGTGAGGTATGAAAGTTATGTAGAATTATGCTTATCCAATTAATTGTTTTCATTCTAAACCTATTTATTGCTAATGTTATCAATTACTGAAAAGAAGTAAACGAACGAATACTACTTAAAGAGAAGAGAACTGATATTCGAAAAAAAGCGCTCTATTGACATTCTTGACTAGATTACCGAGAGAAAAATTAGTCTTGGCACGGGAAAAGAAACTACTCACCTACAAATCATTCTTTTTAGTGACAGCTGGTGCTTGAAAAATATAACACTTTCATTTTCTTGATAGTTTTGCACAACCCAGGTTGACAGTGTTTTAATTAACATAGTAAACCAACATTCAAATGGTTTGGAAAACATTCATATGCGTACTGATGAACTCTGTGAAGAAGAAAATGAAAAAAATATCTAACGAACAGAAAGTAAGTATTGATTTTGGTGATTATATAGAGACTTAAGAAATGGGGGGCATTTTTTAGATGGAAGGAAATCCCTAGGGCAAAACATTGCTTATGACTAACTCTTCATTCTACTTCCAGTAAATCTCTAATCCGGTCGTGAAACTACAAACATAAAGCTAAAAAAACCTCCCGGTGTTGATCAATTCTAGGGATGCGCCATGCATTCTACTTGATCAAGCATCGTTTGGAGGTGATTGGATGCATATCTGGCCTTAACAATGACTCGCGGTTGCTTACCGGCAAACAAGTCTGGTACCAATTTGCCGATCCCGGAGGGATGGAAGCCTTTGTGTGCCATGGGCACCGGGATCGATCCCGCGTGTGTATTGCAGGGCGCCTCCGACCACTGCGTCACACCCGCGATACAACAAATATGACCATACAAAATGTGCAAGATGATAGAACCATATAAGTCAAAAGATAGGCAAAAAAAAGAAAAGTACGAAATAGGGTAACCAGCTTGACACCTTCAAGCTCACACAACACACCACTGTACACTTACTTTTTTCGTTTTCATGTTTTTCGCCCATCTTCTGTTGTTAAGCTGGTATGCACCCGAAATTTTAGTGTGCATAGAAATGAGGCGCACCTACATAGCGGGTTTGCTAAGTTTTTTTTTAATTTTCGTTAGAAATAAACATGAACATGAGGACCTTAGGAGTAAATAAGTTCTATATTTCGATGTGACACATGCGTTTATGTCAATATTGATAGTATATAATAATATTACTAGTAATGTATAGACACCTACACCTGAATTCACATTCGTTCTTAACACTTGCATACGTGCACGCCTAAAAATCCGTACACATGTATATGAATACGCACAGACACACACGTACACGGGCCCACACGCATATATGCATGTATATATATATATATATATACATATATATATATATATATATATACATATATATATGCATATATATACCAGGATCCACCACTGTCGTGGTATCAAACTAGTCGCATGGTGGCATATCTCCTTCTGATCCACACAGGCGGTGGCTGCCTCTGGTGGTAACGACCTGGAGCAGATTTTGGCTAGGCTGACCGCGGGACTCCAAGGAAACACAATGGCTAAACCAGCAAAACTCCGAAAAATGGAGATTATACGCTGGGGTTCGTACAACCAGTGAGGATGGGCAGTGTAGGTATCCAAGTAAGTAAGTACACATATATATATGCATACAAATATATGTATGTATGTATCTCAGACATACATACACACACACAAACACAGATATGCACATATATACGTATATATATGTATACATGTGTATACATATATATATATATAGATAGGCACACCATGTGCATGAGTGGACGAACATGTCTAATAAGAGTAATTTTGAACTATATTGTTGTAATGTAGTGTTGCCCAGTGATACCCAAATGATGTGAAAGGAAGCATAACTGAACATTTCCAAATTCTTACTTACTGCCCATTCTTTTTTAATGGCAAGTTAGTATGTGAAATCGAACTATGAAGACGCTGAATCATGAATGAAAAGCGAATAAGAATAAAAATAGAATAAGAGTAGGGATAAGAATAGAAATAGAACAACATGCTATAAAAAAAGTTGAGATGTTGTTGTCTCACCTGCTGCCTCAGGTTAACTGGGTTCAGTCCTTATTTGTTTTACCATGATCATTCCCGTTGATGGATGATTGCTGATAACATCGTTATGGTAAAACACTGGCTTAGAGCAGTAGGGTATCGCGTAAGCCACCGGAAAGGGTAATCGCAAATTCAAAGCCCAGCTCAGATCCCGAGTTTTTCTCATTTTTTAGTATCCTTGTGGTTATAGCTGAAGATGGTCGAAACATTAAAAAGGAAAAGAAGTGTAGATCACTCTCATCAGTAGGAAGCAGTCATAATGATCCTAAAGCATCCCACTTACAAGAAGATGCTTCATCGTCTCTGAAACTCTCAGTCCTTTATTTAAAATCATTAATTGTTTTGTCATATTTGTTTTAAAACAGAGTGAATTGGAAATTCTAAAAAAGGATGTTGTGAGAAGTGAAAGGAAATTGCCATCAAAGGTGAACGAAGTGATAGTTGATATAAAGAAGTGATGAGCTTTTAAATGAAATCTCCCAAGTAGTAAGAAACATTTGGACTTCACGTGCTCTCAATCTCAGTAGTGGGGGAACCTGTGTTATTATTTATCTGGCTACCTTTATCAGGAAAAAGGAACAGCGTCCCCCGAAAATTTGGATACTTGCATGTTCATAATACGATTGACTATCATGATGGCAAAAATCTGGGTCCTAATTTCTTAGAAACTGATAACATTTGATTTGACTGTAGAAGGCTTTTTTTTTCATCTCCCACGACATAACCCCTCTTCACATCAACTACTTTTCGGATCCCGGCATATTTTGCATTCGATTCGTTTTCCCGCACTAGTCAACCAAGAAGGTCTTCGGACTTTTCCATTTGGGTTCGGCTGCTACTTGAGGATTTTTCACTTTCGTTATATTTCTGAATGCTGGTAGAGCTCATTCTCCCTGGAATCTTAAGATAGCAGCGTACGACGTTTTCACGCAGATTGCAGAAATAGGGTGAAACCAGGACAAGTGAAGCACCAATCTACTTGCTCTGAAGAGAGGTTGGTGGCTCGAAGCGGATTTGAACCGGTGCCTTCTTCATAATGAAAGGCATTATTATCACTACGCTACCGCATCGATACTTGAAATAGGAAAAAGGAGTCTTCGAAATAAGTATCATTGACGTGATTGGTTCTACAACACATATTCGCCGCTATCTTTTTTCTCTCCATCTTTAATTTTTTAATTTTAAAAAATCATTCATTATGTGACAAATTGCATGGTCCAAATCTGGCAAAACGTTTTTTTTCCAACTTCATATTACAAAATTGTGATATCGCGTACAAGCTGAGATATGAAGAAGTCTTTGATTTTGAAAGTGGAGAGTAAGAGAATGAATCGGTTTATGGTCCTTTCTCTTAATGTCGATCTAGCCTATGCCGTTAAAGTATTCAAATAGAAACTTCATACGTATTGATGGAAAATTCCTACCAAACCTTCGTTTTGTTGACGACATCGTCATGTTTTCGAGAGTACCAATGAAGCAGAGAACTCCACACTCATCTCTTTCTTTGCACTGTCTTTATACTGCTGTGTTATGCAACGGAGAGCTAAGTTGATAACAAACTCACGTTGAAAACTATCTGCATCACCCACGTGCTATTGAATGACCTCTTCCCAACTCTAAACGGCGCTGACAACGTCTAGCCGCAGTTCAAAGCCCAGATCTTCAAAAACTTACGTGATCTTCGAGATCTAGGAGAATGAGAGTACATCGACAATGGAACAGAGATGGATTGTTGGTATAATAAGAAACACATGTGAAAGTTCAAAAAAAAAGAACCATGTAATGAGCTGAGCCTCCTTTCGTGCGACAACGGGTACGATGAGTGGAAATGTTGGTGGCCTACGTCAACCATCGTTATTCGCAGATGAAAACGATACCTAGATCTCGGAATGTGTCTCGCCGACGTCATCGTGGTCCAAGCAGATCGCCAACATGGACCAGCATTATACGAGAAAAAACGAGTAAAATGTGTGCTGAGACCCTCACCTATGAAGACGGGCCATCCAGGTATTCAAGGGAGTAATACGATTTCTTTAGTAGTGCGCTTATTCATTTTTTTCCATGATTAGTGAACTAATTAAAGGAGTTTGAAGTGTGACAGTGGCGTTAGACCACGCATCCCAATGAGCGATGAATTTTACTTATGGATTAATAACTCATTAACGAGTTAGCCTTCATGTTTTATTTACAGGACAAAATGACACTTTTCCTCAAAAGAAATATCCCTAACATATGTTGCACCTAAATCACAACCCCATGTCTATGAAAAGTCGCGATAATTAAGCTGTTCTATAAAAGTGATGTTTACCCTAAATCTTTGCAAGCCATTACGTTGTCGTTGTCATGACATCGTATTGCATGAATTATATATGTCTCATTCAGAGATTTCTATGCGAAAGGTTACATTACATTGCTGTTACTGACTTTGTGCAGATCACTCACTGAACTTGTCATGATGTACTCTGTGTTGATTAAACTCGACACTATGATCATCATATTCTATGGTAGCTTTTTCTCTCTTTTAGTTTTTCATTTAGTAATAGCTTCTAACATTGTTCAGGTCATCGTCTCATGTCAGATGTGTGTGGCTTTTTCCCCGCACGCCACATAACAACCCATCCATCACTAATCTTTTTGCATGTTCCCTTTTTTTCATATACATTATAACCGAGATCTTTTCATTTAATGAAAACGTTCCGTGCATTTTTTCTTAGTGACAGCGCTTTCTCTTTCGGATCAGTAAACGTTAATGCCACCTTATCAACAGGAAGTCAAAATTTACAACGACCACTTTCTCCAGGCCATTTAGCTTCTTGAGCATCAGAATGCCATTATTTTTGACTTGATTGAGATCTTGCGTCATTTGTTTCATTGCTAGTAACATTTCGGAGTTACTCGTTATGTGATTCGATGCACCAAATCGATAACTATTTTATTGTCAATTAAATATATCCACTAAATGTGATGGTGATTTAGCAAAAAATTTTATATAAACGGTGCTATTAGATTTTTCTGACACCTGAACATAATTAAAGGAGTACGCTACTGACACCGTGCTTGTACTTCTACGTGCAGAATCACTTCAGGACCTTTTGTTGTGTGCGATGTTCAAGTCAGAACAATCCCAGAATGTTTTCCAATATAGACTTCAGTTTTATGACCTCATCACGGATTTACGATGGGCTGGTGCTCGGTCGTTATTCCGATAGTGTTATGTTAATCATATTCGTGTTTTGCTTCAATTCCTCTTGTCTCTATGGTCACACATTTTTCACCAACATACGCCAATTCGACATCATATCTTCTTTCAAATCCAAAACATCATCTTCGAAACATTTCTAAACTCTGAAAAACCCAACAATTATTCCATTCATTAAGATGATTAGGTTAGGAACATTTTATGCCAAAAGATTTCTCTACCTGTCCAGTTTTTTTATTATGCCATAATAAAAGAAAAATTAAAAGGCGAGAGCCGTTAAATAGCAAAGTGAACCACCACATTCAGTTCGATGCGCTCTATCATAACATGCAGGCATTTCGTGGTGATCAGGTTGCAAGTTCTAGTAAACGAGCATGATTTCTAATTGGTGTACCAGAAATCGTTTAGTTTTATGTCATTTTCTAGTAATAAATTGACCCTCCAAAAGAGTTGCTAATGCTAAAAGGGACAACGTAAAATTGACTAAGGAGAATTCTTCTTTCAATTTTCCTTCATTATGACTACAGTGCAAAAATTACACATGTCCATTTACCGAGTTGTCAGGTTAGGAATTCCGGGTTACCTTACGTCAATTTCAAGCTTAAAGATAGTAGAAATGCATAAATCAGTCAACACTGGACATGTATCCATGCATCATTGTCATTGTTCGAGTTGTTCACATCATCCCCCCCCACCCCCTCCTCTCTCTCCTTCATAGCGTGATCGCTCATTGAATAGCTTTTCATTTTCAATCAATTCATCCAGAAGTCCTTTCGTCATTCAATGCAGACTCAATGTTCGCTTTTTTGACAATGAACTGTGGTGTGTCACTAGATGGAACATACTGGCAGCATTCGACTCCCTGAGTCTCTTCTCAGTCCTGAAAAGCTAGCACATTCCGTACATTTTGGATTCATCACAAGCGTTCATGAATATTTTTTAAAAAATATTCTTCGCTGTCTTAACGTTTTTATTTACTCCCTATTCTTTTTTAACGGCAGGGTATGTTGCGAAATATAACTTCTACAATGCTGAGATATTTGCAAAACTCTGGACCGCAGGTGTCTGCAGTGGGGGAACGAACGCGCTATTGCCCTTTCCGAGCAGTAACGCGTTCACCACCACACCATGCGAGTCCTTCGTTTCGCCTGTCTCTCAGCTAGTTCTATCGATCTTTTGCCCTCAGCAATCACCCGTCAACGGGATTATATTCTATTCTGTACTATATATCTATATTAAAGATATTCTTTGCTGTCTTCACATTTTCTCTCCAGCTTCATGTATCTGAGAATTCCTTTATGAGTTTGCATTTCATTTCAGCAGTTCCCATTTAGATGCAACTACAGCCACAGTTAAATAGCGCTTATGAAGGGATTCCGATATTCATTGTTCCTCAAAATGGACTCGGGCCGTCCACTGTATCCTTAGCTGCGTTACAGCGGGCCGCGGTTTGTTTTCTTACTCTTTTTTTTCTTTTTCTCAGTGCCCATTTTATATTTTATTTGGACTGAGCTGGTTAAATCGATTTTAGGAGATCAAGAATGCTCTCGCCAACGCGCCGCAGGAGCCGAAAATCGATACGAGCAGTACGTGAAACAGTGGTAGAAAAATATGTCGTAATATAACATATTATCATCCTCGACATACAAATCTGACGACAAGAATCATTTCTTGAAGAGGAACTCAAGCAATGAGAATACTAAGAAACTATGCACAATTTGCCCTTCTATATTTTCACGTTATATTGCTGTAGGCACTAAGGTTATAACTCTAAAGACCGACTTTCCAAAAACCTCAGCATTGATAGTTGATATATTTGTTTACATGACCTTACAAACTGATCTTCTTTAGCTGATGCGAGGTTGGTGTAGGTCTTCGTTGTCGTTGTCGTTGTTGTTGGTGTTGTTGCTCGATGGCTGACGTTTCGGCGATTTCGCGTTCCTCATAGCCTGGACGTATTTTTATATTACCATACTTTAATTATTCGGTGGAGAAGGCTAAAGTATAAATGAAGATTAAGGTTTTAAATAGATGGTGGGTTAGAATGCTACGGTCAAGCTGAAAGGCTACTCACCATGATTTTACGAGTGGGTCAGTTAGTTCGCAACCGTCTCCACGATCGTTTGTGCAGTTCAGTAAACTGTATTATCTGTCCTAACGGGAGAGACGGGGATTGCATGAGTTCAGGTATAATATACTTGATCTCATGTAACGCATGCAGTGAGGAATATATTGGGGAAACGGGTAGACCATTGTGTTCGCATAAAAGAACATCTAGATGCGAAAGTTCAAATTCGTTAAAACGCGCCTCTAGGGTACGTTAGGGCACAAAAGCACAACGGCGATGATTTTGAAGTGACTGTACGGATCCCTAGCGCAGGAGTCGAAAACATCAACGTGCAAAACTCTTGAAGCGTTTTGGATAAATTTCAAAAATCCAAAGATGAACCAGAAAGACGAATGCCTCACTATCACACGTGACCTGGCGCCCTATTTCAAAATGATATTTTGACCCCGGGGTGTGTCGTGCTCGCGACTCCACATGAACAACGCGTGGGCCAGTCCCACTCGTAACATCACGGTGAGTAGCCTTTCAGTTTGACCGTAGCATCCTAACCCACCATCTATTTAAAACTTTGATCTTCATTAATACTTTAGCCTTTACCAACGAATAATTAAAGTATTCTAATATAAGATACGTCCAGGCTCCGAGGAAGGCGAAATCGCCGAAACGTCAGCCATCGACCAACAGCAACGACAACGACAACGAAGACCTATACCAACCTCGCATCAGCTGAAGAAGATCAGTTTATAAGACCATATAAATAAATATGTCAACTAAGATTATAGTATAGTTGCTTTTAAGTCTGGTAGTAATAGAATTAATCTTGCTTGCTTTTTTAGCTTTTATAAAATCAACACTGACATCAAACCAAGTATTCGTTGTAGTTACATCACTTTTAATCTAACAATTGTCAACGATTTCCCACAAGTTGCTCGGAATGCAGCTTGGATGAAGTATTGTGAATTTATTCTCCTATTTTCTTCATCTAAGGACGCGTGTATAGCAGTGGTCGGAAGCGCCCAGCAACACACATGCGTTCGGTTCCTGCATCCATGGCCCATCAAACCTACCATCCTCCGGGGTCGGGAAATAGGTACCACACTTGTCTGGGAGGATAGCAGCACTGGCTCGATGTATCGGTAGGCCACCACGAGTCATTATAAAGGCCACATATGCATTCGATCACCTCCAAACGATACTTAATGAAGTCGACTGCATGACGCATCCATCAAGGCTGAGAACATTAATCTTTTATCCTTATCTACGATTAACTGTTAGTGCTATTAATTAGTTTGTGTAGTTTAAAATTTTTTAGCAACCCAGCAATAAGAAGGTGTTTTAGAGCATTTTCACGTATTTGTTGGAGATCTCAGTGCAGAAGTCGATAACAGGGCGTTGAAAGAAGCGTTTTCTGTCCACGGTGAAGTCAGGTACCAAACCATTTTCCCTACTTGCTGTATAGTTACCTTTTCGTTTAAGAAAAGTTTGTTTGCTTCAAATGTATATGTTTAATGTTCTGTTGCTGTTCTTCACGTCTGATATGTTTTCTTTGTGTAAAATACGTTTTTCGTGATTTTTCTGCCGTTCCACTTTAACAACCATAATACTTCTGTGCTAATCATATACACAATACAAACGATACAGAAATGTTTTTCTTCAATAAGCAAGCATATTTTGAAATCTCTAAACACTCCACTACGAGCGCATAGGGACACAGAAACACAACGGAGAAGATTTTGAAGTAGAAGTCACCGTACTCGCATAGAAATCCAAAATATCGGCGCATAAAACTCTTCAGGCGTTTTGGATTAGTTGCAAAATTCAAAAATGAACCGCAAGGAAGAGTGTTGTTGACACGCGTGACCTCGCGCCGTACCTCAGGCTGATCCAGTAATCTGACCCAGGCACAGTCTCGCTGGTCTACCGGATTGAATCGTCGCATTTCTCCATTCAGGCAACCAAATAGAAGTGTGGGAATGAACCTCATGCTATATGTGGCAGTTTGGCCTTGGAAAACACCTCCAGCGATAACATGGGAGTCGCTAGGGGGTTTTTGTATTATGAATGTTCAAATTTTGAAATAAAGAGTTTTGAATTCCTTATGACATCATATTTCGATCTATATACCAGGAACTCTTTGTCAATTGCCGTCCTTTGCCTTACAAAGACACTTTTAACCTTTTAATTTTATTGTTATACTTAATCATGGGCGCGTGCGGCGCAGTGGTCGGAGGCACCCCTGCAACACACACATGGGATCGATCCCTGCGCGCATGGCCCACCAAGCCTTCCATCCCGCCGGGTTCGGCAAATTGGTACCAGAGGCTTTTTTGGAAGGATAACAGCATTGACTCGATACTTCGGTTGACTACCGCGAGTCATTGTAAAGGCCAGGATATGCATTCAATCACCTCCAACCGTTGCTTAAAAAGTCGAATGCATGGCGCATCCCTCAGAGGTTGATCAACGCCGAGAGCTTTATCCTCCATTTTTTTGTATTAATCATATAGTTACAAACAATCCAACAAGCAGATCATTTTTGAAACATTTCGCCTCTTGAAGTGTTAAGCTTGCGGTCCGATAATATTTCAGTACTAGAATTAAATTAATCGATATCAAAATAAGTGCGCATTTTTTAATCAGATTCTCCTCCACGCATTCCAACGGCCATCTTTAAGAAGAGAATCTCAAACTTCCTTAAAACCACTTAGTGACACTAACAAGTTGCGTAACGACGTCCGAGTCGTTCTGCTGCTCACTGAAAGAAGTGTCATCCTGTTCTTCGTACAGCATCGGTTTCGCAGGAGAATTGTTTGGTTTTGTTAAGACCATATGTCAATCGTGCTGAACAACCGATTGTTTTTCTGGCGCGCTGTAACACCGTTGAATAGTGTTTTTTTTGTGTCTCATAAGAAAAATTATTGAGACTGTACATGTTCAACATGGGCTCTTAAATTCCAAGTGTTGAAAGCAAAAAGATCGGAATTGATTGAATATTTGAATAGCTCATCTTCACGACGAGTCATACGTGTTCATGCACATTTGCCACTTAACCGGTATGTTGCTCGCTCGGAAATAACTCTTCTTTAGAGTCTCAACAATCCCATTTTAGAACATTCCTAGGCCTTCAGCGCAGGAATTCGTCGGCCATGGTGGATTATAGGAAGAACTGTCACATTGTGACTGGGTTCCTTCCATCCTAACTGGATCTTTTATTGGAAATGTTTAAGCCATTCTCACCTTTGTTCAAAGGATGAACTCTTTTCTGTTCTTCCTTGTTGAAAACTACGGAACAATCTTCGGCAGGATGACACAGTGAACTACTGTGGGGAAAACCGGTATTTCTAATCCCAAATAACTATTCAATAAAATCTGACTTCAAAGCTTTTTGTCAAACTTCCTTCAAACTTACTTGTGTCGTATCACATTTTTTTAAGGAAAGTTTTTTTCGTTTATACTCATTTAAAATTTACGCGACAGCGTGACCTCTGTGGGAGCCACGCGTACGTAAATAATGGCTGCTTCCAAAGTTAAAGCAATATATCTCAGCGGTTTTTGAATTTAATCAATTGCCATAGAATCTACTAGTAGAAGATGGCTATGTATTTCTACTACTAAAGCAAATGAACAAGCGGAATTTTATCCAAAAAGGACACGATCGTGTTCCCATTGTATAGCTTATGTTTGCTTTTCAATTGAAGGCATTGAAACTTTAAATATTAGAATCAGTTTTTTGGCAGGCTTGATTCTGAAGGTACAAAATTTGAATGCTTTAAAGAACTATGCATGAGATTAATGCGATAGGCCAGTATCTCTTCTATATGTCTACAAAGATCCGAACTCCTGAAATACTCTAGTGATCGAGAAATTATCGTCAATTTTCGAAGGACCACCTTCGTCGCGAAAAGTTAGAGTATTAACATTTAACTCAGTGTGTTAAAGACACTATGATTTCCGTTGTTAGTACGTTCATTTCAAAACTTTCGGAAAAAAAAGTTCTACTGAAATGACACTGCGCAATTTGTCCCGATGAGGTTTATGAATAGGCGTGGAGATGAAATTGACGCTTTTCGAGAGGATATTTGATTGTCGGTATTGAATCGAAATTATTCCAAACCTACATATTTAGCATGAACTCTTTACGCTTGGGTTTCCTAAGGCTATAAACCATCCTAGTATTAAATTGCTACAAAATGTCATTGATAATAAAATGATACTATTTACCTATTCGGTTTGCTTGCCTACACGGATCGCGCAATAATTATTTGCATGGAATGTTGAGATTCCCATGTTGAAGTGATCCATCATAGTTTGGGGGAGTTCGCTTCTCAGAGATAGGGATATTCTCGGAGGCTCCAAATTCGTAGGCTTACGTTTACTCTTATTTGGCCTCAGAATGGCAATCTGCTATGTTTCTTTCACTTTGGTGACCTTGTTAGAGGATAAAACCTATTATGGACAGTGCAATTCAATACCAAGCATGCTCGCAGCTATGATGATATCGTACACCATCGTGAGAACAAATGAAATCGGCTATAAATACTATATGTTTCATAATTTCTTGTATACACCTGGTAATAAATGCGCAGTAACAACTTTCAGTGAGGCTAAAGTAATTCGTGATTCACAAACGCAGAAGTCGAAAGGATATGGATTTGTTTCTTATCCAGTGAAAGAAGTGAGTGGTAAAATCTTACAAAAGAAAAAAATGTTTATATTGTTATGTTACACTATTATTCCGCAGTACAACTTTATCTATGAACATTCTAGAACGCAGAAAAAGCCATAAGCGCCATGAATGGACATTGGTTAGGTCGGCGAGCTATTCGAACAAATTGGGCAACACGAAGGCCACCTGATGAAACCAGAGAGAAGCTCACATTTGAACAGGTCTGAAAGTAAATCACACTTGAGTCAGTTGTCTCGAATGGTCGTCACAGTTCACGAAAAGTTGAATGCACAATGAATCTATTTCTGCTCGTACACAGCAATCATTTGGCCCCAAAAGCAACAAAAAGCTCTTTTCTAAAGAGCCATGATTTTTCAGAGAGCTCAGTTCTTTTCGTATTTTCTCATAAAAGGAGCTCAATGAAATCTTTAATGCCACCGAGTCTTGGTGCAAAATGTAAAGAAAACTTTGTGCTTGATTTGTGCATGACTATGAACAGGTAGTAGATCCAATTATTCAATATTTTCGAGAAATAAGTTTTAGATAAAAACATATCTAATGAAATCCTATTGATCCAGTAACCTAAGCGTGTGTAGTTCAATGGTTAGAGATTTCATGCAATATACACAAGGTCGATCATTTGCACGATCCCTCTCCCCCTGTGATCATTAAGACTTCCATCCCTCCAGGGTTTGGCAAATGGATACCATACTTGTCTAGGAGGGTAATGGCATTGACTTGGTGCATGGGTTAGCTATCTCAAGCCATTCTATAGGCTGGATAGGCCTACCATCACCTCAACAACGTTACCATTGAAGTCTACTCAGGCATTTATCAACGGCAAATGTCTTGTCACTCATCTTTAATCAGCAACCAGTGATCTTCCTTTGTTGATATCTACTTTTTTGTTGGTTAAAAGTGATATTTAGTCACATTCTTATTATGTTGTCTTAAATTCGCCTCACGAAACTCTGTCCACTAAGGTGTTCAATTCAACCAAACCCGACAACACATCAGTTTATGTGGGAAACGTGAATCCGAACACTACCGGTAAACATTTGTATTTACTAATTTACTTATGATGTAATTCTTACTAAGCCTTTTCTTTCTTCATGTTCGTAATAGCTTCTTTCATAATTTCTTATATATGTGACACGTAGTAATAACTTCAACGAAGATTGCAAAATAGGGAAGAAATTTCCACCCAATGATGTTTTCCTCTTTTTCCAGAGAATGACCTCAGAGAACCGTTTTCTGTTCACGGTGAAATCACCGAAGTACGGTTATTTAAAGCACAAGGTTACGCTTTCGTTCGATATGAGCGTAAAGAATGTGCAACGAACGCCATCATGGAAATGAATGGGAAGGAAATTGGTGGCAATACGATACGCTGCTCATGGGGTCGAATGCAACAGGTGGGGATCGATCACCTTAACGATCACATCTTTATTTCTTCTGTGTATTCCTTATCATACCCATATATATATATATATATATATATATATATATATATATGTATAGCTGACGCGTGTAGAGCACTGCGATGCAACCCATCGCACTCCATTGTATAGGCCAAATGCACATTCAGTCACCTCTACGATACTTAATGAAGTTGGATGCATAACGCATCCATTGTGGACTGATCAACTCCGAACGCTTTATCGTTTATCTTCTATACGTACATAGCTATTTGTAGTTAGAGGTGACCTGAAAGGCGCATGTTGTTTTTAGCTCGTTCTCACGGTCCATGCTTACGAAGTGCACCAATCATCTGGTATTATCAAATTCGTATCAAATTTGTCTGAGACGAAAAAAAGACCGGACTTTATGCATCGTTGTACTTAACCAAATCATTATATAGATGAAATATGCATATACAATCACCTCTACGGTGCTGCGAGTGGAGTGGAGTGCATGATGCTTCCCTAAAGCATAAGTCAACACCGAACAGTTTTTCGGCCATCGTTTAACGTTGATAAGAATTAGAGACAGATTAACCAATTGTTTTACATAACATATTGTCTGTGACTGCTTCTGTCTTAGATAGTGAGATAGAAGCAGTTATGGAAGCCACTGGTAGTCAAGGAGTCCCTACTCAGTACATAAAGATTCGTCGTGAACTGTACAGAAATTTCACAACCAAGATTTCACCCATTCTACAACGATATTAACATTGACGTCAAAAGAGGTTAGGCAAGGTGATAGCATCTCGCCAAAATTATTTACCCGCCACCCTCCAGAACGTCATGCGAACACTGGAATGAGATAATGTGGGAGTGAAAATCGAAGGTCGGCAATAGCACCATCTTCGCTTTGCTGATGACATCGTCCTTATAACACCAAACATTAGCCAAGCAGAACGTACGCTTGCCGAGTTTGATAAAGCCAGTGGAAAGATTAGTCTTGACTAAACCTCACAAAAAAAACGATGTTCATGAGGAACGGATTGATTTCATATGCCCCATTCACGCTCAACGGAACGAATATCTCCGGATGCTCCATTTATGTCTATCTAGGTCGGGAAATCAATATGATGAACGACTTAGCTCCAGAACTGAGCAGAAGGAAACTAGCGGCCTAGGGAGTTTTCAAGAACATCGAGGATATAGTGAAGAGGACAAAGAACACCCGACTCCGTGCCCACCTTTTCGACTCAACGCTACTTCCTACGTTAACGTTTGCGTCAGAAATCTAGTCGCTGCGTAAACAGGATAAAAAATCATTCAGCGTTATTGAACGCGCAGTCGAAAGGACGATGCTAGAAATGTCCTGTGTCACACAAATAAGGGAAGAGATCCGAAGCTCCGACCTACGTCAACGATCAATAATCAAAGATGCCGTTCTAAACGCCAAACAGTCGAGGATAAGGTGGGCCGGACACATAATGGGTATCAACGACAACCGATGGACAAGAGCCGTCAGTGACTGGATTTCTCCGGGTTCTCAAAGGCACTGCGGGAAGACCATCGATCCGATAGTCAGAGCTCTTCACGAGAACCCTAGAGGAAAGATATGATGCTTAGTGAATCCTTAGCGTGAGCAGAACCCTTTGGGTCATTCTTGCGCACGACAGGGAGAAATGGAAGATTTACTGGCGCCCTTTCGGGTCTCTCTACGATCAACGGTACTGCAGGTGACTACGGGTGACAGGTGATTGCCTGTGACAGATGCCGATGTACTCCATCATGAAGCAATGTGCTTGTTCGAACTCCTCCGCAACGCTATCCTCCAATCGACGTGAGAACGCCCTAGCTCAACTATCCTCAGGATTGCAACGAGAATCGACTTGGCCATCATTCACCGACATTACTAAAGAAGAAGAAAACTTCAAGTAGCATCTGAAAAACACGCGAAATATTCGACGGCCTTTGTAGGCAATGAATGCGGGGAAGAAGAAATTAAATGCAGGAAGTAATGGGATCCCCACAGTAGATGTGATGACGGATCGTGTGAGAGAAAGTTATCCTTAAAAAACATTGAAGGTTTGTCCTCTAATAATCACGTAATTTGTGAATGTAAAGTTTTTATCCCTTCATACTATGCAGATAAATACCAAGTCATGAAAAATGGAGTTCAGAACACTAGACAAATTGATTTTTGCTTTGTAGAAGCATTTGGTAAAACATACTGAGAGACTGACTTTGTATTTGAAACAGTGATTAACCAAGTTGAACCTGTGAATTGTTGTTTATGCGACTATCATACCGTATTCTGTTTCCTTTCACATCATCCGCTCTGATATAGCTCCCTATGAGACTATGAAACGATCGGAATCGTATCGCTTTGTTGTTTAAGACGTTTGTAAAGAAAAGGAATAAAAAATAATGCTTGCTAAGCTTTTGGTAATATTCTTCCATTTAAGAGCAATTCTCTTGCAGGCGCCGATTGCCCAAGTTACGCCGGACTTATCGCCGCTACTTACGCCAGCATTTTTGCCGAATACAATAGCCGTGCCAAATCTTTTCTACAGTCCATTCTATCATCAAATTTATAATCCGTCATTAATTCCACAGTGGCAAGCCTAACTAAACGAGTTTCCTTGATTATCACGTGCTAGTCGATATATTTCTTTCTTTATCGCGCATATTTACGTGATATGTGTTTAATATGTCATATTTGCGGAGTCATTTCAAGCGTTATGTAATAATTCGAGTTATACATTGCTAGTAGTTGATGAAAAGAAAATCCAGTTGTGAGATTCTAATGTGTTTGTGCTGTAATGCGCATGGTCCTCGTATGTTCCTCATACGCTGCTCTAACATCTACAATCATTTTCGAAAAGAAAAGTTCATTTTTTTTTCTTTGTATAAGGTGGTACTAAGACTAAATTCATTCGACATTCATGTTTTACTTCTTTTCTCACCTCTGTCATTACACTCTGACCAAATCTCTACTCATTAAAATATCATGAATATTTTCAAAAATGTTCATATTCCTTCTTTTTCACCTAGTAGAAACTTTGCCGAACGGAAATCGAATTTGATATGAAACACTGGTGATAGCTCTCTTCTCTGACATTTCTTCATAGTGTTCATTGTATAGTATTAAACTATGTGATCACATGTGTTAGGTAATCAACCGTGAACAAATCGGCCATACACAAGCAAAGACTTTCTTCTCAGTTTCCTTGATTTGCCTTTCTATCAACAAGTCTCTGACCTAATGGTGACATTAGGAATCAGCCGTCAGCCAGTATAATCTAAGGGCCGCAATTTGGCATTGAAACCAGTTAAGCTGAGGCCGGAGCCAAATTGACAGTGTTTAACTCTTTATTTATTACTTGTTATTTTGTTCTCATGACATCAATCTAGTTCACAGATTGTTCCTGAGAACACCGCTAGAGTAAAAAGAAATTCGAACCTTGCCTGGGGTCCTAGTGTTCAAATATTTCAGCATCATTTTAGTTGCATTTAGCTGAATCGTTGTGCGAGATGGGGCCATGCACATTTATCTATAAGTACCACAACGAGTACAAAGCAGTTTAATTCAATCCAAAGCGGCAAAATTAGTGAACCGGCACCCTTAATAGACCTTGTCGGACAAGTACACAATGACTTTTCGTTCGCGCTTAACCGCCTATACCTCATCTGGTAAGGCGCCACATAGCCGTATGAGTAATCGGCAGGAGATTTCTCAAATGAAGAAGATTTTTTGGATTTCTTCAATGTTTACATATAGGAAGTTGTACGACCATTTCCAACCACTTGTCAGTCATCTCGAATTGTTGGTTTGAAACTTTAAGACATTGACTTATTTAGCAATTCACCTTACCTGCATCACCTGTAGTACCGTTGATCGTCGAGAGACTCGAAAGGGCACCACTAAATCTTCCGTTTCTCGCTGTCGCGCGCAAGAATAACCCAGAGGGCTCTGCTCGCTCTAGGGTTTCATTGAGCATCATATCTTTCCTCTAGGGGTTCTCGTGAAGAACTCCGACTATCGGATCGATGGTCTTCCTGCAGTGCCTTTGAGAACCCGAGAAATCCAGTCACTGACGGCTCTTGTCCATCGGTTGTCGTTGATACCCATTACGTGTCCGGCCCACCTTATCCTCGACTGTTTGGGGCGGTACAGAACGGCATCTTCGATTGACGCAAGTCGGAGCTTCGGATCCCTTCCCTTACTTGCGTGGCACAGGATACTCCTGGCATCGTCCTTTCGACTGCGCGTTCAATAACGCTAAGTGATTTTTCATCCTGCTTACGCAGCGACTTAGTTTCTGACGCATACGTTAACGCAGGAAGTAGCGTTGAATCGGAAGGTGGGCACGGAGTCGAATGTTCTTTGTCCTCTTCACTACATCCTCGATGTTCTTGAAAACTCCCTAGGCCGCTCGTTTCCTTCTGCTCAGTTCTGGAGCTAAGTCGTTCATCATATTGATTTCCCGACCTAGATAGACATAACTGGAGGAAATCGTTCTGTTGAGCGTGAATGGGGCATACAAAACCAATCCGTTCCTCATAAACGTCGTTTTTGTGAGATTTAATCGAACACCAATCTTTCCACAGGTTTTATCAAACTCGGCAAGCAATCATTTTGCTTTCGCTTGGCTAATGTTTCGTGTTATAAAGAACGATATCATCAGCAAGGCTAATATGGTGCAATTGACGATTCACTCCCGTGTTATCCCATTCCAATATTTGCATGACGTTTTCGAGGGATGGCAGCAGTAAGCCCTCTTTTAACGCCGATATTAATATCAACCACACTGATGCTGAGACTTCTGCAAAACCACGAAACGTAGGTGTCAGCGGTGGGGAACGAAAGCGTTTTTACCCTTTGCGGGGGGGCAAACGCGTTAACCATCACACCATGCCGGTCCTTCGTTTCGCCTGACTCTCAGCTAGTTCTAGCGATCAGGGACCATCAGCATTCATCCGTTAACTGGTTTGGTCTTGGGAGCCCAAATCGCCAACCCTGCCATGAAAAATTGTAATAGGCCGTAAATAAAAAAGTGAACATTGATGTTAATATGGTTGCAGAATGATGATATCTTTGTTGTGAAATTTCTGCACAGCTCACGAAGAATCTTTATGTACTGAGTAGGGACTTCTTGGCTATCAAGGGCTTCCATAACTGTTTTTATAGAAGTTGAGTTAATGGTCTCCTTTAAATCGATGGAAGTGAGACAAAGCGATCTTTTGTACTCTCGCGATAATTCAATGAGTCTCGTTATCGTGTGGTTGTGGTCCATTGTGCTATATCCTTTTCGAAACCCTGCTTTCTCACATTGCCTTCCTCCGTCCAGTGCTCTGTTAATCCTGTTTAGAATGACTCGAGTGAAAAGTTTGTAGACGACGGAAAACAGGCAGATTGGGCGATAGTTGTCGATATTGTGTAGGTCACCCTTCTTGAACAATAACACGGTCTTCCTAGTCTTCCACTGAGTAGAGACCTTGCATTCAGACAAGTAACTTATGCAGACCCAAGCCAGTGTGTTTACGAGGAGTGGCGGAAGGTTTTTCGTGTGTTCAGATCTTACCCTGTCAGGACATGGTGCAGTTCGACTTTTCATCGGCGATGTGGTATGTCGGATTTCGAAAGGGGAACAGGTGGTGCAATATATCAGTCCTCTTTATTTCATATGAGGGACCGAGGACGTGGCTACTGAAGAGATCTGAACAGTATCCATGAATGACTTTCTCCACTGCTTTTTCTGGACGCTGTAACTGTTTCGTCTGGGCGTCGGAGTGCAATCATCTTGATCTTGTAATTGACGAAGGTTCGGTGGAATTTGCGAATGCTTTTCCTATCCCTCTGCAGGTTCGACCATAACTGCTGCTCTTCTCTCTTTGAGGTCTTCTTTTATCGCCTGTCTTCACTGTTTTTGCGAGTTGTGACGTTAATTCGCTGTTACGTGCAGCTCCTGCTATTCTACGTTGGCGTATCACCTCTAGAATTTCTGGAGACAGACGTCTCTTGGTGATTTTCGAACTCTCAGCTTTCATAGCGCTAACGTGAAGGTTTGAATGAGCCGATCGTATTCCTGATCGATGTTGTCGATAACAGCATCTTTCCAACGGCCTGAATTGAATAAATCTCAGTTAATGGGGGTTTTTGAGACCCCTTTTTTTTAATTCTGCGGCTTTTTCCTTTTGTCGCGAAAGATGGAATCATGCTCGAAGAAGGCAATGATCTAATCAGGTGTAGAATTTTGGGCAAGAGCAATATATGGTACTCTCCATTGTGAGGCTCCCACCTCCAGCGTTGAGTGTGGAGCTTTTGGAATGGCGAGTTACCACGGATAATCTTGCTCGTTGTGATTAACTCAGACAGCCGCTCACCCTGTTCGTTCCATTCTACTCGGTGGGTTGACGTTGTTTAGACGTTCTTCTTGGTCCAGTCTTGCCGTTAAAATCCCCAATGATGGCCTTGAAGAATGTATGGTCCTCTCTGTAGAACTTCTCCAAGCCCATATAGAATGCATCGACTTCTTCTTCGTCACAGTTTGACGTCGGCGCGTAAACGACGAAGATTGTCAAGGCCGGTATTGATTCTCATCTCTTCAATCGTGGACATCCGATTGGGATTGTTAGTTATTCGAATGAATCGATGTTCATGGACAAACACGTGTTGACGAAAACGTCCAAGCCGACGACTCCTCTATTGCCGCATGTTCCGAGGGACAGTTCTTCTCCGGCGTCATAGACGGCGTTTAATGGGTGGCGTCGTCTCGTCTCGGCCAGTCCGATGACTTGGTACCTTATCTTTCTTGCTTACATGAGCAGGTTTTCTATGGAGGACTCGGATGCAAATGCACGTGCATTGTAGGTACAGATCGTCACCATAGTTCCTTGTAATCCAGGCAGCTTCCATTGGCCCTGAGATTCTAGCAGCCTCTCCGTACTCGTCCTACCAAACGCCACCTATTGGGGCTCTTTCGGGGGTCAGGGGAATGGGGCCTGTTTCTTTCACTGTGTTTAGCTTTTTCATACCCATGTATTGCTTGCTGACCTCTGAACATGGGGTTGGGTATACTTACGGGTGGCTTGCCAGTCTCCCCCAGAGTAAACATGCAGCTCATTTGGTTGACTCTAACCCCATCCCATGCACTTCCCTGTCACTTGATTGCAGGCTTTTGGCCGAATTGATTCATAGAATACAATCCCGCATAAACTTGAATACACCGGCACACGCGCGCACGAATACGCCTCGTAAATATAGAGAGTACGTGCCAAATCGGGGCAGCCGAAAGATGGAGCCCATCCCCTGGATCCACCTGCGTCTCAGGGAAGCAAATGCCGCTTTGGTCCGCGATTAACCCCTTATCCACCACCTAGTGACGCACCACGTATTCTCGCGACTAACCGGCTCGAGATGCCTTATATGAGCGAGATCCGATAGATAAACGTAAAATAATTTGTTCTCTCTATTCTTATTTCAACACAACAACAATTAGGAATTAGGGGTTGCACTAACTTTCAACGCATGAGAAAAAGTAACTTTAATATTCAAATGCTGCTATGTTGCCCCCATATCCTTCAAATGAGGAAGATCAGTGGACTACTTGCTTCACACTTACAAAAATTGTTTGAAAATCTGAGTCCTTATGAACAGGGTCAGGAGAACCAGGCTCAGTTGTTTTTGCCGTCTTTAATGTCTGATGCCGACATATAAATTGTTGAGCTGTGGGGTTGAGTTTAGTCGCAGATAGCTTGTCAATCTCTCCCAGAGTAAGCGAGCAACTCGTCGGTAGGCTGTCCACCGTAACCGGTCCCCACACCCCAGTCAGGCTTTTGGTTCTCGATTAGCCCCTTATCCTCCACTTATGCAATACAAAATCTACGTAAGCAACACTGTGAAATTAAACATTCCAGATCAAGATTCATTTGTGTTAAACTTCTTTAGTACGTTGTTGCTCACCGTGGAACGCTTGGAATGCTTGGTGAACGAGCACTTCAGCTCGCTTTCAAATTAGTTTTTACCGAGGACAATGCCACCCAGGAAAGCTCTTCTATTTTTTTCATTTTCGATCAACTTCATAGCCTGCTTATTTCCCTTCTTATAGATGCATTCGGTTTGATGTCGTATGTCCCATTATATTTCATAGTCTATTTTTCAATAAAGTACCGTCAACAGTGTTCTTTATTTACTAGTTAAGCCAGTCGATGTACTAGATGCATAGCAGCATAGTACTGCGGAGACTATCGACTAAAACAGATAAGGTCAGAAACTTCAATCTATATAGCGACCGGTGGGTTCTATGAAAAACCCGAATGCAGCTAAGACGCGGTCTCCACGAGCCGAGATTAGATCTTTGCTAGCTTTGCAATGCCAAGGTTTTTCATTGAATGATCTTCCAATTTAACTGTAGTTCCATTCTATACGTACTTGCTTCGCTCAGCTTTTTATGCATATTTGATAAATGGCACTTGAATGGATTTTCTTCACCTAGCATGATTTGTATTCAAATGGTGATTTACTGATTGGGCAAGATTTGAATTCTCCATAGCGCTGATAATGTCATACTATGATTTCCCAAGCAATACCGCAGAAATTCGCTCACCGATGTTGATCAAAATGGAGTTGGGCACAATGCGACAAGGTTTCAAATTCAGTAGATCTGCTACCCGTTGATTATCGGCTGCGAAAATTTGAGTTCCGTAACCGATCCTCTCGCCATACTTTCGATTACATTGCCAATAGTCCAATGACTTACGAGACTTAAATTATGTTAGCTGTCGCATGAATATCATTCATTTTACTGGAACCTCTAAATCTGCTTGATGCTTGTTAGCATGTTGCTTTTTGGTCCAATTTTGTGCAAATATTATTGAGGAAGACCGGTAAGTAGTCTATCCACGACAAACAGAATGCAGATTGAGGGAAGTAGGCGATGGTGTCGAACTCCGTTCTTGCATAATAACACGCTCCTATTTGTTTCCCACTGAACCTTACATTTTGACAGGTACTGTGTGGAAAACCCAGCCAAAATAGATAAGAAAAAAGTTGGTGGTTTTCAAGGTATTCAGACCCGACCTTGTTAACACCGTGCTTTGCGATTCTTCACCAATGAAACAGCTTCGCAGATTTCAGAAGGTGAAATTGTCAGAACTTCATATTCGCCCTCCGTAAAGTAATATCAAAGCAGGTAATCGTGAACGTCAAAAAAATACTACAAGTTTGGACGCCGAGGAGTGATCGTCATGGTCTTGCAATGGGAGAAGTCTCACGTGCGCTCCGAACGTTGCTGCTTTTACCTTCACAACCATAATAGTTCACGATTATCCTAGAAGGAAAGTAAGACGCCTTTGGATCCCCTTATATTCCGATGGAAATTTGTACTTGCGACAGACACGGAAGCAATCTTTGCTGGTGCACGGTCGAGTCACCTGACGAACAACGTGAGGACAATTGACAGGTGATTCAACCGCGCACGATGAACAGGAGCGGTTCAAAGCTCAAGGTTTTTCGACGAGACTTTTGTGGTGTTCATTCACGTCTTCCTGGGTGCTACCAATTATTTACAGAAGTAATTCGCGCAAAGGCTTCTTTTCATAGTATACTCGCGATTCCCATTGCCGCAGCAGATATTCGCTTTCAAGCTTGTGGTTGGATCAGATTCTGGAGGCCTCCGTGATTAGACCGATTTTCAGCCATCCACTAATTTTACAATTATTGGGAACACAAGTGTAAGACAAAAATTTAAAAAGTTTCACGTGTTTTATTTCTAAATGAAAGTCTACAAAAGCTGATTTTATCGAAAATTATTAACAGAAGGCATTAATGTCCAACAAAACCGTTTCACTTTACAAATTCACAATCGCACTCTCAGATTTCTCGTGTTGGATGTTCATCCAATTTTCGTGTAGTTGTATTGCCAGTAAAATTAGGGACAAGTACAAAAATGATGTGCAGTTATTCATATTTGTAGAGTGCGGTGTGGTGTGACCTTGTATGGAGGCATCGGTCTTATTTGTTACGCTATCAAATTCAATCACAAATTTCGCTTATTCTCAGCCTTCTTGTTCATTTAACGATAACTCTGTGCAACTCATTGTCTATGATCACAGTAAAGATCTTCGCGCATGATAACGACACACTTGTTAGTGATAGTGAGTGACGTCTTGGACTATCGAGTTAAAAAGGTAGAACCATACAAAACGAAGAAAAAGTTGAATGTAATGAAGTCTCCAGGCTCATGTTTTAGTAGCATTTTACATCGTCAGTAAGCTCATGAAAATAAAATTTGGGATACTTTGGTCACTTCTGCTCAATCTTGCGAGGCGAGTTACCGCATGTCGCTCATCCGACACCCATGAAGGGTGTCGAATTTGTGTGCTTAGCAAATTACAATTCAATGAAACGATTTTCCCCTTTAAAAATAAAGAAAAATATTCGATATTCGGAATTCGAACCAAGGAGAAATCTTGTCTTAAATATTTTGTGGTTATCAGTTTCATCCAGGAACGCAACAGCTGCAGTATTTATGAGTGTTTTATTAAATTAATTCTCTACATTATCTGTAGGCGACTTTTTTATTGGTAACTTATCAGAGCCTACAAAAATGGCCTGCATGATCTGCAGAATAGCAAATAAGATAACAAAACTTTAAAGCTCCTAAATACTTCCTCAATTTAGACCGACATAGTACCAATTTTTCTTTGCATAAATCGAAAGAAGACGCAGTTCATGAAAAACCCATGGTGCCAAGGGAGAAAAATTGAATTGGATGGCTCTCTCATTGCAGAGACCACCTCGTACGTATACCTTGGGCGATCAATGGACATGGAAAACAGCATGAAGGAGGGAAATAGATAGAAGAAGGAGAGCAGCTTGGGCCGCATTCGGGCCTCTGAAAGAAAGCCACCGACCAAATGAAAGACCAGAAAATCCGCGCTCCTCTCTTCGATTCTACGGTCCTTCCAGCGCTCTGTTATGCTGCGGAGACGTGGGTTGATACTTCAACTACGTCAAGAATGCTTCGCACTACTCACAGAGCGCTTGAGCGATGTCTTCTGAAATATAACCGGCACTCTCAATATCTAGCCGGAATGCGGAGCTCTCACCCCCGAAATCTGTCACATCTTCGAGATCCGGGAGAATATACATCGATAGCGAAACATAGATGGGCCGGTCACATAGTGAGAAGAACAGACGACAGATGGACGAAAAGAACAGTAGAGTGGACTCCAAAGAGAATGCAAACGTCCCCCAGGACGACACGTTGGGCGGACGTGTTCGTAAACAAAGTTAATCAGCTGTACCCGCAGCTGCAGTTGTTTTACAGACAACGGTACGAGACTCGCAAGCGCTACCATGCTCGAACAAGACCACAATCATGGACTACGACTGCGAGAGAAAGGAAGGCATATGTGCTGGGGTCCGCACAGCTCGTGAAGACAGACCGTCCAAGTAAGTAAGTAAATAAGTAATGCATTGTTTTGCATTATTCCTCTTTTGGCAGACAGTTCTCTACTAACCTTTCTAAGTGAAAATTCTTGCTAAAAAATTCACTTATGCGCTTAGATGTGAAGAAACAGGATACTTCGCTCCAAGTTAATGACACGTGGTCTTGCAAAAACTGGTTTTTTTAAAGTGCCTGTTGTTTTGCTAAGCACTTTCTAAAACTTCTACTTTTTGCAAATTTTACAATCCAATCACGTAGTACACTATGCAGCAACTTAATGGTTGAATACACCACGACAATAATTTTGCATACTTCACTACTTTTTAAGCTAATCATCTTAAATGGTGATGATTATGATCTGATTTTTTGTCAGAGTTGTGTCTGAAAATTTCAACGATATTCCGAAATTTAGGTCAGCTGAGTGATGGTTGACTAAAATGGACTTTCCTTCAACAATACAGACAATCTGATCGCTTGAGAGAGGTCCTAAATGAGAACTCATGCTGTAAAGACTTCTCAACTACGCACTTCCCGTTCCGATGGCAGCAAATGGATGTTATCGAATGAACGAATGAACAGATTTAATGAATGAGGATGTTTACATCATACAACGTGCTATTCATCAATAAGGTTGAATAATGTTCCTTGTACTTCCGTTCATAATATTGACATCGCTTATTGCTATTACTACAATGCATAGAACGATGAAGTTCACTTAAGTTGAGAAGAAGTTCGACATTTTCAATAGGAATACATCAGCTAGGAATAGGCCTACAAGCCACTTCAGAGCTCTAGAAGCTATCTGTGACTACATTTTCTTTAAAAAAAAGCATAAATATAAATCCCCATGCTGGATGTTTTGTTTTCTTTTTGTTTTTTTGGTGTTTTCTTTTTTTAACGTTCTTCGACCCTGCTATGCCATTGGACAACTCTGACGCACTACTGAGATCACAAATTTCCACTGGAGTCAAGTGGCAGATATCATATAATATTAAATTACTTGAAGAATAGTTCAAATCCTTAACTTTCAAATAGAAAACGTGCGGTGCAGTGGTTAGAGGCGCTCTACGATGGATACGGCGCCAAACTCTTCATTCTTATTTCTCCCTGTTAGACCTCAAATTCAAATGCCCAAATGACAAGTGAACTTAAGCAGTAAGGACTTCCTTCATTGGTCAGCAAGCTTATTTCGACCAATACGACGAAATTATAGACTTTCCAAGCATTTGCGTGCTCTAAAAAGTACTTCCGTTCTAGTTGGTGTTTTGGGAAAGTGGTAGATGAAGATCGATTACTTACTTGTATACTTGGATGACCCGTCCTCATTGGTTATGCGGGCCCCAGCATAATCTCCATTATTTGGGAGTTTTGCTGCTTTAGCCATTATGTTTCGCTTGCGTCTCGGGGTCATCCTGGCCAAAGTCTGCCCTAGATCGTCACTACTACAGGCAGTCGCTGCCCTTGTGGGTCGGAGGGAGATTTGCCACAACGCGACTAATCTGATACCAAGACGGTGGTGGATCACCGTATCGGTTTACTCTTAGCTGGCCTTTTGGTGGAAACACCAGGTTCCTTCTCAGGTTGGCAGACACTACCAGGGAGATGAGTGGCCCTGCTGTACATCGGACCCAGACACCCAAGAACACCTCCCGGTCACCATGAGATGGTAAAACCGTCAGGAAGTGAAGATCGATTACTATCCAAAAAGAGGAGAACATTGCTAACTCAATCGTTCCACCTGTTATTTGTATCATGTTGGATCGAATATTGTTGTTCAAAAAACCTATTCAATTATAGCTGATAATTATCGGTTGCAGACCATCCACTTTAGTGTTCCACTCGACTTGACGAGAAAACCCTCTGCTACAACCGTTTCTCTAAGATTCGAAACTCTTTTTAGTAGACGTTGATAATGTCCTATAATAACGTAGTGTCACCCTGACGATAATCTGTTCATAAGACTTTGTTTTAGGAAATACCTCAAGTTTTTCAGCACTCATCGTCCTATTGCGAGACTTCTAACACTAACAGCACAGTGCGGTGGTTGACGTCTTCCCGGACAAACTCATTTGTATAAAACTATTCTAGAAAGCTGATACTTTCGTTCTACAGGTTGGTTCAGTAGTACGAAGACACTAAAGCATTTATGCAAAAAACCACACAGCAACCTCATGAGAGCTTAACAACCCAAAAGGACTATGTCCTTGTTTAAAGTCGCGCAAAAGAGTTGCTCAAAGTCGATTTTTTCTCTTTATCTTGAAATTTTGAACGAAATTCGTTGTTTGAAATGACACATAAGCAATTGGTTTTTAAAGAACCTAACTTATTGGTACATTATTAATGTAGTATACTTTAAATCGCCTGAAAAATGCCACTACACTTTCGAAAGTATTTGTTGGAAGCTAATGTGGCTTTCAGACGCGTCCGATTTCGGGTCCGCTTTAAGATAAACCAAGACGTTCTACTATGCACTTCTAGCCAAGAGTATAACAGCTGCAAGCTTAGGAACAAAAGCAACAGAAATGAAATTTGCAAAGATTTTAGTGATCATCTGCTGCGATCTCTCTTACTGATGACAATGTCGACGGTACTAACACTTTGACTTCCCACGTGGGTCTACATGCGCACGACTCCACTGTGTCTCGCCGGTTTCAAGCACTTTGCCCACGTTAACACGAGTGTTACAACTAGTCGACATTGATGCTGGTATTACTGACAACAGGATGAACAAGTATACCATCTAAACTACATTTGAATTATCGGAGGCACGCTGCTGTTTTAGTTTTTTTACCAATGTGAACGACTTTTGATCGGGATGGTTCGACCACTTGTTAACCTTGTAACAGTGAGAGTTTTGAAGCAAAAGCACCTGCATGTTCCAGAGTCTTGAGCTGAAGTGATTGCCTAGGACGGTGACTTCGTTGCAAAATGAAACGAAACTCCTATTGAAATAGATTTGAAAACATAAAAAAATGTGACAATGCTGCAACATTACATTCCTCTTCGATGAACTTGTGTTTCCAGTTTTGGAAACAGAGACAGACAGTTAGGTCGTCCACTCATGATCTTATAGTGCAACATTCATTGAACGAAACAGTACGGCGACGTAGCACTAGTGAAATTTCGGAAGTGAGCTGATGAATGAAAAACATAACAAAGGCATTTCGCCAATAAAAGTCCTTCTTACCACCAATGAGCGATTTATATCCCATTGTTACAGTCGAGCGAGTTGCATTTATTTACACTTTTTTCCTAAATGTCGCACTTTTATCTTCACATGCAGCAATGCCGGTGATTTTGGCAGAGAACAACTTCAAAGGATGTGTCTTCATAACTCTTCATAACCCTCATTAGTTCTATGGCAAAAAGATCGATAGAACTAGCTGAGAGACAGGCGAAAAGAAGGACCCGCATGGTGTGGTGGTGAACACGTTACTCCCCGGAAAGGACAATAGCACTTTCGTTCCCCCACCATAGGCACCTGCGGTCCAGAGTTTCGCAAATATCTCAGCTTCGTTGAAGTTATATTTCGCAATATACCCTGCCATCAAAAAGAGTAGGCAGTAGGCAAAAAGGTTAAAACTCTCATTAGTTTCATGAATCGTCCGTCATTGTGTAGTCATTTCCCAACTTAACTTATTGAATCTCACAGTCTAAGATAGTATATATATATATATATATATATATATATATACGTATATTAAATAACTGAACCGTTTATTAACGTGTAAAGGAAAGTACGCTCAGATGCGCTATGCCTCCGACTCCACTCATAGAATCACTGGGTTCACTGAGTGCATAATTAGCCTAGACATTGGCATCCTCCTAAGATATGTCTGCTAGCAATTTGTCCACTCGGAAAGAATGATAAGTTTGGTTAGCCATGTCGCGAGGAATCGACCTAACGAGCACGTTTGTATTACAGAGCATCTCTCGTCGGTGCACTACACTGGCCCAGAAGCCATTTACCTAGCAGAAAGTGCTTTCTACAGAACACTTAAAGGGGCAGATATTTTCGTCGAAAGTACGTCTGATTTTATTCTTTTTTTTTGGTGGACTGGGAAAATAAAATGGAAAAAAAGTGCTCTAGAGATTAAGTTAGATATCATTTCCTGTGGTGCGTTCATTTTCCTTTTTTTCACCGCTATAAACGTCGCGGAAACAAGAAGAGAGATGTAAGATAAAGCTATTTTACTCAGCACCTAGGCAACGACTTGGTTTTGTGTAATTCGATATAATTGGGACGATATGACCTACATTTAATTCATTCATAGCTTAAATAATCAATGCGTTGAAATTACAGCAAGCATATCCATGGTTCATAGTGCATAGTATTAATTAAAATGAAAATCGCTAGAAGTCGTAGACACCTACCTGCAAAATACAAGATTGATTATTCAACAATTAGAAAGCGTACTGGTCTTGAGCCCACAAATAGTTTTTCCTTCGTCTCCTTTCATCGAGGCCTGAATCACAAGAAAGAAAAATGATTCAATAAAGGGGATTCCGCCCATAAGGACCCAAAACGTGCTGTTGATATATGAGGCTACCACGATTGCACGAAAAATTCCACCATCTATTTCCTTTCTGATGCATTTAAACTTAGAGGAATTGTGGGCGATGATTGCGGTGTTCGTAAGCAATCATGTGGTTCCATTAGAATAATGTAGGAAAGTCTCAGCTGCTTCTCAAGTTCTTGAACGCTTTTTTCAAAAAAGTTTTTCATCGGCCGGTGTAAAAAAAACTTTAGTTGTAGTAAATACATTACTCTCGCAAAATTTCGCAATTCATGTATGCATATATTTAAATTCTGTTTTAGGTGACCCGTCATCACATCAGCTGTACGGATCCCAGCACTTTTGCATTCGGTTCGTTTTCCCGCATTCATCTTTCACAGTGGTCTTAGAATACTTCGAGTGTTGTTTCGGCTGCTGCTTGATGACTTCGTCATCTTTAAGAATTTCAGTGAAAGCCGGACTAAACTGTCTCCATATGGATAGCAGGACAGCGTTTGGGAGGTGGTCCAGCCAGCATCTTGGTTCCTGATGGACTGCATCACTAGCCATCAAGTTACCTTCCCATAATTATATATACACAGATCGTATCACATCGCATTATGTTAAACAATTTATTAGAGATGCGCACATCGTATTACAATATGTTTCGAAAAAAGAAAATGATATCAATGCAAAAATGACTTGTTTTCAGCATATAGAAGCTAGCCGTTTCAGTTGAGTGGGTGTGTCCAAGGTCACCCTCGTGAACACTACAAAGAGCGCAGCTCGTCGCCCGCAACTGCGGAAGTAGAGCTACCCGCACATCTAACACACTTATCTACGACATCCATGTGGGACCATCAACTAGTCATCGTACTTCATTGCCATCACTGACGTGGTATTTTTGAACAACGCTTTCGTTCTAGTCAGGTTACGAAGTCATAGTATATGTTCAGGTCAACGCGATTCTTGAAATTAACGTTTCCAAATACGAAGGACTTAGAAGAAAACAACTCGACAAGTTGCATGCCCGAGATCGTTCCTATGTTTTCAAGTAAACGTTTAAACTCGTATATTATTATACGTAGACTCATTACACACTTTTTTAAAAACAATCTTATTAGCATTTTTTTCAATCTTCATTTATTCAAAGTGGGAATCTTTTTTGCCAGATTTTGTTGGTGCCCACCTGATGTTGAGCTTCGTTCGCAGTACTCCAGTACTAAGAGATGCCAGTGTAACCCACCTGTAAAGTGTGTAGTAATTACTTATGTTTTATTATCACGTTATATTAACGCAACAGTCACGATTCCTCCTATTTTGTCATGCAAATTTCATAAATATTAAGAGGGAAACGAGCGCAAGACTCTAGCCCACAAGCAGTCTTCCCGAAATCCTGCGATTTGACGCCGACTTCACGAAAGTGTCTTGGCGCAAGCTTTACAAATGTAATTCTTGTTCATTGTTTTTTAAACGAATTATAGTGATAACGGGTGACACCTTCGATGTTTGCAAGTGTTACCATTGGTGAAGAATATTCTTGCTCTACATTTCTCCTCTTTATAATTTATTTTTACAGGACAACAATAAACGATTATTTGTCAAAGCAGACATAGGCGAAACCACCATCACGCAGCCTACATGGCAAGAACTACCATTGAACAAACCGAAAAGCCACTCAATCATTAGCGACGATCGTTGAAGTTCCTTTAAGGTAACCATTTGCGAAGTGCAAAAGCTTGCATGGTTGGGAATATAAATTTCAAGTGCATAATATCTGTAATCCGTTTGAGGATTTCAACGATTACACGGGAACAGGGAACAGCTGGGATCACCGTGCTTCTTACATTCACCAAAATTTTTGAAATGGACGAGACTGAAGCATATTTTAACTGTGTCATGCTTCTTTACTTCCTAGAAATCAAGTATGCGTCACAAATTTGAAGAAACAACGCCGTTGTGCAAGTAGAGCATCCCATTGACGATTTCAAATGTCTTCGTGTTTCGTTTTAACACTTTTCTGAACGTTGTTATGATCTCGCCAATGTCCAACGCTTAGCGCAGTAGTACGCAATCAGCAATGAAAAAATCCTAGTTTTACCCAAGAATGATAAAGCTGACCATCTAGAGAGATTGAAGAATGCTTGCTGTCATCTAATTAGCTTTTTCATGGGCGATTACTGGATAGCGAACTACTGCGCCGCACCATATTTGTCCTTGGTAATCAGAAATACGCCACAAGAATTTGATAGCTGAGATCCCCATTTCATACATATAATTGACCAAACTGTAAAGTTTCCGACTACTATCATTTTTATAGAACAGCTTAGACGACATGATAAGGAACCTGGGAACATGCAGAAGCAATACAGTGCTTGTTCAAAACCAGAAATATTCAACTAACAGCGGAGTAGGAATTTATTAAAAAACAACAAAAGGCACCGAATTTATGCATGATTTATTGCTTAATTACGCGGCCCTTTTAAAATCCTCGAAGCATTATGTATCCATCTTATTCTTCTTCTTCTATAAATACGAGAATTCAGAAATAATTCGCAGCGTAGAATGCCTCACTATCATGAGAGATCCAGCTCAATCCCTCAGACTGATATCTTGACGGTAGAAGAGCGCATTACTCACCCATCTCACCGTTTGTCCACACGTTTAATACACAGTGAAAAACTCAAAGAGTGATGAGTCCGCGAAGAAGCTGCAATACTTTGTTTTCAACACGATTGGAACCTAGCTCTTGTGATTTTTGTGTTAGGCTTACAGAGATGCTTAACTGACTATGTTACAGTTACCTTGATCTTTGCAGACTCTGAAATGGCGAAATCCGCCGAAACGTTAGCCGCTGTGAATACATAGTACATAATAGGAATCCCGGGTGTGTGTATGAAGGAAATAGCGAATTATTCGTCAAAGTCGAGATATGTAGAAATTCAGTCTTGGGAACTATTGTTTAAGTATTTGTACACTCAGATGTATTTGAACATGAATTGTGAAAATATTAGGTAAAAGAAAAGCCGGAAGAGCTTTTGCGCTAGAACAATAAGATGTTTAAAAATGACTTGTTACGGTGCAAGAGATTATTGTAATGATAAAAGTGCTGCTGTCATAATGTTTAAAGCACGGGAAAATGAAGTAGGAAGAATTAGGAACAAATAATCCCACTCAAAAGCTTTTATACATACGGGTCAACTAGAGCAGTGGTCTATTAACTATTACCATAACTAGCCATTACAGAATGACGTATACATCAACGCGTCGAGCACTGACAATCAAGAAGAAAATCACTACGATGGTGAAACCGTGGAAAAATCCACGTAAAACGACAAACAAGTCGGTGAAAAAGCCTCATATTTCTCGCACGGACAAAAAATACCGGCATAAAACTTACTAGTAATAAATCCGAAAAGAAGAGCCGAATCGCTAAAGCTATAACAATAACGTCGTCGCAAAAAATCAACGGATGTGATTTCAAGGACGCCCAAGTTGACTACGGTAAGCATTATTTATGGTTCCGCCCTTCTCGCATTATTGTAAAGTTTAATCATTAGAGTGCACCTTTACTACTTTCATATTTTGTCAAAGCACTTGCAATTTAGAAAAGTTTTGAAAACCTAAGCCTAACGCTTGTTCACAATGTCTCAAGAAAAGACTGCATTTCTCTATTTATCGTGCTCCAGGGACAACGCTTTTTCCTATCGTCTATTCTTAAAAAATTGTTCTGTTATATACCCTTACAGAAAGCTATTAATTTTTTTATCAAATATTGGACCGTTTAGATGGATCAAATTCGTCGTTTCTTACTTCAGCAAAGCATCCTAGCTGAAATAGATCCGCCTCAGTTCGATATCAGAAGACTTCGTGAAGAGGTAAAAACATAAGTTTCAGTCTCCCCATATCATTCTAAATATAGCATTATTAATAGTAAGTTGTTTTATATATTATATAGTTGGTAAGTTCTTATAAATACTTCTCAACGGTTCACCGCTTCATCGTGATTGAGAGGTGTTCCTCTGTGTCGGGCCCGAGGTACAGCGGGGAGATTCATCCCTACGGCAGGGTCTCCTAAGTTGAGAAGGAGTCCTGCATTTCCATCAGGAAGCCCAGCTAAGAGTAAACCAATACCAAGATCTACCACTGTCGTGGTGTCAAACTAGTCACATCATGGCAAATTTTCGGCTGATCCACAAAGGCGGCGACTGCTTGTGGTGCCAACGACCTGGTGCAGACTTTGGCCAGGCTGAGCTCTAGACTCAAGGGAAACACACTGGCTAAACCAGCAAATCTCCAAAAAAATAGAGAATATGCTGGACTCTGCACAATCAGTGAGGACAGGCCGTCCAAGTATCCAAGTAACTAAGTGTCTCATAAATACAATTTGTTTCTTTTTATAAACATAGTAGAATGTTCGAATATTTTTTATAAAATTCCAAAAGTGGCCACAGTTTCTCTTTTTACGATGCGTGAAACAGAAAGGACATGGTTGCGAGCCGCTCTTTCCAGCAGTTCCTTTCTTAACATTCATCACATTTATCACAATTTTAAAGAAAGGCTGTGCTGTTTAAACATTGACCTCGCTGCAGCTGAGGAATTTTTACATTTGCAAAAAAACACGAAAAAAAACAGGAGAAATCAGACTTTGAGGGAAAACTTCTACAAGGAAACTCTTCACCACTTGTTGTGCACATTTTGCTGCACACGAAAACAAGTATAAGAAGAAGAAAACAGTTGTAATGGGTCACAGATTTTTTTAAGCCAAATGCATTTTTATATTGCACTTATTGTTGCTGTTGGGATGCTTAAGAAACCAAATAAAAATTGTGTTTTGCGATATTTGAGACTTCTTTGGTGAATATCCTGCGAACAGACATTGTTGTTTACTTTCCTCGAGGCGACATCTCAGTGTATTCAAGCGACAGATCCCCTTTTTATGATGCGTCAAATGTGGATTTAATTGAATGTGCTAAATTTCACCCTGTAAGTCGAGATGATGAGAGGATTGACACCAAATAAATCGGAAGAACACGAGTTACGATGCAGAGTTGTTTCTAGACATAAGTATGTCCGGTCCATCACAGCCGATTCCAATGAACAAACCACCTTTGGATATTTTCTCGGCAAAAACATGAATAAATGGATTTATAAGACAACTGTGACGAACGTCTTATCCAGTGATCCAGTAAAACCCACCGAACACCATTGGAAGATGATAGGGCAAATAAAAGCTTTGTTGACGTCGGCTTGAGTCATTCGATGAGTAGCGGGATTACACGTGGTACAAGCGATTTCTTTGATTAAAAAAAGTGAGCTCGAACATATATGGACGACTACATTCGTATATTGGGCCATTAGTCACCCATGCAAAAGTATTTCGTCTAAAGAAAGCCAGAAATATGTAGAGAGATACAACCACAACGTTGCTTACATATTTGCAAAAGCTCTGGACCACAGGTGTCTAAGGTGGGAACGAACGCGCTATTGTCATTTCCTGGGAGTAAAGCGTTCACCACACACCATGCGGGTCCTTCGTTTTGCCTGTCTCTCAGCTAGTTCAATCGATAAGCGCCATCAGCAATCACCCGTCAACGAGATTGATCTGGGGAACACATATCGGCATTGAACCCAGTTAAGGTGAGGCGAAACGAAGTACCAGCATGGTGTGGTGGTGAACGCGTTACTCCCAGGAAATGACAATAGCGCGTTTCGTTCTCCACCTTAGACACCTGTGGCCCAGAGTTTTGCAAATATCTCAGCAACGTTGTGGTTGTATTTCGCTTAGTACCCTGCCGTGAAAATTGTAGTAGGCAGAAAATAAAAGGTAAAACATTGCGATATTTAGACAGACTTCTCATTATGTGTTTAATAACACATAAAGATGTTTGCGTCACTAGGTGACAGTAGAAGGACGCATATAAGGGAGTACAACTACTAAATGTCATCTCCTTTGTGACTGTACAACAACCAGAACATGATAGGCATCGACACCAACGACGTATGAAAGGCATAGAGGTCGTCGTAGGACAGTCGACACTGTCTCCATCGGCTTCGACACGAGAACCACAGCTGGCGCGGCTACTTTTTGATCTCCATCTCTTCGTAAATAAGAGTTTTTTTTAAAGTGGTGCCAAAGAGAATTCGGAAACAACTACCCACAAATTATTTGCGATCCGTGATCTGCCCTCTGCCATTTTCACGATCTTAGCCGATTAGAGTTATGCAGATGATGCATTTGTCAACAATTTAAAAAAATATGCCTTGCAGCCGGTTATTGATGCAGCTCACCAGGAAAGCAAGGTGCTGGTACGACCTCGCCTCACCGTTCTAACCCATTCCACGTGAGAAAACCATACCTTGGCTATCTCCAAGACTGCAAGAAGCCTCGACTTGGCGAAGCATTTCACGATATTCAAAAAAGAAGTTGATATCGTCAAGCAGCAATCGAAGAACGCGCGAAATACTAGAAGAACATTGTGGACGGACGACGAATGCAGAAGAAAATGAATCGAATGCAGGAAGTGCTGGTATCGAACAGTAGGTGTGCTGATGGGTCATGTAAAAAAATGATGTACTACTACTATATTATATAATACATAAATGGTGGAGAAATAGAGAATTCCAGTGATTTGTTAACCGTAAGCCTCCATTCAAAATTCTTGTAGGTTATCACCTATCACAACATCTATCGTAGTAAGCACGGTTCACCTTCGTTGATACGTGATGCCACTCTCGACAGTGCCGCTCAGAGATGGGCGAACGTAATGGGCAATAGAAGAGACTGTCTAGCTCACGAAAGTCCACGAAGGTACAGGATTTGATTAAAATATGCTTCTCTTAATCTACAGCGCTTGTTCAGGTACGGTGAAAATCTGTTCTTTTTTTGAGCGAGACATTTTCCAACTCCCACTACCATGGCGCATATGGTAGCACATAGCTTCTATGTGGAAGGAGTGGGATATGATTACAAAAGGTCAGTGGTTCTTTTTTTCAGTGGTAACGTTGCAGCAAATGGTTTTATCACTTGATCATATGCAGCGGTATTCTATTACTCATTTTTTAAATCAGTCACTTCTACACTGCCCAAAATTCGCTTGCCCAAAGCCTGACTCAATAGTTTTTTATCTGTTTAACCCGTAATATCTCTGCATAGACACTACAAAGTTCACACCAAATTGGACAAAATGCTCATGTGGACATTAGCGTCCACAACGAGTTTAGTGGATTCAAGAGTGTTCCACTGTGCACTCTTTCTCTTTTTGATAGCTAATCAAAATCGAATCAAAATTCCGACTTTTTTTTCGTATTCTTGTTGAGCAAACACGAGGTGTTATTTTTTATTCTTTAACCACGAATAAGCTGACGTTTTGGAGGATTTCGCCTTCCTCAGAGCCTGGAAAGGTCTAGTTGACAGCAATCTATTCTGCCAAACACCTCCATAACCAAACAGAGAAAACGCTGAACCAATATTTCAATTACATTGAACACAGCTTTGCACACTCACCGCTTTCTATGAGGCTTCCACTGAGTATGTCGCGTGGAGACCAACCGCACAGAGTTTACATGGAAGCGTAATATGCCCCTCCCATCAGAATAATAGGTTTATATATTGCCCAATATCACGCGTGATAATGAGGCATTCTTCCCTGCGGTACATTTTCGGATTTCTGCAATTAATCCAGAACGCTTCGAGAGTTTTGCGCGCTTCTGTTCTCGATTCCTACGCGAGGATCGTGACACGTACTTCAAAGTCCTCCCCCCATGTCTCTGGGTCCTATGCGTGCCTAGTGGGGGTATTTGGTTTACGTTTGCCGACTAGGTGTTCTTTTATGCGGACACAGAGGGTTCTGCCCGATTCTGCCAATGTATTCGTCTCCCCTGCACGCCTTACAGGTGATCTGACGTTTTATTTTATTTTATATGACCCGTCTTCACGTCTAGTTTGCGCATCCCCCCACTTCTCACATTCGATTCGTTTTCTTGCATCCATTGTCCACGAAGATCTTCCAACTTTTACGTGTATCTTGGGTTTCTGCTTGAGGATTTTTCATTTCATCTTGAATGTCGTAGAAAGTTGGTCGGAAATTCTCCCTGAAGTCCTGAGATAGCCTGGCTGGAGCGCTCCCATTTGGATCGCAGAGAGTGATTTTTTATCCCTAGAGAAGTCTGGTACCAATTTCCCGACCCCGGAGGAAGGAGAGGCTTGGTTGGACTGGAGCGAAATCGAAGTAGCACCATGCTAGTGATGACGGACAACACTACCACTGTGCTATCCGCCACCTCTTATTTGCTGCGCTATGCATACTCTTTTGATAACCAATCGAAATCAGATCACAATAATAGGTACTGAATCGGAAAAAGCGTTCTCCACGCTTAATGATTTACAAAAAGACGTACTTTCCAGGACGTTCATTAGCAGGTAACTTAGCCAAAAACTAACTGTTATTCTATGTTAATCACTGTGGTTATTGTTTCGAATTTAGGGTTTTAAAAACACCCGAATAGTCTAACAGCACAGATTGAAAATTTTTTTAAAAATCTTCAGGTCGAAAAATAATTCAAAGTTTTCAAAAATACTGACATCAATACATATGCATTATGGACAACAGTAACACCTGGCAAAAAGTAGCTTAGATATCATTCATCGCAGATAGAGCAAAGTCGTTTATAGAATGCTCTCAGGTTCACAATCTCTAGATCACTCCAGTTGTTCAAAAATCATTTTTTATTGCCAAAAAAGCGCAAAGATCACACCTGAGGAAAAATTCGTCGTAATCGATTGGATCAACCGCGAAATACGATAGCGGAATGTAATGGGCTAAATACCTGATTGATGACCTGACTTTTAGTAGCTGCGTTTAAATGCTATCTTCCACTAGCTTCCCATTGCCTCACCTTATCTTGCAAAGGTTTCTAAAGTTTATGCTAGCAGGGCTTTAATAGATAAGGGTCACCTGTATCACCTGTAGCTCCGTTGATCGTCGGGTGACTCGAGCGGGCGCCCAGTAAATCTTCCACTTTTTCCCTGTAGTGTGCAAGAGTAGCCCAGTGGATTCTGTTCGCTTTAGGGATTTGTCATCATATCTTTCTTCTAGGCTCTTCGTGAAGAACTCCGACCATCGAGTTGGTGGTCTTTCTGCAGTACGTTTGAAATCCCGAGGAATCCAGTCACTAACGGCTCTTGTCCATCGGTTTTCATTCATACGCATTACGTGTCCAGCCTACCTTAACTTCGACTGTTGGGCGTACAGAACGGCATCTTCGATTGACGCAGGTCGGAGCTTCGGATCCCTTCCCTTACTTGCGTGGCACAGGATACTCCTGGCATCGTCTTTCGACTGCGCGTTCAATAACGCTGAATGATTTTTCATCCTGTTTACGCAGCGACTAGGTTTCTGACGCATACGTTAACGCAGGAAGTAGCGTTGAGTCGAAAAGGTGGGCACAAAGTCGGGTGTTCTTTGTTCTCTTCACTACATCCTCGATGTTCTTGAAAACTCCCCAAGCCGCTCGTTTCCTTCTGCTCAGAAGCCGTTCATCATATTGATTTCCCGACCTAGATAGACATAACTGGAGCATTCGGAGATATTTGTTCCGTTGAGCGTGAATGGGGCATACGAAACCAATCCGTTTTTCATGAACCTCGTTTTTTGTGAGATTTAGTCGAAGACCAATCTTTCCACAGGCTTTATCAAAGTCGGCAAGCATACGTTCCGCTTGGCTAATGTTTGGTGTTATAACAACGATGTCACCAGCAAAGCGAAGATGGTATAGCTGCCCACAATCCATTTTCACTTCCATGTTGTCCCTTTCCACTGTTCGCATGATGTTCTGGAGGGTGGCGGTAGATAATTTTGGCAAGATGGTATCGCCTTGCGTAACTCCTTTTTCGACGTCAGTGTTAATATCCTTGTAGAATGATGATATCTTGGTTGTCAAATTTTTTGTACCGCTCACGAAGAATCATTATGTACTAAGTAGGGACTCCTTGACTATCAAGGGCTTATGACTACTTCTATCTCGGTTGAATCAAAGACCAGTGAATCGATGAAAGTAGGACAGAGCGGTCTTTTGTGCTCTCGCGATACTTCAGTGAGTCTCGTTATCGTGTGGATGTGGTCCATAGTATTAAATCCTTTTCGAAACCGAAGCCCTACTTGCTCACATGGCTGCCCTTCGTCCAGTGTTCTGTCAATCCTGTTTAGGATGACTCGAGTGATAATTTTGTAGACAAGAGACAGCAAGTATACTGGGCGTTAGTTGCCGATATTGTCTAGGTCACCATTCTTGAACAATAACACGGTCTTGCTGGTCTTTCACTGAGTAGGGACCTTGCATTCAGACAGGTAACGTGTGAAGAGAGCCGACCCAGTGTATTTACGAGGACTGGCGGAAGGTTCTTCAGGTGTTCTGGTCTTATCTTCTCCAGACCTGGTACTGTTCGACTTTTCACCGACGAAATAGCATGTCGGATCTACGAAAGGAGAACCGGTGGCACAATGGCACAACACGTCCATCCTCCTTTATTTCTTACGACGGAAGATGGACGTGGCTATCGAACAGATCTGAGTAGTACTCGTAAATGATTTCCTCCATTGCCTTTCTGTACGCTGTAACTATTCCGTCTGTGCGTCGGAGTGCAATCATCTTGGTCTTGTAATTGGCGAAGCTTCCGTGGGCTTTTCGAATGCTTTTCCAAGCCTCTGCAGCTTCGACCATTTCTGCTGCTCTTCTCTCTCTAAGATCTTCTTTTATCGCCTATCTGCATTGTTTTGCAAGTTCGCACGTTAGTTCGCGGTTGCCTGCACCTCGTACGAATCCACGCTGGCGTATCAGCTCGAATGTTTCTGGAGACAGACGTCTCTCGGTAACTTTCGAACTCTGAGCTTTCATAGCGCTAACGTGAAGATGTTGAATGAGCCGATCGTATTCTTCGTCGAGGTTATCGGCAACCACACCCCTCCCTGCGGCCTACTAATGAATTGAAAATGTCCCAGTTTTTGGTGGTTCTGGGACTTCGGTTCTTTAGCGGCTTTTTCTCCTTCCCGCGAGAAATAGAATCTTGCGCGAAGTAGGCTATGTTATGGTCCCATGTAGAATTTTGAGACAACAGCGACATCGGTTAGCAAAACCTTCTATTTACAATGATGTGGTCTATTTCGTTATGGTACTCTCCATTGGGAGACTCCCACGTCCAAAGATGAGGGTGGGGGTTATGGAATTGCGAGTTACCATGGATCGCCTTGATCGTCATGATAAACCCAGACAGCCGCTCACCCTTTTCGTTCCATTCTAATCCATGGGTCCCAACGTGACGTTCTTCAGACGTTGTTCTTGGTCCAATCGTGGCGTTGAAATCTCCAGTCATGACTTTGAAGAATGTATGGCCTTCTCTGCAGAACTTCTCCAAGTCCATATAGAAGGTTTCGACTTCTTCTTCGTCATAGTTTGATGTCGGCGCGTAAACGACAAAGATTTTCAAACCCGGCATTGATTCACATCTCTTTAATCGTAAATGTCCGATTCGGGTTGCAAGCTGTTCGAATGAATTGATGTTCGTGGACAAACTCGTGTTGACGAGAACGGCGTCGTCGCCGACTCCTCTACTGTCGCATGTTCCGAGGAACAGTTCTTCTCCGGTGTCATAGACTGCGTTGAATGCGTGGCGTCGTCTCGTCTCGGTCAGGCCGATGACGGCGTACCTTATCCTTCTTGCTTGCATGAGCAAGTCTTCTATCGAGGACTCGAATTCAAATGTATGTGCATTGCAGGTACACATCGACACCATAGTTGTTTGTAATCCAGTCAGCTTCCAATGGCCCTGAGATTTTAGCAGCCTCTCCGTACTCGTCCTATCCAACGCTGCGAAATTGAATGCTCTTTCGGGGTCAGGGGAATGAGACCCGTTTTTTTTACTGTGTTTAGTATTTTGATATCCACGTATACCTTGCTGAGCTTTGAACGTGGGGGCTGGTTATACTCACGGGTAGCTTGCCAGGCTCTCCCAGAGTGGACATGGAGCTTATTTGTTGGAGGCGACTCCTAACCGCCTCCCATATATTTCCCTGTTACTTGATTGCAGCCTTTTGGCCGAATTGACTCGTAGAATACAATCCGCACAAGCGAGAACGCACCCACACACGCATGCATGAATCCGCCTCTCAAATATAGAAAGTATGTGAAAAAATCGGAGCAGCAGAAACAAGGAGTCCGTCCCCTGGATCCACCTGCGTCTCAGTGAAACTGCGTTCGCTTTTGGTCCGCGATTAGCTCCCCTATCCGCCACATGGGGACGCACCACGTAGCCTGGCGACTAACCGGCTGCAGATGCCCCATATGAGGGAGGTCCGATAGATAAAGGTGAAACAACTAACTTTCAACGTATGAGAAAAGTAACTTTAATATTCAAATGCTACTACGTTGCTGTGAGATGATGCAACTCTTCCACCTTTCTCAAAAATTTACGTGAACACATATGACCATTAAATCTACGTTGTTAGTCAAGTTACTGTTCTATGAACCCATTCAAGAGCGAGACATAGGTTTAAAAGAGGGGTTTTAAGCAACTAGCTGAACCATCAGAACCTTAGTGGCCCCTGTATAGCTCGTTCAGCCCGCTCGAACGTCGCGCATGATTATTTAGAATTCATGCAGTTCGTTAAATATTTACTACGAACTACTGAGTGATTAATGGAAACTAAAGAAACAATGCCCGAGGTTAATAGAAAGTCGGACGTGGGAGTTGCTAAAGAAACATTTTAAATAAAACTGTTTAAGGTTTTATCCGATGACGTACTACAAAACTGGCCATTTCACGCAGCTAATCTGGAAAGAATCAAGACGGATAGGTGTTGGAGTCTCAGTCGTTCATCACGACGGCAACAAAAAAGGGACCATGTCAGCCATCTGTACCACTCTACATGATTTACGTAGTCGTAAAATACGACCCACCCGGTAACCTTCAAACTTATCAGGCTTATATGAATAACGTGAGACCTCCTATTACTTGAAATGCTCACAATCTCATGCATATCATTGAGTTTTATTACAAAACTACGAATTCAAGACCTTTCTTCTAAATTTATCAATTCTTCGAGCATTAATATATTCGCTAGACTTACAATGCGTGAATGCTTATAAGCCTCTAAATTCATCTAAGCACACACGACGCAAAGAATTGTGGTAGGATTTTCCCTTATGAAATATGACTTTTATCATATTTTTTGTCAAGCGAGGTATTGATTGAATAAATGATCTCTCAGTTGTAACGATAAGTTATCACCTGCGGTTTAACCTCATTGGAACAATGTTTACATTTTATTAACTGCCTACAGTAATTTTTTCAAGGCAGAATATTATGTGAAATGAGACCAAAATGATGCTGAGACCAGATCGATGCAGGACCACCTTTCCGGGTGCTCGCGTGTTACGCACTACACCACTGAGCTCCAATTTGCCTTAGGGTCTAAGTTTTGTGAATGTCTCAGCGTCATCTTAGTCCCATTTCACATAGTATCATGTCGTGAAAAAACTACAGTAGGCAGTATATAAAAGGTCAGCAGTGTGATTTCGACAACAGCCTCAGCTTAACTGGATCCAATGCCGATTTGTGCTCCCCATATCCATCCCATTGATTGGTGATTGCTGGTGGAGCCCTTAGGTAGAGGTCAGTGGTGCAGTGTGTAACGTGTAACCCGCGAGCCCCTGGAATGGGTAATGGTGGTTCGGTCTAAGGTGCAGTGCAAGTTTTGCAAATATCTCACCACCACTGTGGTGACATGGCAACAATTATTGTCCTTCAATGACCAGAAATAAGAGAAAGATGACAGGAAGGATTTTAATCGTTGTCACTAACCTGATACCATTATGCATACTTAAAGGCAATAGGGGGTGGAATCAATAGTGGAAAAAATACAAGGCAAAAAATCGGGCTGTTTTCAAAAAACAACAAATGTTATGCATGAAACCATTACCTTGGTCCAGTTTATTATCCAATAACTCGGGTGGGAACCGGTAAACTCCACTAGCTTTAGTCGCCGGTCAATGCTACTCATTCATTAACTCTTGCTCAATGAAGTGAAAAAGCATTATACTGTTAGCTGCCCATCTTTTTTTCCGTTTTTGACGAGTGCATAGCTTTGATTAGCTAACTATGCTTTGCCATGATACAGTATTACTGCTAATTGGGCTTCTCATCATATGTGTCAAACTCATTCTCTGCCCGAGTGACCCTATTGACATAAATCCGCAGTTTGGAGATCCTAATTCGACACCGAAGATCGCAGTCAGAATGAAGTGATATACTGTTAAAGATGGTATGCAAACACCAGCGACACTGTATAAAAAACGACCGTGTATATTTTTTGTATTGTTCATTTAGTACGAGATTCGCAGAAATTTTTATTCTGCTAGCGTTTCAACGACTTCGTCTTCTTCAGTGCATCGATGATTTGATTCAATTGTCCAGAGATGTTTGTCTTTGTGATGTGCTTCTTGAAGTATTGATTCGATTTATCCTGGCAGTGACCAATGCGGAGACGTCGAAACGTTAACCGAGTGAAAATTTTCACCACCTCCGTGAAGAGTGAAATCTAAGGAAATATGTTGGTTGGGAAATGTGTTGGAAATTATTGACGTTGAGGTTAAGTAGAGGTCGGTTGGCAAAGCATTAAGGCGGCGTTGTATAGTTCGACAGAGAATAATTTGGCACACTGAAGAGCGTGACCGGTGAAAAACCACAGAAATGCCACTACCGGAACAGTGAAATTCGACCGTTGGAAGCAGCTTTTTGTTATGATGAGATGATAAATCGCTGAGGAAACTTCTACAGAGTGGTTCGGCTCTCAAAGAGCATGTGATGATGCAGACAATGCATTTGTGTATATTTTGCATATAAGCAATAATTTCTAGGCCTAACTTGATATTCATGCCTGGAATCAAATCCTAATCGTGCTGAGCGATCAACTGCCCTTCACCTGCTTTCCAGTGCGTAACTTGTTTAGCAAGTCACTTCTTGTTCTTCCTACAGATTTTGACAAGATAGGTTCTTCTCAGCAGTAAGCCTGAGCCAAAGAAGGATTTGCGCACGTTCGAACCAAGGTTCTTAGATACATATCAAATTGACAGTGGTCGAAGACCTAGAAGTTGTAAGACATTACTTTGCAGGGTCCATTAGACATTAAAGTCATCAGCGTCTTCAACATGCCTTTCCGATTCACATTCGTTGGGCTTTTTCAATGGAAAGCATGAAAGCTTCACAATATCTTTCACATTTCCAGTTTCTTCACTGTGATTTCCGATTAGAGGCTAGTCGAGACCGAGCCGAAGATGAAGCCGACCTCAGCTAACACGGCTCAAAGGTCATAATATTGAATTCTTGTCCAGTAAAAGATGTTCAGAACGGTCAGCAAGGAAGGTTTATTATAAGTAAGAAGGACGACGGCATCAACATGGACGTGGATGAAGGCGAAACAAAAAAAAGAAACCGACAGAGGAAGCATAGAGTGGCGATATCCACAGAAGGAAGGTTCCCAATTTATACGAGCTCTCTATAAGTATCTAACGTAAACCTCTAGAGCCCTGTGCTCACTGCACATTATTGCGGGCCATTATGAAAACTATATCGCCTCCTGTGTTGAGCTGACAAAGGCGATTTTTTTGAACAATCGTTCGGTATATTTTTTATTTCCAAATGCTCACCTCTGAGTAGATATAACAAACGTTTTTGCACGACTTAACCCTTATATTGAAAACCGACTTTCCTTTATACTCGACATCACTAACGAATATGTATCCCTTCATTGATAAGCTAACACCAGCTGGATAAAACATTATTTGACCAACATCTCGGCTCCTTCGCCTTCTTCACAGCCGAAATAAAATAAGTCGATTGTCCACAGTTGTGCAGGATGAATATTTTGGAGACAAACTAGCGATTACCAACGAACAATCAGTATTAACAACCGTCCCATGCAGTTATCTATCGACTGCAAGAAGCTTAGAGAAGCGGTTCCGCTCTCAAATAAGGCATCAAACAAGGAGCAAACCTCTTAGAGCTCACAATGGTGGCTCGCGACGCTGCAATTGATTGAATGAGACGCACAGCGTTCGTTGTTTGTCAACAATACGTATAATGGGGTCTTCCAGAAATGTATACTGCAGAAAGTTTACTCAGTATAGTTCGGTGCAGAGTGGTCTTGGATCTGAATAAATTACTGTTCTTCCCTGAGAAAGCGTATACTTGCACATTGTTCTTCTTCGTCTCTGTAATCTAGAAATAAGTATTTCACTGTCAAGCGGTGCATACATTCTGTTGCAGATTTCTACATCCTCCCTTTTACTCTCCATTTTTTCTCCATCTCTTTTTGAGTGCTGGCAATCTTTAGTATCATTTGCTCTACATCGAGCAAATGCATACACGATTCAATCATGTTAATAAATTTTTTTCAATCCCGCTGTGCTATATTTGTGGATCACCTTAGGAATTAGATCAACTCATAACTTTCTACTCTACTAATCACAATGTGTTTTTTTTAACCCACGGATTCCCTTTGTTTGATGGAACTCGAGCCAAATGATGGCGGGTCTATGAAATAGGTTACATCTGGATCTAAAGCAGTCATTTGCCACCTTAAGATGCTGGTGGATTCAGGGCATAAATGCTCTTCTTCTGCTTTCTTGTAGGCCACGATGTGGTTTTGTGAATACTAATGCCTCGTGCGTGGACGTATGTATGGTGTTTGTGTACACAGCTCGTTGTATCCACATTGAGAACGAACCTAGTAAGCTATCGATGAATGTTTCCTGGTACGTAGCAAGTACTGAAAGCTATAACTGGGCGGAAACACGTTGAAAAGAAAAATTACGAGCCTGGTGTGACAACGATGTCTCTCATGTACTTCGAGATCTCGGAACACTTTATGTAAATCCGTTGGAGCCTTTACTTACGGTCCGAGAGCCAAATCAAAAATAGGGATTTGAATCAAAGCCGAGAAGTACTTTCGAGGAGGATTCGTCCATGCCTTCTTCCACAAATTCGTGCTCTTTAGAATTACTTGTAGTCCCCACTACAGAACCTTGTCGAACATATGGGACGAGATTTGTCTGTTTCCCAGCTTAATGGGAATGATTACTATCTTTGAAGCCGTAACATCGATTCAGGGTGCGTAGAATCCCCAACTTTATTTAGATTCCGATTTCTGATTGTCTACGTCTTCTATCACTGTATCGAATACCGTGATCCATTTCCGAAACAGGAATGAGACACTTGTTTTTTTTTACGTTGAACGATTATTTTCAATGTTTGTTTTCACTGTATGGACAATTTTATTGAACAGAATCGGAATAGGTCCATTACACGATGTCCAGTGCTGTCGTCTTGAATTGAAAGTAGCTTAAAAATAAAAAATTAGTTAGGAATTTGGAAATTAGTTTAATGCGTTTTTTCCCGTTTCAACAGCCCTTTATCACTGGACGCTCCAGCAATTATAGTAATCACTTCCGTTTGGTTCATTCGTTTGGTATTTCCACATAAACAGCGAGCACCAGGGTGTCTGAGTTCTGGCAATGCTGTAAGCCACCATTCTCGAGCCACTTGAAGGAATGTAATTGAACTGAAATTGCTCGGCACTCTACCATCACTCTTCAGAGCATGAAGTATATATTGCAAGATTCGATAGAGTTGGTGTTCGTCGACATATACTTGGCCTCGTGCTTCTGATGACTGTTCCCGAAAAGCTGTGAATCAACGCCCGTTATGGCGGTCTTGGTCATATGCGCATTGTCATCAAAGTCCAACGAAAATTAGGTTTACATATCTTATAAAGCTAAAGGTTAATGTGTTCGACGTGGATCAGTTCTTCGGAGATGCGCTATGCATTCTACCTCATCAACACCCTGAGGCTGATATTAGCGGATTTCCTCTCACATGAGTGTCAACGTTATGACCAGTGTGCGATATCCACTTTTTTTCCTGTACCTTCCATTCTTTATCCAGATCATTGTGTTGGGGATTAGATCTGGAAACCTATTCGTCGTTGACGAATGACTAATGTTGGTGAAATGAGCAGCCACCATAGAGACTGTTGCAGCTTAGGCTCTAACGTGGACGTCTCTGTTAGGCTTCGGTACTGCTCCTATTTGCCCACAAATAAATTGATGTTTTCATCCTTAAACAGGTGTATCACAGCTCATGGTTCGCCTTTGAAAACAATATAGCGCTATTGTTTCTCTATGGAACAAATTTTCTAGTTCTATGAAGCCCACTGAACGCGATGTTTCCGCCGCACTGTGAGTACCGAGGCCATTGAACAGGCACGACTTCGTCCAGCAAGATATTATCTCTTTAACAATTCAGAGTAATGTTCGATGCTATTGCATTTGCTTTTAAGACCTTAAGATGCTGCAGTTGTTTTTTTAATTTTTTTGAGATCTTGAATTTCGAACAAAATTTAATGGGGAAAGTACATTTTGGGAAATTATGAGCACCACTAGAGCTATAAGGTAAACTCCATTCCACAACTCTGGCAAGTTCCCACCTCGTTATTCTCTTCCGTTCTTGAAAATTATCAGCGTTTGACAAAAAGTCAATATTATCTACTTTGTGTCAAGCAGGTAAATGTGATTTCTCTCGAGAAGTAATTGCTTGCTATCTCACTTCCAGTCATCACAAAAATTCATTTTTTATTCTGGAATAGGTGTATGCGAAAAATGCCAACATGTAGTTCACATATGTTACGAAACCGGCTACTAATTACTTATCACCTCTTACCTCTATCACCTGTGGTCCCGTTGATCATCGAATGACTCGAGCGGGCGCCAGTAAATCTTCCACTTTTTCCCTGTCGCGTGCATGAGTAGCCCAGTGGGTTCTGCTCGCTCTAGGGATTCGTCGAGCATCATATCTTTCTTCTAAGCTTCTCGCCAAGAATTTTGACCATCGAGAAGGTGGCCTTCTTTCAGCGCGTTTAACATCCCGAGGAATCTAGTCACTAACGGCTCTTCTCCACCGGTTGTCATTCACACGCATTGCGTGTCCGGCACACCTTATCTTATCTTTGTATAGTGTAGAGGATTGTATACAGGACGAGTTGCTACACTCTCTTGCAACTGATAATGGTGCTGATTGCTACGGAATGGATCTTCCGCTAGGAACAATCGATAATCAATGGATAATCAGTGTCAGCAACAGTTTTGTATAAAACAACACTTCCGCGTGAGGTTACTCCATTTGAACCGTGCTCCACTGGATTGGACTCTATGCGAGCACGAAAACCCACAGTGGAGATTCTACTTTAATCACTCCGGTTTGAAGAAGGCGAAGTAGCAGAAACTTTAGTCCAATAAGGTTTCCTTTATTAACCTCGTGTTATCTTATCAATGATGAAACGCGCGTTGATTTAAGTTTTATTTGCAACTTATTTTTTTCATGGTAGGGTACGATGCGAAGTATAACCACAAGGATGCAGAGATATATGCAAAACTCGAAACCTCAGATGGATAATGGATAATCACAGGTTCGAAGCAAATCTAAAGATCAGGATTTTGTCCATACCTCAGTATCTTTGGGTTGTGCTTCACCTCTTCTATAATCTTATGTTCCAAAAAAGTTCGCTGGCTATCGAGAATTTGTCATTTTTTGTAACACCTTGTAAAGTCCTTAATTCACAGACGAGTTTTTCCTATCCTCGAAACATAGGGCATCTACTGCTCTAGCACTTGTGTTCATGTGTGCTTGCTTTATGAAATGACTTACAGTAGCCAACCAAAATATCAATTTAGCGTTTTAACCTTTCTAGGAAGTCCGGGATGATTAGGCAGACTCTGGAAGAATAAATCCTTAACTCCTCAGGGCACGTCGCCAGTAATCACCTGCTTACGATCGGGCACTACTAATTACTTTCTTATCGACACCACTAAAAGGGAAGACAGGAACAAATAAATAAAAGAAAAAGACAGTTCCCACTAAAACGTAAAGGTAAAAGAGAAGACAGTTCTCACTATAGCATACTGACACACTTCTCAGCTCTACCATATTTGGAGCCGTGAAAGAATTCCTAAAAATTGAATCCTAGCTGTAAATAAAGCAAAAAAAAGATGGAACTGGAGGCTGAGCGAAGGATCGTAGCTGTTGTTGTTACATACCACCCACCCCACTTAAATTTCAATCAAACAGCTCACGATTTATTTTTTGCCGCGCTGCGCTTTTCACCATGGCACGAAAATTAACATATAAAATGTAAAAGTAACATAAACACCACCAAGTCTTCAAAGTCTTCCTTTTTCTTTAAGCATAACAGAACTACAAAGAATACCTTAAGACAGTAGACTTTTCGTAAAACATGGCAAAGTGGTGAAAGGCTCCCTACGATACAGACAGAACTATTTTTTGATCCCGTACCCTGGTCGAACCAAACACTCCATCATTACAGATGCTACAAATTTGTAACAGACCTGTTTAGGGAACACCGAGTGTTGACTTGATGCATCGGCAGACGACCGCTGAATCATTCTGTAGCACACTTATGCATTAAATTACTTCTATTCCAAGGGATTGATCAATACCAATAGCTTTTTATCCTTTATTAAAACAAATTATTAATTGTATGTTTGCAGCAACCTTGATTAAGCATCGGGAATGCTTCAAAAATCCCTCAATTCCACGAAAGATTTAATTCGATGTTCCGACCTGTGTCACAGTGAAAGATCAGGATAATCATAATGCTGAATATGACGTTCAAAACAGGTGTTCCACGTACGTCATCCGGCAAAAGGGCAATGGAAGACAGCTGATTTCACAGCGTGGAATCAAAGCCCGGTTAAATGAAATCGCTGTTCGTTCACTCGCATTCATTTAGAATAATAATGACGACAATAAAAATAACAATAAAGATGGTGGTGTATAGTGTGTATAGATTTGAGTTCAATTCACTAATTTGCATAGCGCCATTGGGTTGTTGATGTAAAAAATTTTTTTCTGAAATGCCTGTGTATCCTTAAAACTTTGTTGGTGAGAAACACGCAACTGCCACTCCACCTACCTATCTCGAAGACTAACATCTTCACGGCAGTACCTGGCTTCTCCATAAGTGATCGTAATCCCTCGATCACTAGAGTATTTCAAAAGTTCAGAACTCTATAGATTTAAAGAAAGGACTTCCCCTATTATCGGAATAATCGCAAATATAGTTTTTGAGCAGTACCGTTTCAAATTCAGACATGTTAAAAACTAAAACTAGAAAGAATTGAAAACGTACTTCGGGGGTTTTGAAACTTCCAACGCAATCTTGGCAGGTGCAAACGTAAACGTTACATTGAAGAGCATCCTGTTGTCCTATTAGACGAAACCACGATCGTCCAACTGGTTTCGCGTTGGGGATAAAAGTGTAAAGGACAGAGCTCTCAGCATTGATCAATTCCTGAGGGATGCGACATGCATTCGACTTTACTACGTATCGTTAGAGTTGATTGAATGCATATCTGGCCTAGTGCTGTTATCCTCTCAGGACACGTCTGGTACCAGTTTACCGACCCTGGAGGAATGGAAGGCTTGGTGAACCTCGAGCGCGGGATCGATTCCATGTGCATTCCACGGCGGCTCTAACTACTGCGCCACATGCGCCGTGTCTTCGACATACATGGCGTTAAACAAAAATGCTAATGAAATGCGTCATGTGCCTAATTAAGTTGGAACTTCATTTTGATGATATATGATAATTTGTATCTACTATTCAAAGAACTACGGATTCAAATCGATTTTACTGAAATCGATGAAGTTATTATAGGTTAATGTATGTTGATTTAAACTTAAAATTTTTCAAAAGCTTTTCCGTCGCTTGACTCTTATAGAGGTCATGTTGTCAAGTAAGAGTTAAGCAATGAAATCCTGAAGAAAGCATATTCTAAGAAAATATTAGGCATGATAGAAAAACCTTTCCGTTGATTTTAGGAGAGTGTCAGAAATAATAGAAAACTTTTCCGTTACGTCTACACCTTCATGTGAGAAACAATACATAGTCATATAATAATAGAACAAGAACTTTGAATTTCTGAGAAAACAGCATACTTAAAAAATATTAGGGATAGTAGGAAAACTTTCGGTTGGCTACACGCATTGCTAATAAGAAGCTATGATTTGCCCAGTGAATTTCAAAAACACATAGATTTTTGTCAAGTTGAGAGAGTTGAGTTGGGAAGTAGAGAGTTTTAAGAGAGCATATTTTTTATGGAAATAGTGTTTTCTCACTGTTCATCATTCCCTAAGTCACAACATACACAGAGCGTCAAGTAAACCAAATGCACCGGTACTGGTAGATTGAAAACTAGCTGAGAGAAACGCAAAGCAAGGTCCTGCTTGGCGCAAAGTGTCATGCGCGATTCCCCGGAAAGGGAAATTGTGGTTCTATCTTGCCGGGGGTCTAAGTTTTGCGAATATCTCTGCATCGTTGTGGTTGATTTCGCATAATACGCTGTCGTGAAAACTGTAGTAGGAAGTAAATAGAAAAAGTGAAAAGGATATAATTGGCTGGAATAGAAGCGATATCAAATAGAACATTTGCTGACAAATCAACTGAATTATTTCATAAAGGCATTGGAGAAACACGCTAGCGTTTTTGTTCTTTCCTCTTCTCGACGGAGAAATAGAGTAAGATGCGGCATCGATTTGTGAATTGCATTTCAAACGATGGAATACAACAAAACAGATAAACTTCCAGGTCATGTTCAGCAACTTTAGCAATAACCACACCCAGAGGTATGTATGATGTATCCTGCAGATAGTCCTCGTATAGCGAAGCGGTTAGAGCGGCCATGATGTGAAAGCCTGGTCGTTGGTTTGATTGCCCGACCTAGGACAACTGAGCTCCCCACCCAGCCGAAGCCGAATAAATTTGCACCAGACTTGTCTCAGAAAACAGAAACACTAAAGTAACATATTAGTAGGTCACTGCATGTCACTGTATAGAGCAACTATGCACTTAATCACCTTTACGAAGCTACGTGTGGAGTTGAACGCACAGAACACCAAATGCTTTGGCCTTTACCCCTTTCAAACATATTTGTGTGAATTGTTATAAAGCACCATTTTTTTGGTCTTGCAAATGAATCAACATACGTGAATATCTCGTCGTTCAATGACAATCTACGAATTCTACGTGCATTGGCTAAGCACTATAAAGACTCTCACCGGCAGATCACTGTAAAGGTTGATCCCATGATAGAACTCTTCAGCTTCAAAACACTCATATATCCACATGCCGCTGCAGACTAGACATGTGTAGATTCAAGCATTTCTTCCATTTGTTTCCATGTTTTGCAATTGTCTCCCATAGAGATTATAGAGGTCGTGCTCTGCTTTAACTGTGACTTCTCTCCTCCTCGAACTCTTTCTTGACATATCGAAGGCAAGTCGAGGTACTTTTTCTTCAGAATTCCGAGGGCGCAATGGGAGAGGTTCTCAGTCCTTCCACTAGGTATATAACAAGCTCTTGTGGATCCGAGGAAGGTTTGCTCTCTTACAACTTTGTTTCTTCCAGAACAGCAGTCTCGGTCTGCAACGGTGTGCTAAGGCTATAGTAAGGTAGGCCGATAAATGTAGTTTGAAAATCTGGTGATAAAACGAAAAACCTTTGTTCTTATGACTTTAAAAGAGCAAGCAGTCTGTATATCAAATCATTATACTAGTATGTTCAATCAAATTACGTAAAGGTTATCATCGATCAACACTTGCTATAAGATGTCGTGTGAACGGTGCCTTATTTCTTTACCGACATAACGTTGGCAGAATATGACGTTAACATCATGAATTTGTTTGGTATGCTCTATTCCTTCAAATGTTTCCTGCTGCCTTGATGTGTTCATTTTAGTGTGGTAATTTGTCACAACCCTTTTCACACTTACTTATATCGTTTAGAATATTTCTCCACAGAATATAATACTGATTTTCAAATATTCATTCATAGAGCTTTCATCAATTGCTAACGTTCCAGGTTGTTAAACAAAGCAGTCTTAGCACCAATGGCCTTTTTCTTGACCCCATGTTTTCGTGATTGGCAGCAGTTGTAACGATATCTCATAGCTATGAATCACACGAGAATGACACCATTTGAGTCGACAAACCATTCTTTTCATCCATTGGCATTCTTTTCCATTAAGTGCTTACGTCCGTGACACTTTATTACCGAAAACTCTCCATAACTTTTCTATGCTTCTATTTCAACACAGGATTTGTATTTTCAGTAACTAAATGCTTATATAACTTTTCGGAAACATAATGAAGAATGACACAACAAGAGCTCACGTCTATTTGTTCTATACGACTCGAATATAATAATTACCCAAGCATATGAAGAAAGGGCTCCCTCATAAGCCAAAATTATTATTGATAGCTACTAAGGACTTAATTCGTGAGTAGTCGGGCTTCATCGTGAAGAATTTGCGCTTTTTAAATCACATTAAAGAGCCACCTTTATTTTGCCGTCAAATTTTACATGTACTCGAAGGAGTTCCCTCTATTCCGGAAATAATCGATGTTTTCACAGACCTTCAAAAATGAGAAATTTCAGACGGCGAAACGTTCGTAAATTCGAATTAAGTGTATCGTGCCCGATATTGACAACAAAGAGAGCTTGGTGAAAAAAAACCAAACAGTGTAACAAAAAAATAAGTAAGAAGAGGCCGAGAAGCAAGGACCCGGCAACGAACATGTTCTCAATGACGACGGTGCCTTTGACAATTCGTCATAGTCTCGCCTTACTTAAAGTACTCATCATATTATAAGAACTAATGTTATATCTCATGAGCAGAGTAGCGCAGTGGTAGTGACGTTGTTCAACACGAACAGAGTGTTGGTCGCCCGTCTCAGGCTCAGCAAGCATCTTATCTCTTGGGGATCGGGAAATTGCCACCAGACTTCTCTGAGAATATCCATTCTCTGCAATCCGAGTGGGAACGGCGTAGCCCGGATATCCGAAAACTCCAGGGAGAATCGACTTGCCAATATCCAACGACATTTATAAAGAAGGAGACAATCCTCAAGCAGAAGCCGAACCCACAAGTAGAAAATGGAAGAGCATTGTGGGTGATGGATGAGAGGAAATGAATCGGCTGCAAGAAGTACTGGAAACGGCACAGTGAATGTGAAGAAGCGCTGTGAAGGATAAAATAAATACTGAAATGTTCCTTCATTCTTCTGTTTATCTCTGGCTTATAAATTTCTGTATTAATTAAGCAGATCGTGGAAGTTGCGGGAAAGAGAAGAAATACAGCGTTGAAAAGATATGTCTGAAACACTTTCCCCGCTAAAAACATGCTGACATCTTTTCTTTAGACGTAGGCCGTCCGCAGATTCGACGCTCTCCCACAGGTACGTGGAGAGCAATAAGTTACAACAGTCCTGTTTTTCAATATTCCTTTTTATTAATATTTTATTTTTGGTGTGCAGAAACTATTGAACAAAAATAATCTTTCAAGTTTCAATTGCTCAATATATACTTATGACATCTACGTACTTTAATCCGTCAGGCCCATTCCGATTTGAGGTGTACATTGATAATAATGGCAATGGTCGCTGGCAATTACAGTAGTTTATTATTTACACCTGTCTTATTTACGTACGACGTCATCATAGTTACTATGGAGATCCCAGCACTTCTTTCATTCAGTTCGTCCCTTCCCTTAAATTCCTCATATCCGTCATCGACGAAGATCTTCGAAATTTTAAGGTGTGCGTTCGGTTGCTGCTTGAAGATTTCATCTTCTTCATGGATTCGTACAAAGCTAGTTGAGTCGATTTGTTGCAGATAGCCGAGCTAAGGCTTTCCCACGTGATTGAGGGAATGCGTTGGGGGAGGGAGGCGTCGAACCAGTACCTTGCTTTCTGCCGGACTGCTTCCTTCACCGCGCTATCCCAAATAACAGGAATTTCAAAAATTTACATATTTCTGCTGAGAATACTAAAAATTGATGCAAGCAACGTGCAAAATTTGTGGATCTGATTACAATCCATTCGCTCAGATCCTAACAAAAGAACGGTGGATAGAACAATCATTTTCAATTGGACCTCATGCGATTTTTTGTTACAAGGTTCACTTAATTGTTCTTTGAGCCACACCGTTGGTGAAATTAATCCAAAAGGAAAAAAGAGACGATAAGACTTATCGTTGTGTCCTCCTCCTCGATTTCGCTCTCAGCATATTTCTTTTATGACACTCAATGGTTAGAGATGCCTTGCAATTCATACGTGGTCATTGCTTCGTGTCCGCCTCAGCACAATAAGCCCTCCATCCCTCTGTTGTTGGCAAATTATTACTACAGTTTCCCCAAAAGGCAAAGTTGCTAACTAGATGAACTGTTCAAAACCCAAATAAGGGCGTGATAACATTTTCAACACTTGCTTTTTATATGTTTTATTGCTTGTTACCTCCTACTGTTGTTCATTGGATACGGATACTGTGTCTCCATTAGACGAGTAACGAGCGCAGTATCTAATCCTGATCTCATCAGGCAAGTTGGTTCACTCATTGAGCTTCATGACTTTCATAAGTGCGTTCATAAGTGCGTAAATGACTTTATACTAAAAGTACTTTCTTCTTCTCGTAAAAATGACCTTTGTTTTGAAAAAGCGAATCTAATAGAAGAAAAGCAAACCGATTTTTCCCATTAGAGCAGAGGCGTTGATAACTGAATGAATGAAAATCGCACAGCTAAGCGTTAGTATATGACTCAGACCAATGATGAGTATTTCGCTTGCATTTTACACTAAGAGACTCACCAATATGAGTTGATTTCCATTCATGCTGTGTAAAAACAATAGCCGTCTGAAGCCCTAATCCACTTATCTCAGCTCATTATGAACTTCATTAATTGAAATAAAATCGTTATAGATTTCTCAAAAATTGTCTTTCCTCTAACCTTGGCATGACTAATCAACATTTTGTTTTTAAATTGAAAAGCTAGCATTAGGTTGACAAAGAAAACCTTATTCGGCCAACATTCTTCATCCTCGCTTTCTTTAGAGCCGGATTGATGCGAGTCTGCTTTCCACACCTATGCCTTTTCCGGATGTTGGTCTTCGTGATTGAGTCGAATCCAGTGAAGCATCGTCCGTATAAATTAATCACACACGACAGTGTATTTTCTACAGGAAGATTGTTGATACCGAATGTCCGTCAATAAATGTTTGTTTTTTCTGTGCTGTGCACAGTCCATCCTCTACAGCAGTGGACAATCAACTCGCATTAATCCGGCTCTGAAGAAGGCGAACACGTCAAAATGTTAGCCGAGTTGAATTTTCTTTTTTTAACCTTTTTTGCTTACTGCCTACTATTTTTGATGGCAGGGTATATTGCGAAATATAACTTCAACGAAGCTGAGATATTTGCAAAACTCTGGACCGCAGGTGCTATGGTGGGGGAACGAACGCGCTATTGTCCTTTCCGGGGAGTAACGCGTCCACCACCACACCATGCAGGTCCTTCGTTTCTCCTGTTTCTCAGCTAGTTCTATCGATCTTTTGCTATAGCTTCAGCTTAACTGGGTTCAATGCCGATTTGGGCTCCCCAGATCAATCCCGTTGACGGGTGATTGCTGATGGTAAAAGATCGATAGAACTAGCTGAGAGACAGGCGAAACGAAGGACCCACATGTGTGGTGATGAACGCGTTACTCCCGGGAAACGGCAATAGCGCGTTCGTTCCCCACCATAGGCACCTGCGGTCAAGTTTTGCAAATATCTGAGCTTCGTTGAAGATGCATTTTCTTTATCAATCTCGTGTTAGTCTATCAATGAAAAAGGGATGCAAGACGTTATGAAATTCTGATTTTATGGAGCTGAGGAATCGTCCTCTCGTTGCGTTTATTGTCGAGGCTCGGTTTACGAACACGAAAACATTTGAACAAGCAGGATTTTATGCAAAAGATTGCGATGGTGTACATCCCATTGCGTCCTTAGTGCTCACAGTGGCTAGCGATTTTAAAGAACTGGTCTTGGCTTCCAGCTTTTTTCTGAATTTGTAATTCCATACAACTTTAGCAAAGTGAAATCTTTAAGAAACATGTTTCTTCCGAAATATGTAAAGAAAATTCTCTTTTTAGAAGTCTGTTATGCTTTTAACTCATAATGTGCTCTGGTTATTGGCAAACTATAAGCAGTTGTGGAAAAATCTGTTTTCGACTCCAGGACTTAAATACTGAATAGGATTTCTAAGTGAATAAAAATGATATTGATTGACGTATTTAAGAAAAAGCTATATATATATATATATATATATATATATATATATATATATATATATATATATATATATATATATGTGTATGTGTGTGTGTGTGTGTGTGTGTATGTGTGTGTGTGTGTTTTTTTCAACAACTATTTCCTTCCTCAAGTCAGTCGTAATTTATGACACCATCATCTGTTTCCCCATTCTACTCTCTCCGGTCTTTTCCATTTCATTTTCATTTCGTCTAACTCTCTCCGATAACAAAACAACCACTGTCACCATTTGGTGTGCAGAGAGCTAAGTGAGTCTCCTCAACTCCACATTTGAGTCGTTGTCATTATCAAATCACTCATCAACACTTTCACTCACACCAATAACCCCTCGTTTCCTCGCATATTTCAATTTTTAGCAGTCTTTTTAGACTTGAAAGGTCATTTTCAGGAGAGAGGTATTAATTACGTGTATTGGGAAAGTTATCAGAAATGAGTGTGATAAAACGGAGAGCAGCACTTACAATTCCAGTAGCCGATGAGTTTGATATCCCAATTATTGGTGAGTAATTACAAATACAAAACATTTTTTTTGAAATATTGATCATTATCTTCTCTTCAGCACTTCTTAATTTCATTACTGAGCAGTTTTTTATATAGTAACTTGCAAATAATCGAACTCTGTGGTTAGCCTTTTCCTAGTATTGAGGCTTATTAATTATTTACCTCTTGGAGCCACAAAACCAAATTTGTTATTGTTGCTCAGACTTTTTAATCCTTTTGCCAAAGGGATAGAAAGCTAAGCATAAGCCAACAAAAAACTTCACCTATGATGACTTTCTCCTCAATCATATCAGAAAACCATGCATAAATCTGTGAACAAAAAAGAAGTGGTGTCAAGTAGTAAATGAAGTGTGGTAAGATTTCTTCAGTGCCGAGCTCTGAAGGTATAATAAGATTATTCGCATTACTGTCCTGATCAGTCATATGCATTTATCAGAATGAAGGTCCTTTGAGCGGAATAGATGTGACTTAAACGGATTTGGAGGTGATTTAATGGCAATTTTTCTATTAGGAGCCACTTAGCAGAATTTTGCTGGTACTGTGGCATGTCAACTGGAAGTGGGAAAAATCTCAATTAAGACTTGTACTTTTCAGAATGTTACCAGTTGCTTTGTTAAACTGACTGACAATTTCTGACGATTGTATTGCTCCCCCTTAAAAGAATGATGCATTACACATGGCTTAATTCTTTAAGAAGCATGATTTGTCCAGGCAAACTCAAATCTTTCAAATCTGCTGTGATCACACACCATACTTCACGAGTGAGAAACTACTTATTACCAACGTTGATTGCGAGTTAAGTAGCTACGAGGACCAAGAGCTTTCTCTTACAAAACACCATAATGAAAAAACCATGAAAAACGCTTTGGAATGAGCTTTCAGAAAAGACTTTGTTTGGTTTTGAAAATGTGACCAAGGAAAGTATGCGTTCCAATGTAATTATGTATGTATGTGCTTGTGTATGTAGGTACCAAGGACCGCGCGCATGTATATGATTATGTGTGTACTTATGTATCTGTGTGTATATCTATGTGTACGTACGTACGCGTATGTATGTATGTATGTATGTATGTATGTATGTATGTATGTATGTATGTATGTATGTATGTATGTATGTATGTATGTATGTATGTATGTATGTATGTATGTATGTATGTATGTATGTATGTATGTATGTATGTATGTATGTATGTATGTATGTATGTATGTATGTATGTATGTATGTATGTATGTATGTATGTATGTATGTATGTATGTATGTATGTATGTATGTATGTATGTATGTATGTATGTATGTATGTATGTATGTATGTATGTATGTATGTATGTATGTATGTATGTATGTATGTATGTATGTATGTATGTATGTATGTATGTATGTATGTATGTATGTATGTATGTATGTATGTATGTATGTATGTATGTATGTATGTATGTATGTATGTATGTATGTATGTATGTATGTATGTATGTATGTATGTATGTATGTATGTATGTATGTATGTATGTATGTATGTATGTATGTATGTATGTATGTATGTATGTATGTATGTATGTATGTATGTATGTATGTATGTATGTATGTATGTATGTATGTATGTATGTATGTATGTATGTATGTATGTATGTATGTATGTATGTATGTATGTATGTATGTATGTATGTATGTATGTATGTATGTATGTATGTATGTATGTATGTATGTATGTATGTATGTATGTATGTATGTATGTATGTATGTATGTATGTATGTATGTATGTATGTATGTATGTATGTATGTATGTATGTATGTATGTATGTATGTATGTATGTATGTATGTATGTATGTATGTATGTATGTATGTATGTATGTATGTATGTATGTATGTATGTATGTATGTATGTATGTATGTATGTATGTATGTATGTATGTATGTATGTATGTATGTATGTATGTATGTATGTATGTATGTATGTATGTATGTATGTATGTATGTATGTATGTATGTATGTATGTATGTATGTATGTATGTATGTATGTATGTATGTATGTATGTATGTATGTATGTATGTATGTATGTATGTATGTATGTATGTATGTATGTATGTATGTATGTATGTATGTATGTATGTATGTATGTATGTATGTATGTATGTATGTATGTATGTATGTATGTATGTATGTATGTATGTATGTATGTATGTATGTATGTATGTATGTATGTATGTATGTATGTATGTATGTATGTATGTATGTATGTATGTATGTATGTATGTATGTATGTATGTATGTATGTATGTATGTATGTATGTATGTATGTATGTATGTATGTATGTATGTATGTATGTATGTATGTATGTATGTATGTATGTATGTATGTATGTATGTATGTATGTATGTATGTATGTATGTATGTATGTATGTATGTATGTATGTATGTATGTATGTATGTATGTATGTATGTATGTATGTATGTATGTATGTATGTATGTATGTATGTATGTATGTATGTATGTATGTATGTATGTATGTATGTATGTATGTATGTATGTATGTATGTATGTATGTATGTATGTATGTATGTATGTATGTATGTATGTATGTATGTATGTATGTATGTATGTATGTATGTATGTATGTATGTATGTATGTATGTATGTATGTATGTATGTATGTATGTATGTATGTATGTATGTATGTATGTATGTATGTATGTATGTATGTATGTATGTATGTATGTATGTATGTATGTATGTATGTATGTATGTATGTATGTATGTATGTATGTATGTATGTATGTATGTATGTATGTATGTATGTATGTATGTATGTATGTATGTATGTATGTATGTATGTATGTATGTATGTATGTATGTATGTATGTATGTATGTATGTATGTATGTATGTATGTATGTATGTATGTATGTATGTATGTATGTATGTATGTATGTATGTATGTATGTATGTATGTATGTATGTATGTATGTATGTATGTATGTATGTATGTATGTATGTATGTATGTATGTATGTATGTATGTATGTATGTATGTATGTATGTATGTATGTATGTATGTATGTATGTATGTATGTATGTATGTATGTATGTATGTATGTATGTATGTATGTATGTATGTATGTATGTATGTATGTATGTATGTATGTATGTATGTATGTATGTATGTATGTATGTATGTATGTATGTATGTATGTATGTATGTATGTATGTATGTATGTATGTATGTATGTATGTATGTATGTATGTATGTATGTGTATGTATGTATGTATGTATGTATGTATGTATGTATGTATGTATGTATGTATGTATGTATGTATGTATGTATGTATCGTATGTATGTATGTATGTATGTATGTATGTATGTATCTATGTATGTATGTATGTATGTATGTATGTATGTATCTATGTATGTATCTATGTATGTATGTATGTATGTATGCTATGTATGTATCTATGTATGTATCTATGTATGTATCTATGTATGTATCTATGTATGTATCTATGTATGTATCTATGTATGTATCTATGTATGTATCTATGTATGTATCTATGTATGTATGTATGTATGTATCTATGTATGTATCGTATGTATGTATGCTATGTATGTATCTATGTATGTATCTATGTATGTATCTATGTATGTATCTATGTATGTATCTATGTATGTATGCTATGTATGTATCGTATGTATGTATGCTATGTATGTATCTATGTATGTATCTATGTATGTATCTATGTATGTATCTATGTATGTATGTATGTATGTATCTATGTATGTATCTATGTATGTATCTATGTATGTATCTATGTATGTATCTATGTATGTATCGTATGTATGTATGCTATGTATGTATCTATGTATGTATCTATGTATGTATCTATGTATGTATCTATGTATGTATCTATGTATGTATCTATGTATGTATCTATGTATGTATCTATGTATGTATCTATGTATGTATCTATGTATGTATCTATGTATGTATCTATGTATGTATCTATGTATGTATCTATGTATGTATCTATGTATGTATCTATGTATGTATCTATGTATGTATCTATGTATGTATCTATGTATGTATCTATGTATGTATCTATGTATGTATCTATGTATGTATCTATGTATGTATCTATGTATGTATCTATGTATGTATCTATGTATGTATCTATGTATGTATCTATGTATGTATCTATGTATGTATCTATGTATGTATCTATGTATGTATCTATGTATGTATCTATGTATGTATCTATGTATGTATCTATGTATGTATCTATGTATGTATCTATGTATGTATCTATGTATGTATCTATGTATGTATCTATGTATGTATCTATGTATGTATCTATGTATGTATCTATGTATGTATCTATGTATGTATCTATGTATGTATCTATGTATGTATCTATGTATGTATCTATGTATGTATCTATGTATGTATCTATGTATGTATCTATGTATGTATCTATGTATGTATCTATGTATGTATCTATGTATGTATCTATGTATGTATCTATGTATGTATCTATGTATGTATCTATGTATGTATCTATGTATGTATCTATGTATGTATCTATGTATGTATCTATGTATGTATCTATGTATGTATCTATGTATGTATCTATGTATGTATCTATGTATGTATCTATGTATGTATCTATGTATGTATCTATGTATGTATCTATGTATGTATCTATGTATGTATCTATGTATGTATCTATGTATGTATCTATGTATGTATCTATGTATGTATCTATGTATGTATCTATGTATGTATCTATGTATGTATCTATGTATGTATCTATGTATGTATCTATGTATGTATCTATGTATGTATCTATGTATGTATCTATGTATGTATCTATGTATGTATCTATGTATGTATCTATGTATGTATCTATGTATGTATCTATGTATGTATCTATGTATGTATCTATGTATGTATCTATGTATGTATCTATGTATGTATCTATGTATGTATCTATGTATGTATCTATGTATGTATCTATGTATGTATCTATGTATGTATCTATGTATGTATCTATGTATGTATCTATGTATGTATCTATGTATGTATCTATGTATGTATCTATGTATGTATCTATGTATGTATCTATGTATGTATCTATGTATGTATCTATGTATGTATCTATGTATGTATCTATGTATGTATCTATGTATGTATCTATGTATGTATCTATGTATGTATCTATGTATGTATCTATGTATGTATCTATGTATGTATCTATGTATCTATGTATGTATCGATCTATGTGTGTATGGTGCGTTTAAACGTATGCGAGATTTAAGGTCGAGATGCACCACAGACCGGTGAAAGCTAATGCTACGTTCTTTCTCTATATCTTCCACATTTTTAATTATTTGTGGAAAAAAAAGTAGGAGAAACGACACATTTTGAAGTCCAGTCTATAAAGCCTTTATAAGCTTTATTTCGACTTTACTCTCAACTGCATCTGGTTTTTTATTTCAGATATTTCCGACACTAAAAATCACGTCACTCTTTCGTCACCAATTCATCTAAAAGCTTTTCGACCGACTAGTTTACAACAGGTGAGAAGGGCGAGAGCAAGCAGCTAGAGATTTGTGTCCATTAGTCAAACGGTGTAATGAAAGCTAGAAACTTTGAGAAAAAGAAGAAGAAGAGAAAACGAAGACTGAATGATGGAAGTGCGTTGAACTCGTCATTTCTTATCTTGTCATCTCTTCATCTCGTCGTCTCGTTATTATCACGGCTACATTTGTCATGTGTATGTAACGATCATATAGCGTAACCGTAACAGCATCCATGTGAAAATCTACGGTGTGTGTTTTTGTTATATATGATGTGGATTTGCGCCGGCAAATCGTTGTAATAATCAGCAACGTCAACGCGTTGTTCTCCATCACGATGCTGACGTCTATTTATTTACATCATTAGCTTAGAGCAGAAGCTATCGCTCAGATTAAGCTGCCCCTAAATCAACTGATGCCTCCGTCAAAGATTCACAGTCGTAAAGTATATATACGTTTCTTGCCACATACATCCATCGACAACTTTCCGATGTGTAGACAACAAAATTCACTCGACAAGGTACAAAACGATATTTTGTCATAAATTAAAGACATTCCACTACTGTTCTACTGATTTTCGATGCCGTTTCATGTTTCCTATAGTACAATACTACGTTTAGGATTCTCTGTTCTATTTGTGTAACTTATACAACTAGAATTTATTATCCTCAATACCCTGTGATTTCATTTGACATATCCCGGAAAGGAAAAGTGAAGAACACGGCCTTCCGTTCCTTATCAATCGAAAACGGGCACACTGTTATATTCGTCTAATCCTGAAATCACTGGATTGAGAAATATTCCCTTGACATAGCCTCTATAGCAGTAACAGATGCCGCGAGCAACAGAGTGATTTCCTGGTTTGAATCATAAGTAACATTGACCAATGCTCCTCTAGGTTTTCATCCAAATTAACTGATCCATTATCGTTTTCGTTCAAAATCTTTCTGTCTATCGAGAAATAATCCACCATTCTCCGACTTTTTTTCATTGTTATTTCAGAGCTTTCTTAATGCCTTAAATAATGCTGTTCTTCGTGACCATACCAGGACCGATTCCTTTTCAGACCTATTACCTACAATTACCCACTGTCATATTTTATAAAAATGCTATTTTTCACTCTACTAGTTAGGCTGACTGGAAATTATCCCACTACTTTTGCAATTTCAATTCACATATTGGGATATTCCTCTCAACTGTTCACCGCCTTATAATGACAGGGAGGTGTTCCTGGGTGTCGAACTGCGATGTACAGAGGAGTGATTCGTCTTGCTGGTAGGTTTCCCATGCTGAGAAGGAGTCCGGCATTTCCATCATGAAGCTTAGCTAAGAGTAAACCAATACCAGTATTCACCGCCGTGTTGGTATCAAAGTCGCATGGTGGCAAATCTCCCCTGATCCACAAGGTGTGCGACTGCCCGTGGTGATGAAGACCTGGTGCAGACTTTGGCCAGAGCGACCTCGGTATTCCAGGGAACCACAATGGCTTAGGCAGAAAATCTCCGAAAAATGATGATTATGCTGTGGTCCGCACAACCAGTGAGGACGGGCCGTTCAAGCATCAAGTATCAAGTATATTGGGCGATTTATCAAAACTAACTTCATAAGGCTGCTGGTTATCTTTTTAATAACGCATCGAAGAAACTCTTTCAGGATCAACTATCAAAATTGTTGTTCCAGAATAGATCACTTTGTGGGCGAGCCAATCTACTTTTACCCTATTTGTTATTGTTGCTAAGAAAATCGTTGTAATAAGATCACTTCAGTCCACAACTCACATTTAAGGCGACATTTAGAACTGAATGGGAGGAAAAAAGAGATTACTGGTTGTGGTTTTGAAATCTCTAGCAACATAACTACGAAAAAAACCTTAAGGTGGTCGATGAGACGCATTTCTCAAGAAATGAAATTCGTTCGATATATCGAGCCTTCAAGGAAACTTCACCAAATGCGGTTATCAATAAAGGTCAGATCTATGCTCATTAGCCTAACAATTATTTTTAATTTTATTATGAAAGCTGTGTTCATACTTGTTGATGTCAGGGAACAATAGAGATTTTTGCTGGTTTGGAGGTAATCAATTCCTTTCCAGCTATTCTACGAGAGAAATTTGCCGAATTATTTCCTCATGGTAATATTGAACACTATTCTGACTTGTTATTTGACACTTTTGACAACGACGACAACGGGACCATCAATTTTCAGGTGTGTACTAAATCAAGCATTTGTAGCAAAATATTTGCAAAGAGCATAGGTTGCTTATTCTGAATCGCTTCTTCTTTAGGCTATCAACAATCAACGTTTAGATGAAGATCCTACTTACATACTTGCTTACTTACTGAGATACTTAGATGATCCATCTTCAATTTTTCTTCTTATTTCGCTTCTTGCAACCGTAATCCATAGAGGTGACGCTCATATTTCGCTTTGGCTGAAACTTTTAACTGTTATCTGTTACCTCCTCTCCTCAACAACAAGTTTAATGATTGACAGTCGAGCGTAATTTTCCGTAAAAAGCAGAGATAAAAGCTCTAAAGCTCTAAAGGCCTAAAGCTCTTGGCGTTGATCAATCCCTGAGGGATGCGCCATGCATTCGACTTCGTTAAGTATCGTTGGAGGTGGTTGAATGAATATCAGGCCTTTACAATTGCTCGCGGTGGCCTATGGATGTATCGAGCCAGTGCTGATATCCTCCCAGACAAGTCTGGTACCAATTTGCCAACCCCGGAGGGATGGAAGGCTTGGTGGGCCATGGGCACGGGGAGCGATCCCACGTGTGTGTCGCAGTGGCGCCTCCAACCACTGCGCCACACGCGCCCTTAAAGCAGAGATAGCAGTGCAAAATTGTCACAGTCGTCAGGCCTCCAGTATAGGCTGTTGACGATGTTTCTGAATCAGATGGAATTTTGCTGCCTTTCTACTCAGACTCTTCCAGAACTACAGCGATTCCCACGATAACACCAAATCTTGTGATAAGAACACCAATCGATCGAAGGCGATGTAATAAGTCAAATCCGGTGAAGAAATTTTGTAGTGAAAATTAAGAATCCCTGAACAGGGATTCTCATTGACTACAACTGATTTATTTGAGCTAATCAGGCTTGCACTTACAGCTTCTTTGTGAGGAAAGATCTTCACATTTTCACACAATTATTTAGTGGACCGACGTCGTAAATTCCTGCTGCTAACTCAGCACTCACAACTAATCCTTTATTTTCATTCATCTTCTCTTTTGCCAACAGATTTGTTAAAATTTCGAGTGATATACGTGAACAACACTAATAAGTAAACAGCCATTAGAAGTCCTGTTTAATAATAAGCTCTGATTAAAAAGGCGAAAAAAAGAGTGCAAGAGCTTAAATATACGAGAAACTAAAAGAAAAGCCTACAAAAAAAAATTACCACAATGTGAACAACATACAATGAAGTCAGTTATTTACTAGAATGACTGATTTAAAGAAACGTTTTTCTTCCGTTCTCTGTCTTCTCAAAGCACACACACTAATGCATCAGAGAGAGAGAGAGAGGAGAGAGAGAGAGAGAGAAACTTTTATGCTCTCAAGATTAAGCGCCATCTATCCCCTTAAAGCTTTTGACTGTTAACACTCAAGCGACGAATGTCACCTAGTACATGTCATAGCGGTTCTGCGGAAGTAGCCATTGGGACATCTATAGGTGTCATTTCTTTTCCGGTGGTTTATTTTCGTGCACATTTTTCTTATGCTTTTTATAATCAATGCATAGTTTATCGAACGCAGATGCTATAGCGAGTGCCTTTTATTAGAGGATGTCTTCTTAACAGATTCTCAGCAATTACTCATTTTACGGAAACAGAATATTGCTGTTGAAGAGAATATGCGGAAAACGGAGAACTCGAGAGTGTGGCCGGCGAAGAAACAAAGGAAAGACTGCGCCACACTATGTAGCATCATTTTTGAGGGGTAATTCATTGTCTTCTAATCTTCAATCAATTGCTGACTTGTAATGCTTGGAATGGTGGGATATCAAAACCACATGGTGAACTTCTCAGTGTTCTTTGTAGAGGTTATACAAACAACTTCATTAAATGCTGACGGCAGTACAGTTGCATAGTGGGACGAGTGTTTTCTTCATAAACAAAAGTTGTATAACCACAAAAAGAACATGGGACGGTGTTCAGAAGAACGACAAACATACATAGGGTAAGATAAGCGAGGAAGTTTTCAAAACGCAGAGGAAGGCCGATTCATAGAACGGAATCACAATAACAAGGGACGGGACTGCATACCGGGTGGCTGGTATGACACCTATGGGTGTCACAGTGAGCACAGCGGGAAATTAGGAGTGGCTCGTTCCAAAGAAAGGCGAAATTTAGGCGTCGTCGAGAGAGTGTTAAATGATCCTTAACGGGATTTTGAGGAAAAAAAAGTACTGTTATGTCACGTAAATGAAACAAAAGTAACTGTTTACAAAAATCAGAACAACCTCAGTGTAGAAGAATCCACTCATTCTGCTCAAAAAGACCTTTCCTGATCTCCATTAAATTGTTTCCTTCCAACTTTTAAGTGCTAAAAATCAAACGTTGCTGTGAAAACAACTGCATCATAATACTTCAATAACGTTAACCATTCCAGACTTCAAGATACTTATGATTGATTTTTTTTTCATTTTTATATGACCGTACATCACATACTGTGCTGATCCCACCACTTCTTCCACTCGATTTCCTGCCTCACATATTGGCGAATGGGTTCACCTGCAGCCTGAGAATTTTGGTCTTCTCTATGAATGTCGTTGAAAGATAGCCCAGTCGATTCTCTTTCGTGTCCTCAAGTGTTGAAAGTGATTTGGCGTGCTCAAGTCTCCACCATAGGCACTGACCACTATTTATCAACCAGGGAGTTTTCCAGGCAGGCCTGATACCAAGCCTCCGACCCTGAAGAGGTGGGAGGCTTGGATGACCCGAGGCGTGGTTCAACCACGACTTTGCTCATATTGAACGAGATGTTTACTACTGCACTATCCACGCCCACTAATAATTAGTGGTTTTCAAGAATAAATGAATATGCTCTGACTTCAAGGATTGTCGTTCTCCAAAGAAAGTTTGATAATTTTAAAAAACAGGCTTGAGAACAAAGAAACGTTTTTCAATCTGGTTTTGATTTATACAGCCCGTCTAGTAATTGAAGGACATTTACTACACTTTGACAGGAATTCGTTAAAGCATTATCAGTCTTGTGTCGCGGAACCATCGATGAGAAATTGGAATGGCTTTATAAACTCTACGATCCAAAGGGTAAAGGTGAAATAACATGGCAAAGGCTGTTCTACGTTATCACCTCAATGGATGATTTGATGGGTATGAAGTATGTACAATATTGTCAAACGTGTATCACAATGATTTCCCTTCATCTTTTGTCTAGGAAAGAATGCCCGACCTATGCCAACTAATGAACAAAGAGCACAACATGCCCACAACGTTTTCCAGGTTCGTGATGCTTAAAGCAATTGCAGGAATATGAATTAGCTTGAATCCATATGTAGTCGAAAACATTAAATCGCTCATTTGTCTCTGTGAACGCCGTTACCAATTCGTCCAAAAGTTCATTGGATTACGTTTAAAAGAACAATGGTAGCTTTAAAAACAAAATAGAGACCTTCATATTCCAACACGATGAAAGCCTGACGTTCTGGAAGCTATAGATTGACTTTTTTTTTTTTGCTCTTTTCTCTCTTAAAGGGTTGTATTCCAAGCAGTGATGCTTGAATAAGCAGAATTTCGTGCAACAAGAGATAGTGATATCACCGAACCATCGTTAACGTTTACGACTATGAAGTTCTCTCCAGATGTTCCGTTTTAAATCAGCCATGGTTTTATGTCTAGATGAGCGAGCATGCGCTTACTTAATAAATGGATAAAGCTCTAGGCATTGATATATTCCTCAGAGATGCGCCATGCAATCGACTTCATTGCATCGTGAGAGGTGATTGTAGTCATACCTGGCCTCTACAATGACTTGTTGTTGCCTACCTACATATGGAGTCAGTGCTGCTATCTTCCCAGACAAGTGTGCTACCAATTCAGCGATCCAGAATGGATAGAAGGCTTGGCGAGCCTGTGCCGCCGGATCAAATCCATGTGTATTGCAGGACCCCTCTAACCAGTGCGCTATAAGTGTCCTAGTGGTTAGTTAATATATATGTGGAAGTCACCAATGAATGAATGTATTGCACGGCACCTCTAACCACTGCGCTATACGTGTCCTAGTCGTTAGTTAATATACATGTAGAAGTCATCAATGAAACAGCTCATTTCCTAAACCCTTAAGTACAATTTGATGGAAGCTCATTGCTATTCTACAGCTCTGCTAGGCTCGTATTTGGCAGGGGGTCAGGGGCGCGCCGCATAACACACAGGATCGTTGGTTGAATCTAGTTTCCAGTGGTAACCAGTACTCCGTCCTCTCCAAAGTTGGAAAAATTAGTACCTAACTTTCGCATTACATAAAAAATACCGAGTTGACGAATTGGTAGGCCCCTGTAAATCATTGTACAGGCCAAATATACATTTCACTCATTTCCGCGATGCCTGATGAAGCAGAAAGCTAGCCCAGAGTTTAGATAGATGTCAACGTCAAACGCTTTATCATTTATCGTTAGAGCTCTTAAATGACATGAACAGGTCCAGCTGTTTAAGGCTCAGGTTTTGCCTTGGCAAAATGACCCTATTCAGGGCTTACTAATATATTTTGTTTCAGAATACAAAGCTGGCATTCTCTTTCAAAAGCAAATAGTTTAATTTCCAGAAATTCGATATTGGCAAGCGGGGACGCATTTCGAAGGAAGATTTTTTCACCGTATGTAAGACAGATCGACAGATTATTGAATCCATGTCTTCTCTGTATACCATATTACCAGGATAAAATATGTATCAAATATTACTGCTTGTTTTATTATTAGCGTTACATATTAATTAAGATCAACGTTACAACTGAAAGGAATAGTTGACACCTGAAAAAAAGCAGAATGTGTAACCAAATTGTGTACAAGCGGTGATGAATGAGTCGTACACATGTAGATTGCCTGGATATGAGATTAAATACAGCATTGAAAGGTGATGGAAAATGACTGGAAAGAGATAGGGGAGTAAGAAAAAAACAATGTCGTCTGAGAGCGTCACGTACACGTAAAAATTCACTTAAAAAAAATGACAGAAAAGAGCACACATAGACTGTTCCAACAAACTTCGTTTAGGGAAAATTGCACACCTTTCTCGTCCACTTAACGAGGTTCATTTGATGGTTACTACTTATTGAGAGCAAGAAGAAAAAATAATTACACAAATGAGGGCTTTTCTCTCCTAACGCAAACGAGGTCGGTTCGAGCGTGGCAGTCACAGGTGAGTACAAAGAGGAACTGCTTATCGAAAGCTTGTATGCTAAATGGTAGCTGTCAATGCTGTTGAAAAAATGAAAGAAGGTTATGGTATGTGATCCCAAAGAGGTACAGAGTAATTAAGACATTTCTAAAAATTACGAATTAAAGTGGGAAGTACAACACAGAAAGAGAGGGAGAGTGAGATAGAGAGAAAGCGAGTACGGTTTGCGAAGTGCTTGTTAACAATGATAAGCATCAAATGCATTTAGAGCCTTCTTTTATCTTCAGACTAATTTAAGTCAGCGTTTTCCGAAAACAATATTAATAGGGGCCTGCAGAATGGTGAGTGAACTCGTAAGGGATCCCGAGATAACGATAACAAAATTTGGATCTGGATTCTCAACTAGAATATCACATACAAACTTGACAATTTGGCTCATAGCATTTCATCGGTACATAGAACCAGTACGAAAAGAATAAGAAAACATGTTATACATCGAACAATAAAATACAATTACAAGATAGCAATGGCCAACAACACTGAGTTGATATTGCGCAGAAAGCTAGAGATGATTATTAAAATCTCTTGAATAGCACGCTACCAGTTCCCTTGAAGTTACTGATCCGCTCCTTCATTGGATTGATAATGCATGCTATTGACGATCTACGTGATGTTTACCAGTTCATACAGGAGGCGCATCAGTGGCAGTGGCCGGAGGCGCACATGTACGATAAAAAATTAGATTGTACTCTTCAAAGCCTCCGTGAAGATGATCCTCACTAGAAAAGCATGACTCCGTTGTGAATCCAATACGGAAGCGATAAGCCGACTGAAGATAACTGCCCACAGAGAGTTCAAACGTGTCATCAGTGATCTGACTTGCCATCGGATTTCTTAGACGCTCCGCTTTGAAATTCTCATTATCAAAGGCACAATGTTTGTGCTGAAAATCGGCCAAATACCCACAGTTGTTGATGAGTTTACCATTAGGCACTAAGAATACGATTTCAATGGGAAGCGTCGGCAAATACGGTGATACCGGAATGTACATGTTGAAACGGCCACGTTTCTTATTACAGCTCTGCTCGATACAATAACGATTGTCTATTGTAACATTTAGACTGGGTATGGTGATTTGTACACCCGTTCCAAGCGGCTTTCCAGCTAAACTATCCGGTGCACTTCTCGCCACCATATTCTTTGTTTGTTCACCTAGTGTAACGATCGTGTCCATCTCGGTCACCCTTGTACCAGTATGATATTTGGCACGATCTGCACAACAATACATGTAGCAATAACTCGAGCGACATTTCGGCATTAGTGGAGGTGCATCTGGTTGCAACATGGGTAGATACGGATGGTCGATTTGGTATATCATATGCCCGACACCTTCCGTAGAATAGACGGATTTCGTGGGTGGAGTGACGTTTGGTGGATAGAGATGGTGATAACCGTAGTTACGATTGTGCCAGTCAAGAACATAGAGAGCGGACATAGCGATAAGACAAACAGCCATCACAGCCACTAACGCGATTATGGTGCCTTGCGTTAACTTCGAATGGCAAATAGGTTCTGGTCTATGACAGTGAGAACGGCATGTGCGAGCCTAAAAAAGGAATTTGGATTAAATTAGAAAAATATTGAGAGCGATTCTCACCACAAAGTGCTTCGTTTCACTATCGCTCGTAAATTAAATTCTAGAAGGAAACAGTGAAAGTATATAAATTCTAATTGTCTCATTGGAGTGATAGAAAAATATCGGCACAGTTTCAGCACATCATTAGTTTCTTGATGGATTTCAGAGATTAGAAAGTAGTACGAACATAAGGTGGCAGATAACAATCACTGAGTAAAGCTAATAGCTGACGCAGCGCAAAAAATAACACAGTAAAGTCTCCATAGTTTTAAACGGTTCTACCTTGCGTCGTTCATGACTCTCCTTTGTAATCGACGGAGCTGTGGATGCGAGTGAAGTTCTCGAATAGGATAAACAACTTTTATTGTCACTAACGATGCCTGATGACTGTTCGCTGAGATTCGAAGCAATCGAACCAATAAGCTTTTTTCTTCTAGCATAGCGTGCAAGACGTTGGCTAATTTCCTCAACCTTAAACTAACTAGATTTTGACGAATTTATAACCTCAGTATAGAACAAGGCTTAGTATGAGCGGAAAAATTCCATATAAACAGAAACAATTGTCACTCACCTTATCATCGATCTTCGTGTCGAGATCTCCGGTTAGCCTGCACAACTCCTGCATGGCTAACACGGTCTCATAGAAGATACGTGATTCGTCGATAGTTAAATGGGTACCAATATCTCGCACAGCATCAGGTAATACCTGAAACATAAGGAGTTCAAAGTAAACCTATCGAAAATTTGCTAAATCATTGGATTGTAAATAATGATTGCATACAGCTTGCAATTCTTGTGCGATGAGACCAGTTCGTCGCCGTTGCTCTTCAGTCAACCCCCAAAGGTCAGCCACTTCAGGCTTATAACGGAAGTCAACAATCCGAAGCTGTTGTAGATGCTCTAAAGCATCACGAGATGTCTTCTCAACAATATCCTCCTTGAGGCGAATATCGGATGGACGTGTGACCTAAACAAACCAATAATTAAGTAAATCTAACAAGGAAGCAGATATCAATTTGTTGTTGCTTTGTATCACACTAACCTGTCCAGTAATGTATATATCACCATCAACAGTGAGCTTAGCTGCGGTGCGATCGGTACCAATAGCAACCGGCCCGTGACAGACCAATGTACCTCCGTTACGATACCACTGTACATCACTTTCGGGTGGCTCGAACGATCCAGGATTCGTTGCCTGAACAAGACATCCAAATGGAAAGATCTATGAAGATATCCAACAACACACACAAACAATTCTTATGTGAGCATCCGCACTTGACTACGACCAGATATAGGTGATCCAGTCAGTGACTACAACCAACTCACTGGCGACAAATAATTCACTGCTAACTTAACAAGTACTTAGCAGTTCCAAGGAGAATTAACTTCGAGCAAAAGTCGAATTTGAGAGTGAGACTGCAGGTACACATATGATTCATGCCATTTTTGGCGATTCCAAAAAGAAAACCACGTTGGTATGACCAGTGATGGAGCAGCGATTTTCGAATGATTCAGTGAAATCAGTGTTTCTAACTCAATTCAAAATATTCGGTGTTCTATCGAGATGACTATACATACAAAAGGATTGATCCATGTATACTACCAGGAAGTCCAAGCCAGTAAATAGTGAACTCCACAAACAAATAAGTGTTTGTGCAGGATTTCAAAAAAGAAAAAGACAAGAATCTGCTATTAGTTGCAAATTGATGCAATGTTAGTATGAAACCCGGATTGAAGAATAACGCACAAGGAAAAGTTCACCCAGAATTTCTACCAGACAGTTCAGAGTTTTTATATTACAAAACAGTAGTTCTGACCACGAAGTTGACAATGATGAGAGCCATAGTCAAGGAATATGCAGAAGAAAGAAAAGAGATGTCTTCTATAGACAATAGAACAACAAAGCCTAAACCACGAAATTTAGCGATGGTAGTGCAAAAGTCGTGTTCACAATGAACAATACAAAACTACAATCATTTCTCTCCATCAAATGTGTCAATGGAAGTCACTGCTGTTTCGTTGTGGCATTAATTTCTTCTTTAATATAAAGCAGTTGCCATTCAAGGAGTCCCAGTTTGTCATAAATCTTCAATTTCTGACCACTGGAGTAGAAATCTGTTACACGAAGTGTCGGTCAAACATTGGACACACTAGGGTAGTGTGACAAACGACGAACAAAGCTACTGTCATCAGTGGATTGTTTTTCACCACCCGTATAAAAGTTTGTAGACCAGAAAATGATATGGTTAACAAATGTATACCCAATTCAATGGCAAGTGGTAAAGACTTCATACACAAAAAATTATGAATAGCGTGAACCTACTCGAACAATGACTTTCTCGGATTGCTGTGCTTGAATGAGTGCAACACCTTCATCGGTGCAGGCAAGCAGGCGCACAACAAGTAGGAAGTACTTCTGGTCTGGGTTGGGTCGGTTGTTCTTTCTTTGGTTATTAAGCGTGGTTTCCGAAAAGTGTAGTCGTGGAACGGTCACTTTAGTGATTTCACGCGCGTGAATGTTCAAGCTGAAAGAAAAGGAGCGTTAAAATGCTCTTCTAATATTCCCTAGTATTCATTTCATTTATGATATCAAAGTCGATTCATACCCTTATTCTCTCTAAACATAAGAACAGTCATAAGTAGCTTTTCCACCACTATTTTTCAAACTTTGGTAGATTTTTATTTCTTAGTGGATCTGCAAGAATAAAAGAGCACAGAACACTTACATTACTGGATCATGAGGTATTGGTTTACGATCGGTTTGCGACTGCTTAATCTGAATTTCAGACGACAGCATTTCTGCTTTCACACCACAGAATGCCAATTTGATCGCTTTGATGGGATGCATCACACCGTTTACTTTTACGAACTTCGGCGGATTTTCATCTTTCGCTTCAATGTTCACCGAAATCTATGACAAGTAATGTGAGCCAGTCTTTAAATATTGGGAAACAAAACGTAGATTCAGATAATTTCTATAAATAATGGCAGCATACTTGAAAGTGGTTCTTTTTCTGATTCACGAAACAACCATCCGAATTCGAATAATTGAAGCCTTTGTCGGCAACGACGCATATCTTCAGCTTAGTGAGTTGTTGGTGGTTGATATCAAAGAGTGGATTCCAAAGTTCTTCTTGGAACGTCGAAAACTTGATCACCTGCTGCGAGAAATTTTCGTCCTGATATGAGCAATCAATAGGACTGGCAGGTACAGGTGCTTGACCGACACTAGGAAATGTGGGCAAGAACTTTGGTGGATCCAGCAGTTGATTTTCGGGTCGTGGGCGTTTTCTAGATTAATACTTTCAAATACTGATGAAGGAGTTTGGCATCAACGTGTTTGACAACGTTCAATAAGTAATGCCACCATTCAAATATTTAATGAAACATATGATATTACCTTGGCACATCACCTGCTTGGCTATTGATACTACCCTCGCTGGACACATTAAGAATGTTGAAGAGTCCAGCACTGTATCCATTATTCACAATGTATTGTTGGTTATCATGACAACTATTTGAAACAGGCGGCGATACCTGAAGAAGTATTGTTACTATTACAAAATCAACGGTGCAAAACATTTTATGAGAGCATTCTCCTCAAGAGACTATATTTTTCACTGTTGCGACAACAATTTGCGACGGGTAAATTACTTGGAGAGCTCTGATGTGATAAACACTTAGACTATCATACCATCCTTTGAAACTCCTAAAACCAAATACTATTCAATACTCCTAATGACTTTCCAATTCTACTACTGACCAGATCGAATGTTTCCAAATGATTATAATAAAACAAAGGTGCTAAAGTATTTTAAGGCCCGAAAAAACCCATCAGCACCTGTGGCAGACTGCCTGGAGTCGGTTGACTGGGTGGATATGGACTCATGAAACAGGCGTTTTGAGGTGATGTTATCGTATGAGCAACAGGGCCATGAGACGGCTGATGAAGTTCGTGCGCCATCATCCCCGGTACTCCAAGAATAAGACCATTGTTGTTCAGACTTCCATGGATTCCTGAAATAACATTCAAAAAGTCATGGAAAGTTGCAAGAACAAACTTTTTGAAGAAATAACCAGAAAACAACAAGCTATGGCTGTTCTAAATATGAAAACTTCCCCCTAATTCAATTGGATCTTTTTATACAGCACATACAACACAGATTAAGCAAAGAACAGAGGAAAAGAGACGATACAGAACTGGTTGTTCAGTTGATGTAGAATGCCAAAAAAAAGAATTTTCGTATGAACTTAATTTCAGCAAATACACATGAATATTCATGAATCAAATAAAGCCATTGGCACAGCTTAGTTGCACAGTACGTCTACGTAGTTCATCAATCTATTTCTAAAGATATGTCGCATGGCGTTCATCTAAGTGTAGTAAAGTACACTTGACGAAAAGCGTAGTTCGTTCGTTAACAGAAATAACGAAAAGCATAATTAGCATATCCGTGATACGCAAAACTTCTATGGGTCCACCGTGCTTGCAGCATAACTGCGCACCACAATGGACAAGCCCCAAAGTCACGACCCTTCTGTGGACAAATACGTGAACGTTTACAGATACGGTATCTTACACTGAAACATATCACTATCCATTACTATATAAACTTGATTTACACTTAATTTTCCAGCTTTTATAACATAAACGAATGCCTTCAGGATAAGGATTTAGAAGTAAACTCAAAGAAAACGTCTTTAAAAAATCTAGTGGTCTAGGCTTTTCAGCTAGGTCAGACAGACAGTCCGCGCACCATAATGAGTGACTGAATTTTTAAACAGCCGCTATTAAACATGCACGATAGCGACGTGCTTTGGAAATGATGAAGCACAGGGAGTAATCGCTGCTTTGGTCTTAAACTAAATGAATCAGCGTCTACACACAAAGAAAACCGCGACAATGAGCAATTCCTTTGGTTTTTTTAAAACCGCTAAGGCATTGCCCCGAAGAGTTTCCCGCGTTTGCCCTTTCTGATGGTTTCGAAAAACGAGAAATCCGTTTGAAAAATAATCTATTCTGTAAAAGAATATTCGCAATATGAGCAATGAAGCCACCACCTTAGAAAATCCAATAGGGATGATTACGTAAAAGAAATGCCAAAAAAGCAATGCGGAGCAGTTTTGAATTTGACTAAAAGGATTGTAAACTAAAGAATTCAAAGAATGACCAAATGATAGGCAATAATGAAACGCGATGAATATGATGATGGACAGATTGCAACAGAGGAGATGAATGGGTGGCTTGTTTCAAAAAAAGGGATACTTGCATACATACCGACATAGTTTGGATAATTTTCTGGAGAATATGGAGCATCCGAATTGCTTTCTGGAGAACCCGACGACCCAGCACCGGAAATATCAGTTATTGGCGGTGATTCCGGTAAACGAGTTGCATTCTGAAGAACTCATTACATCTCAACGATTTCATAGCATTTTGAATATGTTCCAGTATAGGTAGCTATCCGTTTTTGTGTACATTTTATGAAACAGGAGTCCGTATTCTGTTAATAATTTACATATACGATGAATACATTTTTTTATTTCACTCATTTACATGAGCCGGCATCAAATATTGTGCGAAGCCTAGCATTCTTTTAATTTGATTCATCTCTTCGCGCCTCTCCTTCAGAGCAGACCCGAAGGGGTTTTGCATGTGGAATTGGCTGCCACCTGAAGACCTCGCCCTATTCATGAATGGAGTTGAATGCTGGTCGAGTAGATTCTTCATGGAAACCTGGGCAGGCTATGTTATGGCACTCAGAGGCATTCTTCACAGGCAGTTTACGTCTTTGTGAATCCGAAGAAATTCTTCAAATCTGGTACCACTTACTCGACCTCGTAGGTATGGGAAGCTTGTTTGCTCCGTTGTGGGGACGCACCAGAAATTTTGCGCGTGTCGTTGAAGGGCACGTCTAACCACAAGCTCCCACTCTTCTCTATACGCTTTAGACAAACAAAAACATGTTACTTTATTTTGTTCAATAAGAATTTAAGAACAGTTACCTGAAACATAGTGTGTGAGTTATGCTGTGAATTATTTCCAACTCCTTGCACGTTTCTGTCGTTATTCGAATGATTCACGTTACGAGAAGGATCAGGACTATCCAGTGGTGTGCTAAAAGAATGAAAAATCTGGTGCATCAATGAAAAACTTTAGGTTATGCTTCTGCACACATAGGAACTCGATTGCGAACGAATGGATCAAAGTCTCCAACACGGCCCACGATATGGGAACAGTTTCATAGGATTTCGTGATACACATGTGTGACCCACATTATAGTGCGCCACAGCCGGCCGTTTTTTTCCCATACTGTGTTCGAGGATTGAGGAATTGACGAAGAGAAAAAAAAATGTTGAGAGAGGCGGAGGAAAAACAGCGAAGCGCGGTAACCACTCGCGGAATGAACACTGCTTCAAACGTCCGCACCTTTGGCGTTTATTTTTTTCCCCGACATCACACTTCGTTTTCGGGGGATCGTTTTTTAGGCTAGCACCAAATAGAGCGGTTAGCACAACTGCATTGACCTATTAGTCTCAACTATCATACGTTTGCAAAACAACGAAATCCGTATTATATTCGGACAAACATCACATACGACAATGTGCAACAAATTTTCTAAATCTCGGAATCCCAGAGAGAAAGCGAGCCTCGAAACAATTTAGAAAGAACATCTCAAAAGAAGTAAGAAAAACATCTCAAATCAAATCGGTTCTGACTACAACACAACTACATCCAAATTCTCTTCACATTCACTACTTCCCAATCCAAATATAAAAACGACCAAATGAAAATATATGAAAAGAACAACCTAAGTAAAAATCGATTCCTAAGGCTAACACTGACTGCTGGTGGCCAGTATGTGCGCATTTATGAGTAAATAAATGAACCGACCCTTGTAAGAGCACTGTGAGAATAAGAATGTCTAACAACGAAGTAGAAATCCATGCAATGACAAATATTAAGGACGTTGCAAAAAATTTCCCAAAGAAATAATCACTTTTTTTCATCACCAAGGAAATAACGAAATGCTCAAAAACGGACTAATTCAATGTAAAAAAAAATAAGTACTATGTAAAAAAACCCACTTATCGTTATGGACGAATTCGAGCAAATTGAAGGAAGATAGATTGCTAAATTCACCAAGCGGGTCTCCGAGCCCCTCCTCTGAAATCGTAATTATTATGAGAAAAGTGAAGGATAAAATGAATATAGTATAGTTTATTTGCTTGCCTAAAACCCAAATAATATGACATGCTGTGTGGATGTCAAATAAGATATTTCTTAAGTGAATACGTTAGATAAAGCCATAATATGAAAGAAAATCATGTGACGCGTAAGGTAAGAAAGACCTCAGCGCATGTTGTGCTACCTCTGTGTTGTGCTGCGATCCTTAGAAGAAAAATCTTGGATATGTGAGAGTTTGGCTGTCAATCGACGTGGATTCAGATCATGCGCTTACTTACCTCTAAAGTTGAACAACGATCGGCTCTTAGCCATGCAGAACTTTCATCGAAAGGAAGCTATGTTAGCGAGGGAGCGCGCGTTCAGCACAGGCAATAAGGGTTGCGGCCGCCCGCCTGTCCGTACCAGGCCGCGGCTCTCCGCCGCCGTCCGTCGGCCGTCGCCGCCGCCATCGCCGTCATCACCGACGGACGGACGGACGGACGGACGGAACACTACATCGTACCACCATCTTTGCCTCTCTGCGTCCAATACGGATAGCATATCGGGCTAGCACTACCGCTCGTGTACCTCTGATTCTACACACCCTCTTACCCCCATATTAGATTGGCCATTCGGGCACAATTGCACAAATACCAACACAAAATGCGGACATATTACTCATACTAGGTGATTATGAAAATGTCTCTGAGAATTACACTACAGTTACACACTACAGCAACGCAATGATGTTCTTGAGAACTGTGGACTTGTCGCTTAATTGTTTAGCATCTCTTATAATTTGGTCATGGTCATAGCTATGGTCCGTATGTGACGCGATATCCTAATTTCTAAGGATACACACCCTTTCAAAAACGAATCATTCATAGTTCACTTTTCAGCGATACATTCACCTCAACGCAACGAACAACGAGGTTGGGCGTCATCGAACTGAACAATAAACACAAACACAAACTAACTGATGGTATCACTACAGCGAAGTTCAGGCACATCGCATGCAGTTAAGGTAATAGCAGTTCATTTATTCGCAAAACCCACTGGCTCACTTTCAAAGACAAATTTATTTAATGTAACAACTTATGGCGTAGAATAGATGCAAATGACGCGTTAGAGCTCTTTTTTAAAGTCTACGTGAATTCAGTTCAATACGCAATTGGCCCTGACCTTGCGATGGTTGTTCGTTAAAACGAAAAAGGCCGAGGTCAGCGCGCTATTATTGAATGAATCGACAGGTAGTACCACCTTTCAATTATCAACGCTACCACAACCGCACTTTAAATTGTGGATTTAAGAAATGATCGCCGTAAATTTTATTGCCGAAATTTGAACAGATCTAAACATCCTCTAGATAGCCAATCAGCATGACGGCTGCACTACAACACGAACGTTATGACAAAAAATATCTTCGTTATCACTAAATTATTAATCGTTTATCCCTAATAATGCTGACCAGTTGGTCCCTTGTTATCGCTTGTGCGACAATGTTCATGTTTTTTAGGCGAAGAATGTAAAGTAAGCAACAGAGATCACGTGAGTGCACCTGGATTTGCTCGAGCACAGACAGACACCGCTTGGCACCAATGTCTCCACGGACGGCCCACAGTACTACGATCAAGAAATTTGATTACTTGTCGAAAGCCTTATCATATTCAAAAAACACCAAGCGTAGCAGCAAATAACGTAGATGAGACTGCTAATCCATAAATTCTTTGATTCATCTGACAACTACACTTTAGACGCTTCTCATGAACTATTTGTGAATAAACAAAGGAGGAAAAACGTTGTAATGATACTAGTTCACATACAGTAATGACCAGATTTACTTCAACATTCTAATAGTTCATATGTTCAGAAAAAAGAAAGAAGTAGTACAACATTGCCGCATCGTATAAAAGTGTAAAGTTGTATGTGCTTATAAATACATGGATGCGTAAAGGTCCCAGCCTATTTCCATTTCATTCCTCTTCCACTGCTGCTGATTGGGTAATACCTTCTTTCTTTGTACTTTCGAAAGATGTGCTAGAACTTTCTTAGGTGGTAACCACTTACCAGCCAATAACAATCCCTTTGTCAAGCTGTTAATGATTTCTGGAAATGTTTTTCGCATTCCTGGTCCACAAGATGGAAATATCAAACTTTTTCTCGCCTTAAGAGATCTTACTGGGAACCTTCCGTTGTAGATCGCAGTGTTATACTCAAGAACACCACTGTAGTCACCATGAGGCGGTCAGCCACTAGTCCCTGAGTTGCATTTAACGCGTGGAGAAGCAGCTGAAACAACGTACCGGATAATATGGTCCAAGGCCATACCACCTGGTGAAAGACTGACCGCCCACGCAGTTCTTACTTTAAAGTTGGAAACCAATCCACGAATGACAATACTTAAATGACTTTAGATAAATGTCTGTTGCTCTTAAAAATTCACGCATCTCAAAAATAGCTATTGTTTACGTCCTGCTTCTCGCAAAAAATATGCTGACTATAGTGCAGCATGGGTACACTTGTACTGAAGGAAAAATAAAAGTGTTGGGAAAATCGACTGGCACGGAGCATAGCACGAATGGCCCACACAGCCCTGGCGAAAGTGAAATGCTGTCCGCCGATCGTTATACTTTACGTGAAATCTAACCTATTTTTAGTTAATCACACAAAACTTCGACTTATGACAGGTGACTGTCAGAGAACGCTAAACCAGCAAATGAAAATTCTGCTAAACCCCGCACAAGCGTTGAAGACGAGCCATCCAGGCATACAAGTAGGTATCCAAGATTGTCAGAGAAAACTGTTTTTTAAACGAGGATAAAGTCAATGAGAGTAAAGAAGTGAAAGAAAGAGAAGTGAATTAATTTCGTTAAATCATGTTGATATCCATGAAACTGGTCGTGGGCAAAAAAATCAGGCTATATAATGTGTAAGTTTAGAATCCTGTCAAATGAGCGAAGAAGACAGAGATACAAAGAGAAAGGAAGAGAGTAGAAGAACGGAGAAAGAGGGGGAAGGCTTGTATAGAAAAAAGAAAAAAAAGAGCATTAAATGGAATCATTTCTCTTAAATCACACTGATGGTAATAAATGTGTGCAAAGTACGAACGAACGCTTCCGAGCAGGAAAAAAAGAACAAACTCGACAAAAAAACTAATAACTTAAAGAGTGTCTAAATTATTCAAATATTTTTACGGACATAACTGTATAAATCATGAATGCAGCCGGAATCCGAAACCAAACTGGTTAAGCAAAGTATTTAATTTACTCGGACAGAGCCGTTAACGAAGGATATTCATCATTTTCCTAGTATTCCTCATTTCTTAGAGAGCTGTATTCAAAAAAACGATACGCCCTTTCCAATTGTCTAAATGCGACTGTTTATTATATTACTTCATGACTACAATACCTTAAATCGTCTAAAATCTCATAAAACGACCTACAACATGCGGCTTACGGGAGGTAAAGAATCAGACAACGTGTAAGCCACGCATTCTTCGATTAACCTCATCCAGAGAAGGGGAAGAAAGAAGAAAATCTGACTGATTACAGTGTCGGTTAGAAAAGCAATATCATTGAAAATTAGGACATGACATCAACGGATTAGCAAAATTTCCCGTTAACAATGAGTACAGTTATAAAAGACGTCACTTATTCACGGAAAATGGTTTCAGAAGGTCCATTCCTGTAGGTGAAATTGAGAATCTTCACGCTTTAAAGAAATCTCCATCATTCAAGACTTTGTTTCCAATAAATGCTCAGATATCTACTTACTAAGATGACTCATTCTCTCGTGTCATGAGGGTCCTAGCACTAACTGAATACGCATAAAATATAACACTTATGAAGATTATTGAAAGATTTGTCTTCATGGAGAAAGATATAGTCCTCATAGAAAAAGCAAGATATCGTTACCATAATGGACTGTCACAGTGTCATTTTTGGTGTTCGAACGATGAACTGATAACGAATTTCATGGATTACTAAAGAAATGTTCACAAGAATCCGGAATCGTAGCTTGGTAAGTAAAACAGAACAGATTCTTCACGTTAGTGACTCCACTTAGAATTCCAACTACATTTCCATATGATGAAATCCTTGGTAGAGATTTTTTTCTCAACAAATGTGAAAAAGTTTGTTACTTTACGGATTTACATAGTTTAGGGAAATATGTGAAAGCGCCATAAAAACTACTACGCCAGTGTGTGTGTGTAAGACAAATAATTTCACGACTGGGTCACTGTAAATGAACACCCAGAGAAGAAATTTAGGTTTCAATCATCAACATTTATCGCCTAGAACTACTTTGATATGGATGGCGAGGAAGAAATCCGGTTTCCTGAGCAATTTCACAACGTGCCATTCTGCTAATCTGACTAGTCAAGGACCCATGAGTGATTTGAACGAGATTCTACGACAAAAATTTGGTTTAAAAGTGACCTAAGTAATAAATAAAAACATGCCAGATATATGGAGGACAATGCAGTGAGATCGAAAATGTATTCAAATTAATGCTAAATGACCCGATGAAGAAACGAAATGAAATAAAATGGATAGATAAGGATAAAAGATAGAGCTCTCGGCGATGATCAATCCTTGAAGGTGCTATGCACTCGACTTCATTACTCATCGTTTTGAGGTGATTAAATGCACATCTGGCCTTTACAATGAGTCGCGGTGGTCTACCGATGTATCGAGCCAGTGCTGCCATCCTCCCACACAAATCTGGTTACCCAGTGTGCCGACCCCGGAAGGATGGAAGGCTCGGTGGGCCACGGGCGCGGGGATAAAAATCTTTGAAAAAAAACGAAGTGGACTGTAGAAAAAAGATGGAGCGTAAGCAATAAATGTGATGGTAGCTGTGACGAAAATGAAATAGGTTGGTACTTAGAGAGTCGTTAAAGGGCAAAAAAAAGGGAAATTGTACATACAGCAAATCCTTATCAAAAATCAGAACTATTATGAAGACCACCAACCATCGAAGATGCCGAATTCTGATGGATAAGTGTTGTGGAGCATGCCTGACCGGAGTTAGCAGTAGATGAAGTGCGCGATGTTGTCAAAGCAGATTTCAATTTCGAAATTCGAAATATCGTCGTTTCATGAGATCAGCTGTAATGAAATACATTGGATTTGATAACAATGAGAGAAGAAACACGACAACAATTTATGGATGGAGTTTGACGATATCACGTAGTAGAATGACGACGGCAAAACCTAAAACGCGCCATGACAGGCGAATGAATCGAACAACTGCGATACCCCCACACACACACACACACACACACACACACACACACATACATACACACATCACTCCGCTCTGCCTGTGTCTTCCTCTGTCCGTCGAAACGACAGACGGGAAGCTTACAACGACTCAGCTGTTTGCAGAACGGAGTCTTTCTTCTGTCATCGTCGCCGTTCAATGGATCGAACGCCTTATCAAACATTTCAGATCGTCGCTAATGTCAACATGAAGAATATAACAAAACAAAACCTCCTCTTGTCAAATATTATGTTCTATAGAGAAAACAAAGCAACGCGTAGTTGACGACATCAATTTATCTCCTAAAAAATAACGAGTAGTTTCATGCGACAATGACACAATTACTTCATAAGATATCACAGAGAATTTCTGAACGAAAAATCATCGACGCGTGCGATAAAGATGCGGGACATTGCGAAGGAACAGAGATCAAAAACAAAGTTCCATAGTTCGATGACAGACTGTGAGTGATGTACAAGGAACAAACGTCTTACGAAACCAAGGACGTCGGATGAGAAAGATAAGTGTTGAAAAAAAGAATCATTGTTATGGACTAGTTACTAGAACAAATTCTCGCACCATACAAATGTATGCGGGAAATTTTAAGCGAAACAGTACAATTCTGGAAATGAAGTGAAGACATTAGTGAATAAACAATAGTAGTGAGTGTACTAGTTAACACTGTGATGCGGTAAGATGAGTGTTGTTGTTGTTGAGTGAGGCGAAAGCGAGCATGGTGGTCGATATCGGCGGGCACACCGGCGGCGGCTTCTTGCGGATAGTCTCAGGTGGTGGTCGCAAGGTCGGAGTCCTCCTCGTTCCGCATGTTCTCTGGCCACAATTGTCACCTCGAATCGTAACCGGTCGCACGCCAGTCCTTAGGAATGCGAATGATTTTTAACACTTTTCCGACATGTGTTGGCCCTATGCCACTTAGAAGACACACTACCGACCAATAGGGCGATTTCGAAGTCACCCAACAATTTCACCATTCACAAATACGGTCAACGCGTTACGATTACGTCATTTGTCGTGCATGTTACGCAATGTCACAGAACAGTTATACGTCTACAGAACTAATTTAAACTCCGTAAAAATGTAACCAAACCTATCAGTCTTACTTATGCCTAACATGAAGCAATTAGTACAACTGAGTATTGAACTACGCAGCTTGTTAGTCGACTCTAAGGCAGCAATGTTCACCTTTTGAGAGCCGATAACAAAGGACAATACTATTAAATGCATCCATTAAAGAGTGCAAGTAAATGAAAACACTGAACAAATGGAACTTTCATCAATAAGAACATTCCCAATACACGTTAGTGACGAGGAAGGAGATTGGAGCAGAATAGGAAACGCTTGAAATCGCTACTGCGTTTAAAGAAACCTAAAATCATAACTATGTTTGAAGAGGAAAACGTAGTAATAGATAGCAGACGTTCTTCATCACCACATACCAAGTCACGCAGTTCCGTTAGAACAGATTTCCATTAATTTTCTAAATTGCACTGGTTTGAACGAAGATGAAGTAAAGGAACACCACATTAGCAAACTCTTTGGAGTAAAAGACAATATGGAAACCATAACGAAACAGAATTGATATTTCAATGAAGGGATATCTGCTCTCATGAAATTGAGTACATCCAGCCTCACCAGTGCGAACTTCAATGCATTTACTTCACACCAGTCGACAACGAACGAGAATATTAATGTTTCTGAATTCAAACGACGTGTCTCGTTGAGATTATGTCCGAGCACATAATCAGATTAGCAGTGAGATGTGTATGGCCTTGAAGAAGATCTGCATAGAGATCGGCTTAGTTTCAAACTTAAAACTCAATACAAACATGATCATTTAATAGAACTATCCTTTATGAGAAAGCATTCAAAAAACAAACGGAAAAATGAAATGCAGGAAATACCAACAAAAGGTCTATCTCCGTGTGGTATGTTATCCTACAAAACCGCTAAAGCTCATCAGTAGCTTTTAAAGTTATCCATCGACGCTAACAGAAATTATTGACGAAATATGCAACTGTGTCATGATTCAAAGACGCTTCCAAGAATATCGGTAGAGGATAAAAATAAACTTTAGAGACAAAATTACACTGTAAAGAACTAGGACACAATTTAACCACCAAACACTTATGAGCGATGCATGAGCAGATGGGATCACCCAATATTTACTATATTACATTAACCGGTACAACCTTGGATTTTGTTTCCTCGATGACAAGTCCTCAAAACAAAAGGTACGCTGACACTGTGACTATCATTCTTTAAGGAGCAAAGGAAAAAGTGGAAGGCTACTGTAGAAAATAGCAGTTTGTTATTTAAAAAAAATAACTAATGGAATTGTTTTGTCACAATGAAATGGGAGAAGAACAATGAGGCATTTTCAAAGTAGACAAGACTATACGGAAATGAATGAAACCATACATATGATTTGTTTTGTAGATGAAATAACGAGGCGTAAGTGACGACGCAAATCGTACTGTAGCCGTATTCGAGTCGTATTTCAGTGTATCGAAATTATAACGGATAAAACAGAAGCATCATATTAAAAGTACGTGTAAAAAATTTACAAAAGCATGAAACAGTTGAAAAGTTATGGAGTACTAGACGAGCAGATGGGTCGAGGTTAACGAAAATCACATGTGCGCTACTGACAGCTGCAATCGCACACAGTCATTGCACGCGGAATGTTTTTTTTTCATTTTTCAACGACATCGAATTTTTTGCTTACGAAAAACTGTACAATGATATGAGCGATTCTGGGAAGGATTTCTGGATGACTGACAACGCAGTGACGATGTTGGCGAGTGCGGATGTCGGCCGCCGCCAATGTCGACGTATGCGATCGTTGTGGGGTTTCTTCGTTAGCAAACACAGTACCGGTGGTGATGATGGTGCACTTTCCCAGCAATCGTACACAATAATGCACCTTACCTGTTAATCAATTTATGCAAATGCATATAGAATGCTCGAGAATCGATGCAGTTGAATATTCAATAACTTTAATCGATTGTGATACATGGTATCGCCTACGCGTCCAAATACGACGTATAACAGACCGATAACGTCTCTAAAACTCCGACAATGTTTTCGCATAGTACAGAATACTATTTTATTTTGGATCACTTGTGCTACATTGTTGAAACAATCGAAGTCCTATGGTTGAGTCTACCACTTGATACTTGAAAATCGAATCACTCATCTTTACAAGCATTCGTGAGGACTTTCCACTTGACTAATGTTGATTTGGGAAGCACTTTCCCCTGAGCGTCAGAAAGTCCATACCATACCACGATATTCTCCGAGATTCACCGCAGGAAGGCGGTGGCTACTGTCAATTGGAGGAAGCATGAAAGCGATTGTTGGCACTAATTTACTCCTAACTAGGTTCCCAAAATGAGATATTTAATCCTTATTCAGTATCGGTTACCGCGCAGAAGAAATGTAGAAATAGAAAGACATTCGAAAACTGCCTCGCTAAATCCTAACCTGATTGCTATCCAGCAATAATGTAGGATAGTTATCTTTAAACATCATTCAACATAAAGCTCTAGAAAGCTCTCGGTGTTGATCAATCCCCTGATGCATGCGAAATGCATTCGACTTCATTGAGTATCGTTGGAGGTGACTGAATGCATATCTGGCCTTTACAATGACTCGCAGTGGCCTACCGATGTATCGAGCCAGTGCTGCTATCCTCCCAGACAGGTCTGGTACTAATTTTTCGACCCCAGAGGGATGGAAGGCTTGGTGAGCCATGGACGCAGGGATCGATTCCATGTGTGCGTCGCAGTGGCGTCTCCAATCACTGCGCCACACATCATTCAACATATGCCTTTTATTTATTTATTTATTTTTTTATGACCAGATTTCATATTGTGGAGATCGCAGCGCCTCTTTCATTCGGCTCGTTATCTGGCATCCTTCATTCACGAAGTTCTTCTGATTTGCTTGTGGATCGGCTCCCAATCAAGGACTTTGTCTTCCTTAATGAAAGTCGTTAAATGTTGGTGGAATTGAGCTTCCCTAGAATTCTGGAACACCTCTACAACAGCGTTCGCGAACCTTGACCACAAAAAATCGCCGGCCTCCCTGAACCAAATGGTTAAATCGCAGAGGCTCTTTTTTACAACCCCGGTAGGATAGGAGGTTTTATTGGTCCAGCGAAAGGGGGAAAATCAGCAAGCATGCGTAATTATTCCACGGTATCTTTCACGACTACGTCCCCTAAGCCACTTAATAAGCTGTAGTATGAAATCGAATTCACTGTGTAGCCTTTTTCATAGAGCAATGCCGCATACAAAACAAATGACTAGCATTTGGGTGCAGACGTACTCATATGAACATATGTGCACAACCATACTGATTAGCATTCCAATACTCGATCGGTTCTCCGAGATATTTCTTGGTATCTAACTTCGCTACACAGTCAGGTTTACCCTCAACCGAGTCATCTAAACTGATAAGAAGTTTCGACATCCGGAAGCACAGCAAAAAAATACATACTACACCTGCGTCCGACAAACTACTAATGGTTACACACTCACAAAAAATAAATAAAAAAAAAGCGTCGCCTTAATAGTGGTCTTCGCATCGGTTGGCGAGCAGAGCTCACCAAGCAGATTTGTTGAGTGAAGGAAAGAAGATGAGTCTACTGGTGTTCATCTGAGACATTCAATGACTAGTGAGATTACTAACTGACATTATACGGATTATAATAATTAAAGGATAAACGATAACGCTCTAAGCATTGATCGAACCCTGAGGGATGCGCCATGCATTTGCTCTCATTGAGCATCGCTGGAGGTGATTGAATGCATGTCTGGCCTTTATAATGACTCGCGGTGGCCTACCGATGTATCGAGCCAGTGCTGCTATCCTCCCACACAACTTTTGTACCAATTCACCTACTTTGTGGGGGATGGAACGCTTTGTGAGCCTTAGGGGCGGAGATCGATCCCATCCACTAACAGCTCGCTCGTTGTTTTACTATCCTTTTCGTTACAAAAAGAATAGGTTGACTAGTCAATATGTAACCTGCTCTTAAGAAATTTCAGCGCAAACGGTGACATTCATGACGTTAGAAGGGTCAGTGCAGTCAACAAGAGCTTCGTTTCATTTCCATCGAATTGACGAAGACCATCTACCATACAGGAAAAACAATAGTTGCTTAAGTTGTACAAATTTAAGGTGTCCCAGTCAGTTCATAAGCAGTACGTCAATTAGAAATACCCATCAATATTTAAGCCTCTTACTTCTGTTGCCTTCATTCTTGTTGTTCTATTGTTCATCGGATGAATATGGAAAATATGGCAGCATTTGTTAAATCGACTTACACGACGAACACAGGAACAATTAATGATAGAGGTAATATAAAATGAATCAATTGTGAGACATTTTATTCTTTGCTGCAGGACATATCGTCATCATGAAAACAAATCAAAGTCTATGGAGATAGACCAACAACCATCCTATATGAAAGGGCCCTGCCGAATAAGTGCAGTTCATCTTGCGGTACTCCAACTTAGAAGATTCGCCTAGATGTAACTATGAAGATACATAATTCTTCTAGAGCTTGCCTGCCCTAAATTTATCTAAAATCCAGGATCTTTTTTTGAATTTCGGAGCATTTGCGGTGGTGTGAACAATAGTGATGCATTCGGTGACATGATCACTCCCTTCTGGATGTAATTTCGATTGTTGAATTGCTTTACTGTTCAAAAGCCTCTACAAAGGAAATTTGTGCCTCGTTGGCAACGATCTCTAGATACACATAGTTTAAACTGATACAGTTTAATAGACCGGAGAAGCGCAGTGGCCAGAGACGACGTTCGACACATGTTTGCGAAGGTTTCATCCGAACCAGGATTCATCAAGCTTCCCAAAGAGCAGGAAGTTGGTAGCAGTTATATCTAGGAAAAGATCACCCCGATCCTAGAAGATCGGGGACTTTTTGCGGTGAGACTTCATAACAATCCAGCACAGTTATCCTGGAATTACATGACCAATCAGTTTTCACTATTTAACGCATTAGTTAATTAATAGTTGATACTTGAACGGCTTGTCCTCACTGGTTGTGCGGAGCCCAACATAAACTCCATTTTTCGGAGACTTGCTGGTTAAACCATTGTGGTTCACTAGATTCCCGAAGTCAGTCTGGCCAAAGTATCCCTAGGTCTTCACCACCACAGGCAGTCGCAGCCCTTGTGCATCAGAGGGAGATTTGCCGCCAAGCGACTTTGACACCAGGACGGTGGTGAATACTGGCATTGGCTTACTCTTAGCTAGGTTTCCCTTATGGAAACGCCGAACTTCTCAACTTGGGAGACCCTGCCGGGAGGACGAATCCAACTGCTGTCCATCGCAGCCCGACACCCAGGAACACCTCCCAGCCACGATGAAGCGGTAAAACGTTGGGAAGACCTCTTAAACCAAAGAGATTAAACGCACTTGGTGGAGAAAAAGTAGGAATTTGCAAAAAGCGGCAAACCCATACGCACTGCATCTGAGTGGTCATACAATAATATAAAGAATAAGGAAAATAGAGTTTAAAACGAGCTAGGACACATTAGTTCAAAGATAGAGGGCCAGCTTGAGTTTGGCTATATGTGTGGCAAATTTTTATAACTGGAGCCGTTGTCAATGTGCTAATTATCCAAGCTTCATGCTAGGTGCTGGAGAATCCGAAACTCTTAGAAGTTTGAAGCAATCAGTTGATTCAACATTGCTTCGCCTTTAGAGCCGATGCATGCACGCCAAACAACACGCAATTACTTTGCAAATGTTCATAATTGTTCAGGATCTGTGATTTAATTCAAAAATCATTAACGAACACTGCCTTCTGCACAGAACAACGGATATCCTTCAGCTAAGTGGATAGGTAATGGCAAGGTTAAAGGGAATGATAGGGATGGAATTATCACTGATGAATAACATACTGAACTTGAACCAAGACCAAGTATCTGCTCAAAGTGACACATTAGTGCATCCGGTAGGTGGAGTCTGCTTCTCCACCGTCCTATTCTTAGCGCGTAATCAATGAATATGTGAAGATACTAGCATGAATAAGTGTACATATCTACCGGTTAGCCATAAAGAATCTATTAGTAGTATTCTGATTCGCTTTTAGCAACACAATCACTATATTCATCTTTGGAAAAAAAAGCAAATTAACTGCGAGTTTAGTTGATCTCTCCTAAAGAGATCTACTTTTGGTGAATGATGTAATAGAAGCAGATACTTATTTCTTTGATACTAGGAAGAGTTCTGAAATATTGCTGTGTTGAGAAGGGCGAATTTGTAGAAACAGATAGAACCGATATATCTTAGACGCATGAACCACGTCATTGAAAGCGTTTATAAAGCATGTAATTGTAGTTATGAATACGAGCTGAGCGCTTTCTTGAAATCCTGAACACAGAAGTTTACGGTTTGACGTTTTCAACTGCATGAGTACGATCATGAAAACTGGTGTGCAGATTAGGCTTAATAATCATCTCTACCCTTTTGCCTCTCTACATCTCGGCAGTTCTTTTTCTCTTCATCTGTGAATAAATCGTGAATTAGATATAATGAGGATAAGAGAAATAAGCATTTTTGGTAAACCCTCTACAGTGTATCATCTTCTGCATAGCTGTCATTAATAAACTCAGAGCTTGGATCAGTAAAGGAATACACTTTGAAGACCTTTGCATCTAGACATACACATTGAACTGGAATAAACAAGTAGGCTACCTGCTTGAATATTTCGACCGTTCAATGTAATTTCTAAAAAACAAAACCATTCATTAACGTTGCACAGAGATTTCCTTTTACGGTGATTGCAGCCATTCTTCCAAAAATTCTGCACAAAATCGAACCATTGGCTTCTTCTCGGCGAACATTGTTCATTTCGTTTTACCATCTAAGTTCAAAACACCACCGTATCTTCGTTCAAGCAAAAAGCATCTAGCCTCAACAAAAAGAAAATCGAAGCTGAGCACCTAGAATACCCTTAATAGGAACCCTTAGTAATCACTGGTCGGCTTATCTTTTCAAACGATATTTACGACTGCCATCTTTAACATGACAGATGCTATACTTGACGAAAACAAGCACAGAAGGTCACATTAGCAGAGTGTAGCGCTTAGTGAACCATTGCAAAGCCTAAACATTAGGAAACCCTTCGGCTAACATGAGACGGGAGCGGCCATGAGGAATTCAACAACCAAATACTGCTGGCTTAGATGCGATTTAACAAAAAGAGATTCATACCTGATGTCTCAATAATTCGTAAGGAAAAAGACTGCAAACGAATAGTTCAGCTGCCATGGCGTTGAAGAAATCAAATGAATGCAAAACGCAACACTTGAGATTGATGGTCTTTTAAGAGCTATTGTTTCCGCTGCCTTAACATATACCACAGAAAGAGGAGCATTACACCCAAGTCCTACTAATGCTATTTGATCTTAATCGCTGCAATCAAGTGAACAAATGTGATGGACCTATCCATTGACCCAGACTTCACTACTTGGAGACGGTGCTGCACTGGTCAAAACAGCGGGATCCTAGGCTGCATAGAAGCTCAAGGAGAACTTACCGAGAAAGGTTTTGAAATCTCGGATACTATATGATGTTAAAGGAACAAAATGAGAAATCTTCCGAATGAGGTTATTTGATTCACGCCGTTCTGCTTTCTGCTGGATTCAACTTTATGTGAATGATCCACAGCGCACAACTATAACAGTTGGCTCGAATCAATACGATTCTAGAAAAACCAAACGCAGAGGAAAGTTAACCTGAATAAAAAAATTCAGTAACAGCCCCCAGTTTAGCTTATCAGCACAGCGAAGTATTGATTATACATAGAAGAGTGTAACTACAGCATAACGCATTCTGATGATCAAACCCTGAGGTGAACGCGCATTGCACTCCATTCGTAGCCATAGATGTTATCGAATACAAATCTGCCATATACAATGACTTATCCTCCCAGACAAGTCTAGTATTAATTTACCGAACGTTAAAGCATGAGAGTCTTGCTTAGCTCGGATGACGGATTGAACCAACGACCATAAGTATACTGTCGCACAGATCTAAGCACGGCTCCATACAACCCATTTAATTATTCACACTGAATGAAATGAAAGTCGGTTTTAAAAAATTGAAATACAAATCAGTTATCAAGGGAACATCTGTTATCTGTTATTTTTTACGACTTACGTCTGCAAGCATGTTTAACATATTAATCATTAGAGTATTTAAGGAATTCAGAATTCTGAAGATTTATGGAAGAAGCTTTGGCCTACCGCAATAATTGCATATACAGATTTTCTAATGTGTCCTTTAAATTTCAATCTGAATTCAATTTAACATGCTCAGAAATGAGACCTTCAAAGAATTGAAAAAGTAGTCTTAAGTTTTAAGCATTCTAACGCAATAGCGGAAACTACAAACACGGAAGATAAACTAGGGAATATCATACTTTGTCTGACGACACTGCGGTTGTTCAATTGCTTCCGTGTGCGAAATAAAGGTCGTTAAACAAAAAACATGAAAGATATGCGTCATGTACTGGAGAAAATCAGAATTTCAAGTTAGTAGCATTTGGCAACTTGTATAAAGAACTGCAGACTCTAATAGTTTTTACTGAAGTCAATGAATTTCAAAATAAGCTGAGATATGCTTACTTAAAATAGAAAGTATCTACTATTTTCGTATCGTACGACTCCCACACCTTCCAACGGTTTACCGCCTCATCGTGGATGGGAGGTGTTCCTGGGTGTCTGGCTGCGGTGTACAGCGAGGAGATTCATCCCCGTGGCAGTGTCTCTCAAGCTGGGAAGGAGTCCGGCGTTTCCATCAGGAAGCTCAGCTAAGAGCAAACTAATACTAGGATCCGTCACCGTCCTTTTTACCAAAATAGTCGCATGGTGGCAAATCTCTCTCTGATCCATAAAGGCGGCAACTGCCTGTGACGGTGACGACCTGGGGCATACTCTTGGCCAAGCTGTTCTTGAGACTCCAGGGAACCACAATGGTTAAAACAGCAAATCTCCGGAGAATGGAAATTATGCTGGGATCCTCACAACCAGTGAAGACGGGCCATCCATATATCCAAGTATCCAAGTGTGACTCTCACAGAGGTCACATCGTAGCGTAAATGTTAAAACCTGGCCGCAATTACGACTCTGAATGTATTCAAGAGCTAATTGTTTACAGTGATACTACCATCGTTGATACATCGAAAAACCGACTACGGATCAAAATACGAAAACGGTTGCAAACATCTGTTTTTAATACTTTTTGATTATTGCACTTTTAATATTGCCATGTAAAAATACTGCAAGAAAGATGCACAATAACTAAACCTGGCCAGCACAACAATAGTCTAAAAAGTTTCATTTGCAAGATATGTACTCCAAAAAGCGTAAAGAACGCTACACAAGAAAAAAGTCCCATTATCAAAAAGGGCAGAAAGAAAGGTTCTATACAAAGTGTGGGTCCTAATGGGAGTATTCTGCACGGTATTTTCTTTTTTGCCACATCAGCTTTAAAACGTGTTACAAAAGATGCAATCGCATCATTTGGCTTATTTTTGATCCACTAGAAAGTTCTCGACGAGTTCTTTTTAACAAGTAGTGCATGAATGTTAATGTTATGCCATTCGTATCATTTGGTATTTGTGCTGTTATAACGGAAAATTTGATGTTTTATAGTAGAAGTTTTGACTGTCAACATGATCCGAGAATTTGAGGTAAACCCTGTGTTCTTGGGCTCACTTCTTCTTTATCATGTGGTACTGCTGATCGTTTATAATTGAACCATGCGTTTTGAATTTCTTGGTGCAACAGGTTAAATGTTCCTACTGATAAGCGGTAGTCTTACTAACTGTTTTCAGGCATGAACCTCGCTCTCTTTCTATTGATAGGGACGGTTATGATAGCTGTAGCTCCGCCACCGCAAAGAGTTCAATCAGATAAAGAAGCTGTTCGGTACCAACAGGTATTTCTTAGTAATGGGCACGTGTGACGCAGTGGTCGAAGGCGCCATGCAATACACATCGATTCCCGCGCGCCTGGCCCACCAAGCCTTCCTTCATTCTGGAGTCGGCAAACTGGTACTAGACTTGTCTGGGCGACGCTTAATGAAGTCGAATGCATGGCGCATTCCTGAAGGATTGATCAACGTCGAGAGCTTTATTCTTTTCTTATTTTATGTCTCAGTAGATCTGCTTGCGAGTCTTTGTTCTACAATGTACTGTATTCGAAATTTCTGACATAGAGTCTAGAAAGCGTTTGGGTCTCGTCACATTCAACTTCAACACTTTCAGGGTTCAAATACTAACTCCAATTATGATGCTGGTCCTAATTCAAATGGAAACAATGGACAGAAACCGGTTTGTCCCTTGATGACCAAATACGTTTGAAATAGTTTCACTGATGACGTAACCTACTTTCTTCAGTTATATGAGTTCACCTACTCCAGATACCTTGAAGAAGTTGTGAGTATTCTTGAAAGTGATCCGAAGTTTTCTGAGAGATTACGCGGAATGCCCGAGGCCGATGTCAAGGCTGGCAATATCGCTGATCATATTGACGATCTTGATAGTCACATCTTCGACAAATTAACGAAGGCAAAACTTGATGAGATTGAACGGCTAAGAAAACTGATTCAGGAACAGATTAAGGCTGATGGCGGAGCGCATAATGTAAAAATGCCTGAACATCTAGATGTTACCAACTGGGAGAGATTCGGTAAAGAGGACCTGCGAAAGCTGATTCGTCGCGTAAGTGCCGTTCATTTTGTTTTTTTCTTTTTTCCTATTAAGTAGTTCCTTCCAACGGTTTATCGCCTCGTCGTGGCCCGGAAGTGCTCTTTGGTGTTGGGCTGCGATACACAGCGAGAGGATTCATCCTCACCTTCCCAGCACTCTCCCAAGCTGGGAAGGAGTCCGGCGTTTCCATCAAAAAGCCTAGCTAGGAGTAAACCAGTGCCAGTATTCACCACCGTCCTGGTGTCAAAGTCGCTTGGCGGCAAATCTCCCTCTGATCCACAAGGGCGACGATTGCCTGTGGTGATGACGACTTGGAGCAGACGTTGGCCAGGGTCTACGCAGGGCTGCAGGGGAACTACAATGGCTAAGCCAACAAAACTCTGAAAAATGGAGATTATTCTGGAGCTCGTACAACTGGTGAGGACGGGCTATCCAAGTATTTTGGTAAGTATTGAGTAACTGGAGGCTTCATGTACGTTCGCTATGCTTTTAGACTGTGCAGGATATGGATGCTATAGATAGAGAGCGTAGGAAGGATTTCAAAGAATACGAAATGCGAAAGAAAGCTGAAGAGGATCACAAATTGGCGCAAATGAGTGAGGAGGTAAGAAGAACATCAAGCCACTTTCGAGATATTTGAAGTCGTCGTTCATCGAAATATGTTATTTGTTGTGTGCCAGTGAAATCTAAATAGTTGTTGTATGCCTTATACCAATAATTTTATTGTATTGACTTCTTGTGCTTACAAATAACATCCCAAGATATTCAGGAACGACGAAAAGCAGAATACGAAGCTGAAGAGGCGAAACGGCGACACAACGAGCATGAGAAATTGAAGCATCCAGGAAGTCGAGACCAACTAGAGGAAGTTTGGGAGGAGTCAGATCATGTTGGTGTGGTTCCTTCTTCAAAACTATTCCACTTAAATGTTCGCGCATTGCAAATACCGCAGTTATAACGTTATTACTGCTGTGTAGAAACTGTTGGTTTTCTTTTAACCTATTTGTTTACAGATGGAGAAGGAGGCATTTGATCCACGAACATTCTTTGCTCTTCACGATTTAAACGGCGATGGTTTTTGGAACGAAGACGAGCTGGAAGCTCTGTTCCAGGTGGAACTTGGAAAAATGTATAATGATTCAAATCCTGATGACGACCCCAGGGAACGAATGGAGGAAATGTATCGAATGCGGGAGCATGTAACGAAGCAGATGGATAAAAATGGTGATCGCCTTATTTCTCTAGACGAATTTCTCAGCGTGAGAGTTTCTTAATCCTTTTCAATTATAAGAGCTAAACTTGTTTAACTATTTGACAAGTTCTGGTAGTTCTTCAACAACTGCCGGACATTTATTGGTCACTCGAGTTCGAGGCCTAAAGGGCAGACTTCCATAACACTTCACTTTGTAGCCCTTGCTATGTCCAGGCTGTTTGAAATGCTGATCAGTTTATTTATGTTGAAATTGAACTGGTTAAGAATGACAGTATTGGCATGACAAGCGCCAAAATCAGTTATATGTTTTGCAGCATCATTATACGCTTCATGGTGAATATAAACTTGTTCAGTTACTTTGTAGTTCGAGTTACTGTCCTAAGTGACAAAAAGCAGCATTCATTCGTGGTGAAATAACTATAATATGCTTTTTTACGCTTGTATATACTATTGTATATATGCTTTGTATATGTAGCATGACAAGTATGCTATTGGTGGAAATGTGTAGTTTCCTCCCCCTCCTCTCTTTAAATTTATGAAATCGCACTCTGGAATGTCTATTTGAAGTGCGTATTTTCCAGATCTGGGCTACACAGTCATCAGTCTGTTAGAGTTGTTGTTTTATTTTTAGGATACAGAAGCTCAGACATCTAATGTGGATCCCGGTTGGAAGGATCTCGGTGATAATCAAGTGGAGTATGACCTGTTCTTTTGTATTTATTCCACTTATTTCTTTGGGCTGACTACAATATATGTCATGTGTTTTAGGTTTACACTGAAGACGAGTTGCGTGAGTTCGAGAATGAATACGCAAAGAAACAAGGTAAATCATTTCATTCTTACTTTGACTTCTCAATTTTGATTTATGTTTCTGTTTCACGGGTTATTCATATTTTCACATATTTTTTTTCCAACTGCCGTCATTCACTAATTTATTTGTCCTTCTTTCTACTCCTGTTAATCGTCGAGTGATTCAAGCACGTACCAATAAGATCTCCATTATTCTAGACCTGTGTCAAAACTTATTGGTCATTGCATGCTTGAAGGACACCCTGAACATTGCATTTTTCCTATGAAACCTTCCATTTCTGTTTCTGACGAAAACTTAGCCGTAGGCAGCTCTAGCCAAACTATAGCATAACAATACTTTTAGTTGGGTGAGCTTCCGAAGCAAAAAACCTTTTCTCGAACGAGTTCAGTGTAGATTAATTGGCAATTGACTGTTATTTCACTTCTAATCACTTTGATGAATCCTGGTTATTGTATGGAATGTACGGGTAAAAAATAACGAAATAGACTGAGCATAAGCTACAGGACACTTCCAGGTGCCGACAACAATTCGTTTGTACGATGAAACATGATAGCGTACATACCATTCATGCCCTTAGAACTATAGAGGAAAGTTTCTCCTACAATCCTGTCATGAACACAGCAAGTCTTAACTCCTGTAGTTATCGAAATGTTATCGTTTATTGTTAAAAAAAAGAAACAGCAACTCCATGAAGACTAAAAATTAGGCTTTGTCCCAGGCCGCAGCTCCGCTAAAGGCCACGAGTCCGTTATTTGTTAAGAAAGTCCAGTCAGTAGGGCATCTCATAGGGATTGTTCAACACCGAACAATTTAATGATTTTATTTGCTTTAAACATCGTGACAACATATAGTTGCATTTTGTTTCCCATAGTATTTAAGCAGGTCAGTTGTTTTTGGACAAGGTATTGGTGTAAAACTTCTTCCATTTTTTCACTTTTTTTTCATTTTTTTTTCATTTCTTTTCTTCATTTATGAAGACAAGCCATCCATGTGTTCAAGCATTAAGGACTTTCCTGAACCTAAAGAATCAGTTCAATCCTTGAGGGAAACACAACGCCTTCGAATTCATTAAGCACAATCAGAATGATTGAATGCAGATTTGACCTAAACAGTGACTTGCCACTGTGTATCAAGTCACTGCTTGTATCCTTTAAAAGAAATGTGATACAAATCTGTCGACCCGGAATGGATGGAAGACTTGGTGAGCCTAAGGCATTGTATCGAAGCAACGACACTTGTGTCACCAGACACTTCTAATCACTGCGCTAAACGCTCTTCCGAAGAAAAAGTTTTAGTGAAAAATTGCTGATTTAAGATTTCTTGGCTAACTAGGTAGACGTAATTTTTCAGGCTCATTTTGTTCTTGAACTATATTGCTTTTTAAAACCGTGAAAACTTCCTAGGATGGGGAGAGCATGCTTATGAAAAAGTAACCACTCTAGCTCCTCCAGTACAACAGCAACAACAGCAACGACATTACCAGCAGCAACAACAGGGATATCCTCAGCAAGCGGTATGCTTTTTATGGTTTTGTTGCGGAATTGGTTCCGTGTTATTTGTATGACTGTTAACTTTTTTTGTAGGTTCATACTGGAGGACAACCTCAATATCATCAGCAAGCTGTTAACGTGAATGTAAGATTTTCTAGCAGTGTTGCATTTTTTACATTATAACCTTGATATTCTAGGCGCATTATGACAACACCGAACAAATACAGGCTGTTCATGTGGAACACCAGCAACAACAGGTTAGCTGTATTTACACGCCACGCATTTTTGACACAGGCTTTTCATTCATTGTTCTATGTTTGTATTTTCTTGTGTAACAATCAAAAGCTTTTTGAGGTGCCAATTCGGCACGATCCGATTGTCGAGAAACCAAAGGATCCCGCTTACGGAATCTAACTTTATGAAATCTTTGAAATTTGAAATTTCTTATTAAAGCTTATTATTAGAAGCTCGTTAATAGAAACTTCTCCTCGTGGGTCTTTTCAGATGGTGAATCTCCTAATGGATTTTCTAAATAACTTCTATATGTCTTTTGTTATATGTTCACATCATTTAAGAATCTTCTTACGGATACTACGCATGATTTTACTAGCATTTTCAGTTCTAATATTTTGATGATCTGTCCTTTGTTGATGTCCTGATGGTCTTTGCATTCTACAAAAATGATCACCTTGCATCGTTCTTGTACTTTACCTGACAAGTTTTGTTGCTGTATATCTTATGGGGAAATATTATTCTAACTATAGGACTAAACTTGATATACTATCTCAAATAGATTATAGAGAATGAGGACCAGACTGTGGAGATTTTTGTAGTAAACACATACGCATTTTATACAGAACCAACCAATTAAGGGGTGCTCTAAGTCTGACTATTCTAGGAGCTTACTCTCCCTTCGCATCAATGCTGGTTTTTCGAAAATTGCGAGTAATTTCTCGGTAACTGTAGTTATTGGAGAACTTGAGGACTGACATATTTGTAGAAGAAACTTTGCCAAATCACTCTAATAGGATATAATTCCTGTGAAATATTTCACTTTGTTTTGAACAAAAACGTAGGTGAGCAAGCTAAAACTGCTAACAATGAATGATTTCGGAAAAATTGTGAGGTCTCACTAAATCGCCCCTACTTAGCTTCTCAGGTATAGGAGACACGAACTTGGATGAAAAAACCGGAAAAAAAGGTTGTAGAGTGGAAATAACCATGATTTTGTGTCGTTTAATCACGTTTTGGAATACGATGACATATACTTTGTGGACATCGGTCTGTAGATTGTAGTACTTTTATTTAATTAATAAAGTTCAGTATGAACTGAGATATGTCTCTCAAAAGTGGAAATGGTAAGCGTAACATATGAGTCATGTATGACTCGTCCTGTTCGCAGAGTTAAAGCACTAGTGCCACTTAATTACGTGAGAGTGAATAGTACATAATAACGGTCCAGACAAATACTAGGGAGACCTTACATACATGGGATTTAGAGGTGAGAAGGAAAAGGGAATCGGTAAATGTGGAAATGAAGTCCAGTACTTAGTCGAAAGAAATATAGCGAAAGGTTCATGGGTAGAATGCATGCATTAGGCGTGGAATAGACGAAATATTGAATCGTAGCCTGTCTCCGAACAAAGGAAGAATCTAATCACCCCGTAGATATCATGTGTCCCGATAAGTTGTCCGTATTATTAAGCGGTAGTTCTTAAGAGATCGCTAGATGAGGGGTGTGAACGGATCCTTCTGAAGAGTTGCGGCCACTGTGAGGAGCTGCCCGATGTTCTAAGTAGTAAATCTCTGAATAGAGCGCCGATATCTTCACATTTGTCGAGTTTAGGCGGAGAGTGTTGTGTATTTTGTCGTGGTGTATCGCTGAACAAAACGAATATAGGCTTAAACAGTGATCTGATGCACAACTAGACATGCTGTAAACCTACCAAGCTCCTGGAGATGGCTGACTTTTGACATCAGCAGGTCGAAAACAACAGAATCCGGGAAATCATCATTGATTTTAAGTCTCAGTGCAGAAACAAGTCTGTCGTGTATACGATCCACTTCCACCTTTGAATGATAGTAGATGTTTTCTGTAAAGCGTGTAGTAATATTATGCAGAATTTTTGTATATAAAGAAACACTATAAACATATCAGGAATACTGGTAGAAAACTCATTGTCGAAGGTACAAACGCTGTAGTTGACACTTGATACTTGAATGGCCCGTCCTCACTGGTTGTGCGGGCCCCAGCATAATCTCCATTTCTCGGTGAGTTGCTGGTTAAGCCAATGTGGTTCGCTGGATTCCCGCAGTCAGCCTGGCCGAAATAGACCCCAGGTCTTCACACCACAGACAGTCGCAGCCCTTGTGGATGCCACCATGTGACTTTAATACCAGGGCGGTGGTGGATCCTGGTATTGGTTTGCTTTTAGTTAGGCTTCCTGATGGAAACGCCGGACTCGTTCTCAGCTTGGGAGACACTGCCAGGAGATGAATCGCCCACCGTATATCGCAATCCAACACCCATGAACACCTCCTAGCCACGATGAGACGGTAAACCGTTGGGAGGTCACACGCCGTGCTTATCAAGAAGTATTGAATGGCGCAGTGAACGGAGTAAAACGTGTTGTGGACGTCGAATGCCTTATGTTGATCAAATCATAACTGAGAACTTTATGGAATTTGCTTTATCTCACCTGTAGTTGTGAGGAGCACTGCAGCAAAAACTGCGACCACTTCATCACTCAGGTTTAAGCCTTTCATCGCATGAGCGAAAACCAGTAACTCATTGAGAAATTCTCCAAATATTAGATAAAGGAACGTGAACTGCATAAAGGTGCCATCAGAGAGAAGAAGACCACGTGATGATAGTCCACGATAAGTGCGCATAAGAAAGATACGGAAGAAGGATAATTTTATCAACGCTTGTTGGTCACCGGAGTGAAGTGTCGGGAAACCCGGAACTCGTTTAGCAAACTCGACGGTCTTATGGATATCAGGCGTAACTTTTTCTGTGTACAGTTCCCATGCGCGCAATTGATTTATCAACGAAGGTGGATCAGCGATAATAAAATCCAATATGTGTTCAGAAACTGTTCGTTGCCTCTTCACAGTCATCGCAGAGAATTCCTCATGTGCTTCGTATACTGTTTGTATCAGCTGATTGAGTTCGATTTTCAAAGGTTCTGGTGATGTTGTTGATGAGACTTCCGGCTTTTCATCCGAGTCAGAGGTGTCGATGTCAGATATCTCTTTTACAGTACGTTTCGGAACACGACCGAAACGCACTGCTAGAATATAGCTTTAAACCACAGAACTTTAAGAAGACCTGATTAAAAATGTATAATTAAACACCCTAAATGGCCTAATTATATATCGGAAATTCCTCGTTGGACTTAGTGTTCTACTGTTGCCTTAGTTCCACATTTAAGCGACGGCCCTCCTACAGTTTTACACAGGATTTTCTTCGACAATTCGAAAAAACAACACCCAATATCTGACAAAAACGTTCTTAAAAAGGAAAGAACGGAAGATGAAATTTTTTCTGAGACCTCTACTCATTAGACACATGCAGTAAATAAAAACCTAATTGGCAAGTAGTTAATTCCTAAATCATGCCGCTGCTTCCTTGCCTCACAATAGCGAAGAGGATTTCTTGATTTCGAACTGGAGTGTTCAGCGCACAATTCTTCATCACAAAAGGGTTATCAACGTGGACAGCGATTTCGAGATTTCCATCGGGAAATACAGGTAAGTGTACGAACGCTAGAGCTATAAGAGTGCAAAAACCTGTTAATTCCACCTTCAATTCTTTGGAAATTCTGGCTCAAGTGGAGAATGAAAGGGCGCTATGTAAAAATAATACGTGAGATTAGTGCAAAAGATCAAGGTCTCTTATATGAATGTATAATGTTCTGAACCTCTGAAATACTTTATTGATCGGGACACTATCGTCATTTTCCGAAAAACCGGCTTTGTCTCGAAAGTGTTAAAATTCACGCACAACTGTGAATCGACTATGCCAGAACTCCGGAGAAAATTCGAAAGGAACATCTGACTCAAAGTCCTTCACAATAAAACAAATTTTGTCCGAAACATTTCGCACTAAGCAGATAACAGTCAAATAGAAGGATATTAAAAAATAACAGTGAAGGATGACAAGTATAAGTAGAAATATGGAAAGCTTCTATAGCGACACACTAATGATCGATTTTAAAAAAAGTAAGAATTTGACTGCTTTCTTTTCTTCCTTTGTTTCATAGCGCTATCACACTGTGAACGTACAAAAATGAAACGTTCCTTTTCCGCAATGCTTCTCTTTTGAAGTAGGGAATTCGATTAGAACAATTACTAAGCGTTTTCGGAACTCACAGTCTCTCGACATTCCCACAGTAATGCACTTCTTGAATCGACATGCCTGGCATCGATTCCGATTCTGTTTGTAGATTGGACACACTCCATCTCTTAAACAACGGTACTCCATTCGTTTCTGGATACTTCGTCGAAAGAACCCCTGAAGAAACACAACTCATTCATACCCAAGACGTCGAAATAACGACGTTTGTTCTATACATCTTGCGTTTTGCAAATTAAGGATGTTACTTTCTTACTAGATCACATTTTCCATAACTGAGTACCGAAGAGATAGAAGTGCGGTAGTGAATAAGATAAAGCTAGTTTGGGATTTAAAGAGTGTTCTGTGTAACCTGTAAGTTCATAGCGATTCATGACCTGAAATTATACTCTTTATAGATCTGATATCTTTCTCTGGAAGATCTGGAGATGATTAATAGAGAGGTACTGCAGTGTGCTTCCTCACGGAGTAATGAATGCTGTCCCAAAGCATGGTCATGGTTGGTCCATAGGAGGAATGCCGTCAAAAACGATAATCTAAAAAATTGTCCTAAGAGGAAGGTGGATTCAAACGACGGGCTCTATGTCCGCACTTAGCATGATTGACTTGTACTTTTCGTATATACGTGAAGAAATTCATGAATATGTGTGTAGCAATGATGATTGTTTCTCAATAGAAACATTCGTCCGAAAGCCTACAAGCAAATGGCTGGGAAACACATGGAGGGTTTCTCAGGGTCACCCCCAACAAACAAAACATATGTTTACTCCGTGGGAGCCCGACAACCCACCTATAGCCAACATCTCACAAAAAGCAATAGAATAAACGCCCTCCTACATAGCGTGGTGCACTTCGTGGCCTTTGTCTGCGCACAGCCGACTGCTTAGTTCTGTTATCTTCTCGTACTCGACACAGAGAAATGTATTTTATTGATAGCGGATGAGGTGAGGTAATAAATGAAAGCTGTAGGAGGAAGCAAGTGGTACAAGCAGTTGATTGTCTTATGTAACATGTTCTTAATGCAGTTTCATAAGGTGACATTCGCACCTACACGATTTCAGGTTTGAATGCATCTCAGCAGATTCATCAAATCCTCCACCACCTGGCGATGATTAGATGCATGCAGTTTTATTAGTAAACAACAAGACCGTGGATTTTCTATATCTAGTAGTTCATACCTTGGCTCATGAATGAAAGGATGAAAAACCACCTGATCACACTAATCACTGAAAATTCTCCATCTAGTAGTCAAATAGGTTTTATGCGCTTGAATGATGCTTAGATTTCTAATGAATTAAGGTTTTTCCACTGAACACTAGTAACACGACGACAGCCTCCGTTCATTTAATACGACCGACCCATCGATCGATAATTAGCTGTAAGTCTGCGAAATTTGGCAAACGCTAGGCGAACGGTGTGTTACGCAACCTGGACACAAGAGATAGTGATGAGATAGTATGATATCGTCGGAGAGGCAGTGACAATCAGACAGGCAGCCTTATTAATTTGTCATCAGTCAGTAGTGGTGGTACTGGTTGAAGAATATTAGGTTTTCGGGAATTACTGTCGGATTTGTAATTCCGTTTGTTTGCATATTCCTTAGCCATAGTTTCCATTATTCCTTCTCGAACCTCCACTGCTAAACGTAATTGCAGAGCTCATTCTACGTCCTTCCGCTCGCTACACTTCACACATAGTATAAACTGTCTTTGATAAATCTTAAAGGCTAGAACCAACACGGCAATTTCGACGAATTCACTTTTGCGAATTCAAACCCTCTCTTAGTGTGGTGCAAAGCGCTAGAAACATCAGAGAGGTATGAGGCTAAGAGAGAGTTAACGAACGCGCAGTGCAATGGTAGTTTGGGAAATCTCATTGTGGGAAATTCGACATTGAAGATGAAGAAGGTCACAAACGTCTTTCGGCTATTAACGATGATGAATTGGAGACTTATCTGCTAGCAAATGCATGCACAACTGTTCGAACACTTGCAGAAGAACTCGCTGTACGCATCTCAACCGTTACGAGGCATCTAGAAAAAGGTTTGAAAGTCGAAAAAGCTTGATTGACAAGTAGACGCCGTACGAATTGGCAGCACGTCGCACTGCCAACACGGGAAAAAACGGAACAAGCTGGGGTCTACGCGGAAAACTCTGTCTCATTACTCGCCACGCTTCTCTCTTACCGACTACCACTTCCTTAAGAATCTGGATAATTTCCCGTACGAGAAATGCTTCAGAAACCAAACCGCGGCCGATGCTGCCTTTAACGGCATAACCTGTCCCTCGAAGTCCAGATTTTTAAGCAAACGGCATAAGCAGATTTGCTTATCGCTGACAAAATGGATAGATTTTAATGTTTTTTATTTTGTGCGATAAAACTTTTCTCAGCTGAGATACGCTACTTTAAAAATACAGGTTATGATTTGAGATCGACTTTCGATCAACCTGATACGTCGAAAAATGAGCGACTCATCTACAAACGGCTCATCATCGTATTCGCTATAAACTAATGAGAAATATAAAGAACAGTCCAGTGAAGAGGTGCTACTGGTCATTTAGATCACTAAAATATTAACTGAGTAAGACGGTTACTCTGTAACCATCCTCCAATTTCGGAAATACACTCTGAGTAATATTATTAATTAGTCAGTGGTTCAAAAAAATCTCCCACAAGGTGAACTAGTTATATTTTTTAACGCTCGGGAAATAAAACAGCACTCACGAAATTGCTATGAAAGACAAGATCTCAAACGGAATGAATAGACAACAAAAAGAACAAGGAACTCGCCGGAGGCCTTTTTTAATGCAAAAATGACCACTTACTCCCTCTTGCTGAGGAAGCAGAGAATGAAGGATACTTCGAAGTTTATTTCTAAGATAAGTTTTGCAAAGAAAAAGAATTAATATTGAAAGATGGGGTGGGAAAGGGGAGGTAGTGAAGTGATTAGTTATGCAGCAAGGTGGCAGGAAGCAAGGTGCTGGTTCGACCCCCTCCCCCAATATTCTTCCTCAATCCACGTGGGTGTGAACTCTTTCGCTCAGCTATTCCCAAGACAGCAGGGAGAATCGACTTTAGCAGCATTCTATGACATCCATAAAGATGGTGAAATCCTCAAGCAGCCCCAAGCAACACAAAAAAGTGTTCGAAGACCTTTGTGGATGATGAATGCGAGGAAAAAGAATAGAATGCAAGAAATGTTGGGATGCACACGGTTGTGAGACATAGAAGTGCTGACGGACCATATAAAAACAAACAATGTAAAATACAACCACAAGGATTTCACATAGTACCCAGCCATGGAAAAAAAAGAAAAAAAATTCAGTAAGGAAAAATAATGGCAAATGACGCCGTTTTTTCTCTAAATCAAAAAGCTCGTTCTTACCTTGCACCCCTCACAGGATGTAACGCCATAGTGATAGCCGCTGGCTTTATCACCACATACTTTACATATCAGTAAAGCTTTCCCTCCTACCGGTATCACTAAGCCGCTAGGTTGTGGAGATGTTCGCTCTGAATTATATCTAATGTTATACATTAGAATCAAAGCGAAAATGTAATAGAAATGACCTTTAGTTCGCCTTCAAACGTTTTTGAATGTTTTCTCTAAGTTGGGAATGTACGTATTATTTACGTTATTAAACAGCAAAAGGAAGGTATAGGAAAAAAATGATTTAAGGTAATTACTCATGAAACGAAACTGGCTTTAGCTGTAGTAGAAAGCTTTGTTGCTTTCGTCGCTTCTACCTAGAAAAAAAAAGCCCGAAAGAACTAGACTAGTGTGTTTAGGCCGGTTCGCATTCATCGTGGTTTAACAGAATGAACCAAGTTTGAGCAATTATCAAATTATAACCATACGCTTCTTTCGTACACCCAGAATAATTGTTTGTCCATCTGCGGTTAGCATTTCCAGTAATCAATCAATATAGCTGTTTTTCATGTGTGCGAAGGAATGGGCTGGTTGCGCAACGGGACGCGTCCCAGATTCGAGCTATTTCTCGGGTACCTCTCGTCGACGATTTATGGCGCCACACAGCTCGCCAGACGCCAAAGAACCACACTACTTCTATGAGAACTTCGCTAGCAAAACAAGCGCAAAGTGTTCATGTCTAATTGTGACAACAATCAGCTTAAAGCAGTAAGCACTAACTGGTACTCACCACTGTGATTCACTCCGTTATCGGAAAAAGTCGTGTGAACTTGAAAGTCAGATTGCGTAGGAAAAACAGCTCGTTCTGTGAAATACGACGGTTCCTGTTTGTATGGTCGATACGGAAACGCATTCCCCTCGTCTGATAGTGGATTTGCCATCGAAGGACTGTAGAGAGATGGAGCCTGAATCGCAGAATTTACGTGATGTTGCGGCGAAGAAAAAACAAAACTTCGTATTGTCCCATCGGAATGTCCAATTTGAAAACACCAACCTCATATGGTGAATAACTATGAGGAATCCAAGCTTGTGGAGGGCTAGGCTTTTCCGTCTTCACACAAATCATCTGCGGAGAGTTTGACATTTGAGAAGGTCGGTAATCGGAAGAAACATCGCTTATGCTTGAATAATCATAGAAAGACGACGATACGCGCGACGAAGACGGTGAATGAGCCGAATAGCCATCAAAGCTCATACCTGACTGTACAGTTTAAAGTCATTAACATATAAAAATTTAATATAGTTCAAGTGAAAGAGGAAGATTAAGGCCACTATAAAACCTGCTAAATCTTCTGGCCTTTTTTCCAGCATTTTACTACAGATCGAATTATGAAAAGTAAACAAATGAGAGAAAAACTAGTAGAGATGTATTTCTTTCCACCAGAAAGAATTAGGAGGTGATTGGTGTATGAGGTTGAGCTGGTATCGCACAGTATGGTCCCTGCCAAGATGGGCGGGGCAACGGTGTGCGTTGTACCCAGCAATCATTTAGTGACCAAGTTTGCATAATCGCGTAACTTACTGTAACCTTTTGGATATTGCTTAGAAACTGTTAACTACAGTTCCGTATGACACTTATCATGAAGTATTACAAATTCCATGGATGCAAAAAAAAACATTTTTATGTTCAATGTAGAACAACAGCATATGTTTGTGAAAACAAGAAAACAGACCGTAGTACTTTAGTTTTTCAATATTTGTGTCGAAAAACAGTTTTCGCACTAACAAGATGATATGAGTGGTTGAAAGAGAAAAAATGGAATTGAAATCATTAAAAATGGGTATTGATCACCACTATATGATAGCGCAGGTGTGTCCGTGACAGGCGTAGCATTGCTCCTCATGTTGTTTTTGGTTATTTGTTCGTGATAAGTAAGCGCTATACCACCGACTAACCGTTCATATAAGATTCATTGTGAAAACACTCGTAAACAAAAGTGATTTTCTGATTTATGACTGATGATATATCACGTTCTCATCGAAAACTAGAAGCATCAGCGTCTAGACCGTTGATTAGTTCCTTTCATAGCACCGTAATCACGATCGTTACCACGGAACTCATGTTCCACATTGTAGAAATATCACATTATTTCTAGTGCTGAGTAATAATGATCGACGATTATACTTTATGGTGAAATCTGATAGAGTATTACCTCCTTGTGGTTTCTATTATTGTTATTGTTATTCCAGTTGTAATAATCAATGACTACAATCGTAGATGATGGTCAGTTGAGGCGGTGTCAAGATGGACATCGATATGGTAGCCGACCTATTCGACTGTGATATCGAGTGATAAAAACGGTCTGCTGCAATTAGCGTTATCAAGCCAGCACCACTGTCGGTTCTAATGACCACCAACTTCTTCTCATCAACCGAATGAATAAGCAGCAAAACATTCCAGTTCCGCTACTCTGAATAGAGTAAACGCTGAAAGAACAAAAAAATGAAGCACAGAAAACAAACAAAGTAAAGTGCGGAAGTTTAAAAGTTTATTGAATTGATTCCCGATTTATAAAATTTTACCTACTACCCATTATTTGTTTCAAGGCTGGTGTTATTTGAAGTAGAACCACTATGACGCTGAGATCCTTGAAAACTCATGCCCTAGGCCGGATTCGAACCCATGATTACTCTCACCGGGGGGCCCACGTGTTACCCACTGCACCTCGGAGCGCCGTTGTTTCGCCTGTCTCAGCAATATTTTTTTAACCTCAACGCTGCTATAAGCAATCATTCGTCAACGGGAGTGATTTGGGGAACACAAATTGGCATTGAACCCAGTTAAACTGAGGCTATATTCGAAAGTACAATGCATAACTTTTTATTTCCTTCCCCTTACTTCTTAATTCACTATATTTCCAGTTGTTCATCGACGTATATTTTGCATAGTTCCAATATTGTACTCTAATTACTATGTACTATGCTTTAAGTACAGGCACAAGGTGAGCGAGTAATTTAAAAAGCAAGAAAAAAAAGCCATTATGTAAATTTGGCTTCATAAAGAGTGTTAGCACAGGCTGGGTTAAAATTCAATTCAGATAATGACCCGCATGGTGTGGTGGTGAACGCGTTAGCCGCCGGGAAGGGTAATAGCGCGTTCGTTCCCCACCGCATACACCTGCAGTCCGGAGTTTTGCAAATATCTCAGCACCGTTGTAGTTCCATTCAGATATTTAATCAACTTGATATATATACATGAAATCACAACGATAACAATGCAAACCAGTGAAACTGTTGCTAATAGGAGCTGTTTTATCTGTGCTTTTCCATTTTTCGTTTGAATACGAAAAATATGTTAAAGAGTACTGATGCACAAGTATATTAAAGGACAGTTCCATTTGGTGCGTTATTACTACTGAACTTTCAGTTGTCATTTTAGAATAGGTTTTTTAAAATCCTTGTTGTAGTCTTGTGCAAATTGCGAACGATGTGTAACATTTGTCCAAAAATCCAGTAGAGTGAAATGTCAAGAACTAAATCCGAGCTAGCAGAACTTTCAGAGAGAAAATGTCGCAGTACCACATTGTTCTCTCCCTCCCATTTTTTCTCCTTTTTTCCTTCAGCCTCTCGTCCCTTATTTCTTCGTTCTTTCCTCACTTCCTTATTTTTTTCCCTTTCTTCACTCACTGACAAAATCCAATTGTCCGCATTCACGATCTATTAACGCCATTGCATGAGTATATCGGCGTCCCAAGAAAAGAAGTAGCGGCTGTTCATTGGTTATGGCCTTCCTTTGATGCTCTGTGTATCGAACTGTTCACACCAGCTAGTCATAATTCCAGGTTATGCGCTAACATTGAAAAGCGATGAGAGCATACCATCACATAGACTGTGGGTGACTTGGAAAAAAACATCTCGATAACAGACATTGAAGGGCAGTAGTAGTATCACTCGCAACAGAACGGTGAGTAGTTTTTTGAGCAAACCACCTTTTATCCATATGTTAGATTTTCATTAACACTATAGATTTATCGCCGAATTATAAGGCGACTGTTATACAAAATGCGTCCAGGTTCTGACGAGGGTGAAGTCGCCGAGACGTCAGTCATTGAGCAACAACAACAACAACAACAACAACAAAAGCAACAACAACAACAACAAACAACAACAAGAACGGCAACAACAAAAACAAAAACAACAACGACAACAGCAACAAACAGCAGCACCAAACAACAGCAACAACCAACAACGACAAACAACAGTAGCAAAAAAACAACAAACAACAGAAACAAACAACAACAAGCAACAGCAGCAAGCAACAACAACAAACAACTTATACCAACCTTGCATCAGCTCAATAAGAGGACTTCTTAGAACATATGATTAAAGACATCGAAGACTTTTTTATTTTCTATACCCGTAATACTGCCTTATTGGAGTGTGATTTTCACCCTTTTCCCGAGACCTGGTGTCGAACTCTATGTGTTCAGCTCTCAGTAAACCAAGAGGACAAAAATCCCCACAGGTTGACTTGTTGAAATAACTCTCACAATTTAATGAGAAGAAACTATGACGAAGATCTCGCGTTTGGTTGTTTGTTGTGCACGAATTGGTCCATCTTGAGATGCATATGAGACGCTGTTACCTGTCTTGATCTTCTTCCATCTCCAACCTAAAATTCTAAAGTACATCAGAACAATGCAACAAATGCGGTTATGCGGCTATCTTTGCGTTGATGAGTTAGAAATATAAACGGTTTGCAAAAAAAAAAAAAAGTCCAGAAACCTTCAAAAAAAGAAGTGAGATGAGTGGGTCATTGAGGATAAATCCGGGACTGTAATGTTCGAAACTGAAGTTTGAAACAGCATGAAATCGTGGCTGGGTTAACGACATCAACGTTCGAAGTTTCAACTTCCAAAATGTGATGAAGGTCAAAAAAGTGCTTTAAAAAAGTCCGTGTCAAAAAAAGACTTAAATAGAATCAAAATGTTCGAACCTTTATTTTGAGTTCGTCCTTTTTTTTCATGGAACGGTATGATGTGAAATACAGCCATAGGGATACTGATGCTTCAGTGTCCTTCATGAACTAAATCGTTTCCCGTTGATATTAAGAGTTTGAAAAAAACAGTTTACGACATATCCTTCATACGATGGAGGACAAATTTAGATATACGAGTTCTTGGTCGAGCAAAACTTATATATTGCGTATCTAATATACTAAATGAACACGAAGGACAACTTGAGGAGAAAATTCTATTGGAAACAATAAAGCAGTTTGGGTAACCTACCTGGGTAGCCTTCAATCCTCTCAAGAGAACCGCCGATCAACTAATGGGGTAAAATCACAGCGTTCACCTTCTCGATTTTAAAATTCTTTCAGCATCTCACAGTAAGATACGAGTTCACACAATAACCACGTGAAAGATCCCAGGAAAGAATTAGGAAGCTCTATAACCATTCGAGAAATATCCCATTTTATTGACTCAGTAGGACAAGTAGCAGCAATGAAATGAAGCCAATGCGGCGTGTAAACCTATAGGTTGGAAGAGAACTACGAACGAGTGAAGCCAAAGATGATGTGAGTTGTTGTCTAAGGATATCAGCTTCAAATTGTGCAGATGTGTTTGTAGCTCTTGCCAGGCAGCTGTATTTTCATATCAGTGGGAGTGACCGACCAAAGAAGAATAATAATAGCAGACGTCACCACGATTTTAATCGACTACTTTCACAGTTGATGGCTCATGGAGGAACAAAACAAGTGAAAACTGTGTCCAAGGTTCTTTTAGACGAACTAATCAAACATACGAGCAACTCGAGAGGGCTAGTGGTAGCGCATAAGCAAATTGAGGGCGGACTTCGATGAGTGTGAAACTGAAAGCTGGCCCATCTATTATGTTTTAAACTTTGCCGTCATGGTATGATAATTGAATCGTTTAACGCGACACTCGCATAATTTAACAGCTGTGTTCCAAATTGTCTGCATTTGAATATGCTCTTGAATCTATTTAACATACTATTTTGATATAAAGTATTTGTAAAATTGAGGACCCTTTTCATTTTACAACAAAGTGAAAATTCTCCATGTTTGCCCTTGCTTTGCTTATGGAGTAATCAGCCTGTAGCATTACTCTATGTGAGCTCCTGTGTTTTGCCTGTGCTGCACCTTAAGGTATTGTTCGCTGGAGGAACGCGAATACAGCAAGTCGTTCGTTTAGAGTAATCACGAATAAATCATTCGCTTTTTTCACAAGAAGAAAGGAGAGTGGACAAACAGGAGAAGATGACTATATACTTTATTAAGAAACGAATAAGGAAAAGTGCAAAGTAGCAAACAAAACCAAAAAAGAATAAAAGAGTGGAGTAGAGATGAGATAGCAAGGTAGAACAATTAACTAAGTGCTAGAAAGCAAAAGTGACCGCAGAGTTCAAAATGATAGAGCTTATGGACGGAAGAGAAACGCAGCACAAAAAAGCGTAGTGAGAACACTAAGCGCAATTCTAAACGGCTTTAGTATATATGTGATAAATGAGGGTGATGAAATACGGCATGAGCAGAGATCGTGTAGAATAAGAGAAAGAAGGCTTGAAAAGGATGGCGAATGGAAAGACAAGAATACTAGATGAACAGTGCAAATAAGAACGAAGAAAACTACAGCAAAAACAAGAGACAGCAGAAATGACTACTGACAAAGCTTATGATTACTATGGTTGATACTTGGTACTTGAACGGCCCGTCCTCACTAGTTGTGCGGGCCCCAGCACAATCTCCAATTTTCGGAGATTTGCTGGTTAAGCCAATGTGGTTCCCTCCATGGAATCCCGAGGTCAGCCTGGCCAAAGTCTGCCTCAGGTCTTCACCACCACAGCAGTCGCAGCCCTTGTGGATCAGGGAGAGAGTTGCCACCATGCGACTTTGATACCAGGACGGTGGTGGATCCTGGTATTGGTTTACTCCTAGCTATGCTTCCTGATGGAAGCGTCGAACTCCCTCTCAGCATGGGAGACCTTGCCAGGCGGATGAATTCCCCCGCTGTACATCGTAGTCAGTCCGATACCCAGGAACATCCCCCAGCCACGATGAGGCGGTAAACCGTTGGGAGGAATCACCACGTTTAAAGTTCAGTTTTCATAAATCAGTACATTGGTGGAGAGTAAAACCAGAAATCACTTTAACAGAAGAAAAAACCAGAAAAGCCGTCTTAAATCGAAAATATATGACTAATGCGTCTTAGATCTAGATAGCAAAAGGAAAAAGTCGGAAATCCAGGGAACGTCCAGTTTTTATGCATAAATGTGGTTGAATTTGATTCTGCTCTTCACCGCTATGTTCTAAACTAGTAGGTGAGAATCTGTAAGATCGGAGTGCGTTCACGAGTAGCTGATTTTGAGGTAGGGTATAGGACCTAAATGATTGCTATCAAAATCAGGTTACATAAGACACTATCAGGTAACTAAGATAACTATAGAGCTAGGAAGTAACTATAAAGCAGAAAGCTGCCTAAAGATTTTTTGGTGACAGGCTCAGTGTAGCTGCACACAAGTGAATAGAAAAGAGTGGCATCCCGATGTTATCAAAAAATCATGACAACGAAATACGCGAACAAGCAAAGTAAAGTCGATCATTGCTGAAGAATAATTAGGTGGACGTGCTCCTCCAAGAAACCGATGGTGCTTTAAAGTCTTTTGCAGTCCGATTGAAATACAGACTCCCTGTCCGAATAACCATTCTAGTGTAAATCTAGTGAAATTACACCGTTGTACGACCTACTTTTTTCCATACGCTTTGCCTAATAAATCATGCATGTTAATTTTATTCACAGAAGATTGTCATACGAAATGAAGTTTCTTCGTGGACTACTGGGAAGAATTTCTTCACGATCTGCATTTAGGTAAGACTAGACCCAAAAAATGAGGAAGTAATCTTGGAAATAGGCTGGTTTCTTACTTCTCACTTCAATATTTTAAAAATTTATTATCCGAATCTCCGTTATAAAGTGGAAAATGAATACTACTACCTCATAGATGAAGAAAGGAGCTATCGAATGGCGCATAACATTTAATGTGAACGCAATAGAACTGAAAACGAGCTGCTTCGAAAAAAGTGTGCTAAGAAGGTGTTGGTTTCAAAGCGTTCTTCCGAAACAACCTGCATCACCGTCCCCTAAATGATTGTCGAGGGACCCGAGCGGGTGCAAATCAGGTGTCTATTTGGTCCTCATTGCACGCAAAAATAGTCCATTGGGCTTCTTGCTCTAGGGGGCTCTTTCAATATCCCATCTTTCTTGTAAGACACTTAGGAAGATTTCTCACAGTCGAGTGTATGATCTTAAGCTCAGGTTCATCCATTCATTATTCACTGCAGCTGTAAATTTAGTAGCAGATAAGCAACCAGTAGCTGATAAATCTAATTTTTTGCAATACTCTTCCATTATGATTGTCTTGGACATGTTTGTCAGTGTAGCGTAGCGGTTAGAGGTGCTCTGCAATACATATGGAATCGATCCTTACGCCCATGGTCCACCAAACCTTCAATCCCTCCGGAGTCGGCAAATTGGTACCAGACTTGCATGGGAGGATAGCAGCACTTGCTTGATACATCGGTAGGCCACCGCGAATCATTGTAAACGTCAGATATTCATTTAATCACCTCTAACGATGAGTGTTGGACATATGATTAAGAAATCTACTATGATAGATCCTTAACATCTTCTTTTGAGAGCTATATCGTATACAGCACAGTCGATGTGAAATAAGACAGCTTCGCTATGTGGCGAGCGAAGGTGCATCGCTTTGAGTCAGTATGTTTCGTAAAGCGTAGAAAACGCTTATCACCAATGAGTAGATAAATATGACAATGATTGCCATGGCGTTTCGATCAATGAGCATCCACACTGCAACGATTGTTACGCAAATTTTAATCCAATTTATATTATACACGTGGGCACTGGTTTACATTCAATATTTTGCATCATCACCGTTGGCGAAGGTGTTCTTGGAGTGGCTTCTTAAAGAATAAACAAGGATTCTTTACGAGTGACTTGTTTTCTTTAAGATAAAGGGAGTTTAGGCTAAAAGGACTGCTTGAGCAATTGCTATTTAGTTTGCTAAATACCTAAGAAGGAAGCATTGCCAGCAAGAGGTTCTACGAAATAGTACTGCATTGAAGTACGTCCGACTACAACCACAGAAGCACTTTTTTTAAGACTTGCTATTTGACTGTTTTATTTGATACATTTCACCTAGTTTACTTATACAATTGCCTGACAACTCACTCTAGTATTTGATATGAGCTTCATCTGTATTATCTCGTAATCTTCTCTTCCACATCCACAGCATTCACTCGTACCGATTTATACTTTGGCGAATTTGCTGTAATGTACAAGTTGTAACAGCAGTGCTCACACTTCCAAAAATTTACCGTCTGAAAAAATACAATAAATTTACTATCGGCCGTTCAAACGGCCTCTTCTTCCACCTTCATCTTTCATGGTGCATATGACTCTTAAATTCAGAGATTTTAAATGGCCTGACAATAATGCGAATCACTAGCTCATCCTATTTTTTGGCTCAGAGTGCTTTTGACAGTTTTCATGTTGTTTAAAAACTATGCCAGCCTACCTATCCATGATGCACTCAGCTCGTCTCATACTTTGCTAGACACATCCAATAACGGTAGACTGATAGCGTCAGTGCCTTCTGAGGCTGTCTTGTGGATTCATTCAGTCTAGTAGGAAGTGGAAAAGAAACAGTGCAAGGAGTGGGAAGAAGAACAGACAAGGTAAAAACAAACAAGATCAAAACAGTCAATCAAAAAAAACTGCTTATATTTAAAGTTGTTTCTACAAGCATCGAAGAATGTGTAAAAGACATTAGGTCATTTACTCCGCTATGCAAGACTGTTAAGCTGATTTCTAAACGAATTAATCCATCACCTGAAAGTTTTTCTTCGACTAGTCTCTGTCTTGAGTCTCGGTTAGTTGCGTAGCCAGGTGACTCGCCTGCACTCCTTTGGTTGGTCATAATTCCCCCCAAATGGGAACGTATTTCTTCTCATCTCTTGCCCAATATTTACCACTCCGCATGAAGTATAAGAAATGGTTAGGGTGTTTTCTTACGCCCCCCTTAAATGAGAGTTTAATGTGTGGAATGCGCTTAGGAAAGGAAAAGCGATTTAAATGCAGGCCGAAAGCGACCCATGGATTCGAAGGTGAGTATTGCGTCTCACTAGGATCGTAGTGATGAACACATTCTAATGCGTAATGATTCCCAAGTGTGGGTATGTTCGTGTGCACGCTGATTGTATGTAATCGACCTGGAAGCTGTAACCTGAAGACTTCATCCAAGTGGCTGGAGAATACATGGGAGGCAATTAGGACTTGTTCACAACAAATAAACCTCACTACTACTCAAGGAACGCCAGGCAAACTATCATTGAATATGCTCGTCCCTCAATGTGCATCTCGATAAACTACACTTAGACACCTTGTCGCCAAATTGGCTAGACCTATGGTGCTACTATTATCCTTCAACCAAACAGTACCTGCTCCCAGTTTTATGACGTGCGATGGGGGGCAAACTAGAGCTTCACTAGTGTTCATTCCGGTTGTTTGATGAATACCAGGATTAAAACTGGTCAAGTGTAACTGATGAAGTGCTGGTTTTCTCGTTCGACCTAAAGCTGGAAGTATGTTACGTGAGATTTCGTGGTCGGGAAATTCTGGAGGTGAACCTTCAGGAGGAAAAAGTGTCTTGACATTGGAAATATGTTACGCGAGATTTCATGATCGCGCAATTTCCTGGCTGCTTCTTATCGTTGCGTAGATAAATATGAGACCTCTGGATTTTAAAAAATATGACACTGCTTATCACGGTGACTCATTCAATAGGCATTCACGATGCAACGAGTGTTAAGTTGATTTTAACCTCATTCCTCTTGTACACGTGAGTGTGATTCACTCCCTAACGTTTACCACGTCAACACGACAGAATTTTTTTACTGTTTTGGATTGAGATGTACAGCTCCGTGTTTCTCATCACATGATCTCCCAAGCCGAGAAAAAATCACAACATTTTTTGTTAGGAATCCTAGCTTGCAGTAAATCACTACGAGGTATCAACTTGTTTTATGACGAAGTTTCCTTCAGTGTTTAATCTAAAGAAAAAAAAACCCTGCTTTAACCTGCTATGAGTACCACCTAGAACTGTTGTCTTTCTGTTGATAGCCGAGTGACTCGGACGGGTACCAGTAAATTTTCCATTTAACCCTACTGCGTTTAAGAGTTGCTCAGTAGGTCCTGCTTTCTTTGGGGACAGGCTGAGAACCACATCCTTATTACAGGATTTTTTATGAAAAATGTTCACCATCGAGTCGGTGTCTTGGCAGTGCGCATTGGAAATGCAGAGTTAACCAGACGTTTATGGCTCTTATCCAGTGATGACATTAAGGCTTTACTTCTTGCTCTCATTTATTTGCGACATTTTTTGGATGAATAACGGGCCCATTAAGACCCATTATTTCCCTCACCCACCTAATTTTCGACACATTTTCTGGATTATTGACGGCACCTCTGATCTTTCACCACTGTTGTAGGTCGGAGCTTCGAAACCTTCTCTCACTTGTGTAATACGGATCACTCCCGGCATTGTTCCTTCTACTGTTGGTTCGGCAATACAGAGTGATCCCTCTCACTAGGAACCACGTCTCTCATGAGAACGTTAAGGCGGAAAGCATTGCTGAGTCGCAAAGGTGAGCGCAGTGTCAAGTGCTCTTAGTTTCCTTCATCTCATCGTCGGTGCTCTTGAAAATTTCCCAAGCTACATGTTTCCTACGGCTCATCTTTGGAGGTATGTTGTCTATCATGCTGACCTCTTGAGCCAAGTACACATAGCTGTAACATTCGAAGGCATTCATTTTTTTGAGCGTGAAGTGGGAATCAGAAACAAATCAGCCTGGCTAACACATCGTATTTCAAGAACGATATTAACAGTAAGACAAAGATGGCTGACCACTTGCCTTCACTCCTATGTTATTTAATTCCAATTTTAACGTAACGTTCTCAAACGTGATGGGTTCTGCTATGAAGCTTCTCAGTTCTCTTGGATCGAATCCAATCCTAGCGTTGAAACCGCTAGTGCTGACATTAAAGAAGGTATGGTGTTCTCAACAGAAGCAGTCATGGAAGCCCTTGATAGTCAAGGAGTCCCTGCTCAGTACATACAGATTCTTCGTGACCTTTACAAAAAATTCCACAACCAAGATGTCACCATGCTACAACCCAACTCGCCAAAATTATTTGCCACTACCCTCCAGAACGTGATGCGAACGTTGGAATGGGACAATATGGGAGTGAAAATCGATGGTCGGCAGTTACACCGTCTTCGCTTTGCTGATGACATCGTCCTTATAACACCAAACATTAGCCAAGCGGAACGTATGCTTGCCGAGTTTGGTAATGTTTATGGAAAGATTGGTCTTCGACTAAACCTCACAAAAAACGATGTTCATGAGGAACGGATTGGTTTCGTATGCCCCATTCACGCTCAACATAACGAATATCTCCGAATGCTCCAGTTATGTCTATCTAAGTCGGGAAATCAACATGTTGAACGACTGCGGCATGGGGAGCTCTCAAGAGCATCGAGGATGTAGTGAAGAAGACAAAGAACACCTGACTCCGTGCCAACTCTTCGACTCAGCGGTACTTTCTGCCTTAACGTATGCGCCAGAAACCTGGTCGCTGCGTAAACAGGTTGAAAGGTCACTCAGCGTTATTGAACGTACAGTCGAAAGGGCGATGCTAGGAGTATACCGTTTCAGACAAGTATGGGAACGGATCCGAAGCTCCGACCTGCGTCAACGATCAAAAAATCAAAGATGCCGTTCTGTACCCGAAATAGTCGAAGATAAGGTGGGCCGGACACTTAATGCGTAGGAATGACAACCGATGGACAAGTGCCGTTACTGACCGGATTCCTCGAGATGTTAAACGCACTGCAGGAAGACCGCCGACTTGGTGGTCAGAGTTCTTCACGAAAAGCCTAGAAAAAAGATATGATGCCCGACGAGTCCCTAGGGCAAGCAGAACTCTCTGGGCTACTCTTGCACGCGACAGGGAAAAATGGAAGATTTACTGGCTGCCCGCTCGAGTCACTCGACGATCAACGGCACCACAGGTAACGCAGGTGACGGTGTTCCCCGTAGAACTTCTGCATAGCTATATAGAACGCTTCGGGGGTCGTTTTCATTACAGCATAATTTGTGCGCGTAAACAACGAAAATTGTCAGTCCGGTATTGATCCACATCTCCTCAACGGTAAGTCCCCCGATTCGTGTTATCACTTTTTTAAAAGAATCGATATTCATAGTCAAACTAATGTTGACGAGAACGTCGACTCCCGATCTATTATGGCATGTTCTAAAGAACATTTCTTTTCCGGTATCATAGACGATGTTGAATGGAGGGCGCGTTCTCGTTTGGGGGCAGCTCGCTGGTGTCGCATCTTATCCTTCCTGCCTGAATGATCAGGTCTCCCGCCTATAAAGGACCCATCTATCTGAGATGCAAAAGATCATGCACTATAGGTACGTGTGATGTGTAGATCCACACATTAGTAATTGTAGATCTAGGCTGCCTATAATGGTCTTGAGATTTAGTGGCCTCTCCGTGTTCTTCCTATCTGACGTTGCCATATCGCGAGCACTATAGGAGCCAAGGAAATAGATGCATTTTTTTTACTGTGTGATCGCTTTTTGATACTTGGCGTGGGGGCTAGATTACTCATGAGTAGCTTGCCAGCCCTCCCAGAGTAGTCAAAAAGCTTATTTGTTGTATGGAACTCCTAACACCTCTCTTTTCCCTCCTCATCCATTACTTCCCATTTACTTGATTGCAGGCTTTTGTTCGAGTAGAATTGTAGAATACAGTTCGAATAAACGACAGCATACCTACGCACGCATACATGAGTACGTCCTCGCAAGCGGAGAAGGTACGCGCAAAGCCCCCACAGCGGAAACAGAAAGTCCTTCCCTAAGGATCGACTTGCGTCTCAGAGAAGCCCAGGCTCGCTTTTCACATTCGAACCATTATCCGACACCTACTACACGCTACTTAGCATCGCGACTAACCAGCTGGAAAACCTTCAGCGAGATTCTTGGAGGGGTTGGAAACGTTCCAGAAAACTTAGAAAGACACAGAAAATAAAGAAGGCACATATTCTACGAAAAATGCAGGAACAATAGTTGAAACACAACGGACAACCTAGTCACTGAGCGAAAAGCATGGTGAAAGGGCAGGACCCCTTTGTTTGTTGCCGAGAAATTGTAACTGACGTCGATTTCATTCCATTCCGCACGTAGCGATGAATTATCCAGCATGTCGTCGATCATGCGTTAAAACTGCGGTGCTAAGTAATGACCATGTCTAAGGAACCATGAAGAAGATATTTCCTGAGGAGACTGTTGATGACCTCATACCTTGCTAGTGATTTCGATGTAAGTAAAGGGATCAACATTTCAAAGCTTCACAGAGCATAAAAAAAAGCAGTGGTCTATCTTGTGTCATGAATACCTGTCTAATTTTACCAAAGGAAAAAATAGGTTTTTTGTTTTGATCCTTCGCTAACCAATATCGCGCCGTGTCTAAGACACAGGGCCGGATGTCCATTTCCACACCTGGTTGCCACAGCTGAGAAAAACCTAACATCTTGGGCCAAACAGAAAAATAAACTGGACAAGCACTGAATTATTGGAGAAAATCTAGTCGTAAGGTGAAATGTCTTCCTCTTATCTTCACGTGCACAGCTCCAATGACTGCATTTGGTTACAAATGTAGAATTTTCTGAGAGAGAATTACCAGTGTTACACGGAAAAACCTTGCTAAACCAACCATCTCCAATTCAACGTAAAACATGTTGAGGCTAGGTCGATTTATTTTTTGCACGAACGATAGCCTTCGTATATTCAAAACTTTACTGCACAATTGGTCGTACAAAATTCAGTATTTCGTCCAATCGCACGTAGCAGTTATATAGTTACACCCACCCAGCGAAGAAATATCGGCCAGGCAAAGCAAGCCGTCCGAGTAAAACTTGTTTTTTATGCACCAAATGTATCACTTGGAAGAACTGTCATCTCCACCAAGGGTCATAAAAGAGACATCTGCACAAGTGCTGAATGAAAGTTATTGGATTCGAAAACTTGAGAAGAAAACTTATTGAAATCGCTCACCCACGTGTTTTCTTCAGTTTATCTACAAGTTCTCTTTTCTGCTTCTTCTACTTTTCCCCTACCAGTCCACTGAGAGTGTTTTTTTTAACGAATCTGTTTTTGTTGACACGTCTTTCATAGGTAATATCGACAGTATGTGACGTTACAAATTCGGTTGAATCTATTGATGTAAAACAGTCACACTGTCAGAAGGAAACTTGACTTCGACCAACATAGCGATTAGACCTTAAAATGTCAACAACAATTCACCTCTTGCATTTTCAATGTATAATAAAATGGCGTCTTTATGAGAAAGAAAGCGTTAACAGGGAAAGAAAGCACAGCGATAGTTTTTCTGTTGTACATGCACAACACAGCAGGACTGTCGGCCACATCAGATTTCACGCCAAATTGTGTTATTACCGGCCACCGTAAATCAGCACAGGCTTAGTATGCTCTTTACTGCTCTACTAGTTTCTTCTAATTAAGACTGAAAAGGCGAAAGAAGTTATTGATGAACGATGATCATTTTGGCTCATGACCCTTTTAGCATGTCGTTCTTCCTTAGATATTAAAGCTTTCGTTCTTATCCACCTTTGGGACTGCAGCAAAAATCCCTTATGTCGGCACTCGCTCTTTTCTCTTCAAACATAGGGTCTAGCAAAATCTTCACCACTGCGTGTGTTCGGCCATTAGAAATGAATAGATTTTAAAAATCACCGCAGTAGGTTTTTGCTACGATGAGGGGGGTTTTCATTTAATGTCATCTAGACTCCCAAACGAAAAGGTAGAATTCTCCTAGTTATGATTAACATGTTTGTGATGAACATTCTCCTCCATCCCAAAGACGACTCTCATTTACCACTGCCATAAATCACACTTTTTTTTGTAGACAGTACTTGATAAGCTGGCTTGAACATGTTGTCACGTATTTTGGTTTTCAGTAGCCAACGTTTAGAGGACTTCCATTACTCGGAACAGTTTTTCTGTTGTTTACATTTCCTGAAAAAAAACAAGGAGCAATGGAGTCAAATTCTGTTCACATATGACAACAAAATATGTTTTATGTCATATATGCTTTATAGCGCAGATTAAAACGGTGTATATCGCTCATAGAGGTGACCAGCAATCCAAACATGGTCGTGGGTTCCACCCAGCTCTTAGCTAACTCAGTCCTCCATCGCTACTAATCAGGAAATTGATATCGTACTAGTCCTCCATCGCTACTAATCAGGAAATTGATATCGTACTTCTTTGAGAGATTAAGGAGCACTTATCAACAGTGGCAAGCCACCGCATGTTAATGCATTAGCCAATTATGAAATGAATTACTTCTGTGCTTGATGAAGTCGAGTGTGCATGGCACCTCGGACGGATTGTATCAACACCAAATGTTATACTTAACCTTCCATGTTCTAGATAGTCATCCATAGCCAGCACATTCTCACTGTCAAACGATAGACGAGAGCGGAGGTTTTGTGTTCCAGTACCAAAAATTGAGTACACATAACCGATGTGGAACAGCATATTGTTTATTCAACAATCTTCATTTGTGGTAGAGTTCTATTATACATTATTATTACTACTATTATTATTATTACGCCACTTAGTTCAGAGTTGCAAAAATCCCCTGCTTAACTCGAAGGGTATGCTGTCACAAGTGATGGTCTCACGAACTACTGTCTTTTGACGTTCTCAAAAGGATGTGGTCATGATTTAACACATCAGTTATGCTCCTCCCGTTCTTGTCAATTGATAACAAAGGTATTGATTTATATATAAAAAATTCAGCGCATGACGTGCTCTTCATTGAATGTTGATTGAAAATACTCCTACCGAGTTCTCTATTCTTCACAATTCAACTGTTGTCCTCTATTTTCAGTTTTCATTGTAAGCAGTGAAGACGTGTGAATAGTGGTGGCGTTTGGTTAAGTGTCAGAAAATCTCTATCATGAAGAACACTTTAGCTTTTTCATTCATTTCTAATTATGAAAGACGTGATCGCTTCGAAAGTCTGTGGAATTTTTGAAATTTTGGTGTTCTTTTCCTTTTCAAAACGCTGTGAAAAGGACAAAAGCCAACGAATCCAGCTCTCGGCGTTGATCAATCTCTGGGGTATGTGGCATGTTTTCAAATTCATCAACCATCGTTAAATTGGATGCATGCATATCTGGTCTATATAATAATTTGAGATGCCCTATTTGTGTATCATTCAGTGCTCCTAACCTTTCAGAGAAGACTGGGATCAATTTGGCTGCTCCGGAATGATAGAAGGCTTAGTGAACCGAGGGTACGAGATTCAACCAACGACCACATGTGTATTACAGGACCCCTTTAATCACTGAGCTATATGTACTTTATGAAATATATAAACTTTTTACTTCTAAACTCTATAACAAGAGATAGCTCTAGCAGTCTTTTTTCACTAACAGCTTCTCTTATTCCAAAATGCACTTATTTGTGAACTTTTAAAAAACCTAGACAACATGGAGCATCCTACCAATTTAGTACTAAGCAAGTGTTTTATTCTTAAGTAAGCATGATATTGTCAGTAATAAGGATTATTCAATATAGACCAACTTTCAATTGCTTCCGTGGTCATGAGAGCCTAGAAAAGGCAATTTGACGCCCAATCTACTCACTCAAATACCTTCATAACCAAAGCAGAATAAAACTCGCTGCGCAAATTTAAACAGTCACCGTTTTTTTTTCTTGTAGGTCTTCATGAGTCAGGAATGTGCGCTCAGGCCAAAAAATCGGCCTGAGGTATGGCACGAGGTCACGCGTCATTACGAGTCACACCTCCTTATGGTTCACCTTTGGATTCTTGAAATTTTTTCAAAAGTCCTCAACGTTATTACGCTCCGTTATTTTGGGTTCATGTTGGAGGATAGTAGCTTTTACTTCAAAATATTCTCTGTTATATCTTCGTCGCCTATGTAGACACTCAAACAAAGTGTCGTGAACTACTTGACGGTTTAGAGTGTTCGGAAGTGTTTCAATCACTGCTACCCAATTCCATTCACCGTTCCTTTCCTGGTATCGCTTTATAGCCGTTCTTACCTCAGCGGAAATAAAAGACGGGTTATACGGGTGCTTGTTCTCGTCACATTTTCCGTTTGAGTGCTTCGTTCCTCCTCTAAAGCTGTTCCTAGGAGCTACAGTTTCTTAGTCATTGGAAATGGTCATTCACAACGTCAAGTTGCGAGATTCATCCTTCTACTCTCTTTCAATGGTTCTCATAGTTTTTGACTTAATTCACACATATTCATCAGCGATATAGAACTTTGTGTCGCTGATCTTGAACAATAAATGGAAGGCTTGTAATGTACAAAACGATAAGTCGTCAGAGGAAGCTGTTTACTATGTAAATGAAATTTATGTGTTGAGATTTTTTCCCTGCTGGGGTTATAAAAGTGTTTCGCTGAGTAGGTTGAAATTCAATTTTCAAGTCAGTTTAACTTTTGCAAGCTCTGAAAGCGGCGAAGCCTCCGAACGTCGGCTATTATAGGGGATAAGGGATAAAGCTCTCGCTGTTGTTCAATCCCTGAGGAAAGCACCACTCATTCGACTTCATAAAGTACCGTTGGAAATGACTAAATACATATCTGGCCCATACTGTGATTTGCGGTGGCCTATCGATATATCGAGCCACTGCTTCTATCCTTTCAGACAAGACCGGCACCAATTTGCCGACCCCGGCGGGATGGAAAGCTTTTAGGGCCTGGGGAGCGGGGATCGATCCGATGTGTATTGCAAGAAGCCTCCGACCACTGTGCCATGCGCGCCTCCTATCACGTAGTCTGCTATTGTGCAACAATAAATGCTGTAATAACAGGCCCGTTTCTCTTTAGCAGTAAAACGCTGACTTATTGAATAATGTCGAGCTCAGCAGAAAGTCTGCCCTGCGAATTATTTCTAAGTCTCCGTTGTTCGTTTGATAACCATGTTGGTGAGATTACATGTCTGCCTACACAGTTGTTTTCTGTTGATTCGTTTTGTCGTTGTGAATTTTAAACGAAGTCATGCGAAAAACGTTGATTTCTTTTTCTGATCAGACAATTTACGTTGTAGTACTTGTGTGAAAGGTGAAAACCGGAAAAGTTACGATTCGTGATAATTTTCGATTTGGAATCACATTTCTTACGGAATAAGGTTTTCTTTCCTGTTTCTTGGGGACAGTTTGGAAGCTTGAACGCTCCGTTTTCATAGTGAAAAGATCAGAGGTGAGTCTGTTTCTGGCTTACTGTGATTTTTATTTTCGGACCCTAATCAGACAATCCGTGTTGAAAGCAAAGTAGATCGCTGCTGGATCAGTGGATGAGAGGAAGACTTTCCGCCTTGATACTAGACATCTATTTGACTTCTAAATTTTAATTTCAAATCTATCCTGAGCTGCTTAACTCTGCTAAGATGACAAACCACCCACAATATACAACACCCTTCATCAACGAACACCTCAAATTACGTAGAGAAAAGGTGCACGTTATTTCAAACAATAAGTATTGACGGTTGATGAACAATTGATGCATTAGGACATTCTCTTAAGCCTTTTTCTTTCTATTTTTCTAAGACGAAAAGATGCAATAAGTCTTCTCCATTGGTGATAATATTGACTTTTCTGTAACTGCTATTGAATTTTCGATAACTACAGTTCGGTCACAAATCACAAAGACCATTAAGGCCTCAAAATTATAGAAGACTTTGACATTTCACTCTAAAATTATTATAGGGTTTATATGCTTTATAACTAGTTTAATAGCTAGTTTCTTAGAAAATCTGAAAAATCTGGTCGAAGTTTAAGTTTTTAAGATTTTGAACACAACTACGGTGGACGCCAATGTCAACAATGTGGAGCGTCATCGCGCGCTTCTGGACAAAATCTTGCTTATTTAGTCTTTCAAGGTGAATTTTACAAAGAAGTGATACATGTCTCAAAATCGCAGCTTTATAGGTAGAACGGATGAAAACTGTCCTACTCATATTAGTTTCTATTAGTGCTGTTAAGCCGGTCTGTAGAAAAATTTAATAGATTGCAATTAACAATGAAGACGATCATGTTCTCATCGGTGCTATAAACTTATCACGAGGCTCCAACCCCAGAATTGATATGATTGGGAATGTTCTACAGAGAAGTTCCGAGTTTAAACAGTTATTTTTAATTCTGATTTCATTTTCGAGTGTTAAGTGAGTAGCTGACTTGTAATCTTATAAGTGACAAGTTTCCCACACTTTCGTGTTTTCCCCTCTTTCTCAGGACGTCATCTTATTTTTTGCTTTTTTTCTTTTATTCCTTCTTCGAAAACGTCTTTTTTAAATAGTTTTCGATAATGACTTCATTGATGTTTTATTGTTTCACGGACCGTTGGGAGCCTCAGGAAGAAGTCTGGCACCAATTTGCCGACCCCAAGGGGTACGACGATTGCTGGTTCTGAGGTGGGCTAGAACTAGGGTGCGTATTAAAGAGCACCACTACTTGTAAGTAACTCATGACACCTAAAATTCCTACTCTATTGAGATTTTGAGTGGCCTCTTCCATTCGAAAAAGAGTTCGACAACCATAAAAGACAAAGGGTGTTGGGTTTGACGATCCATTTACGGATGTGCCATTCCACGTCATTCGTAACATCTTAAAGATGATTGAATGCATATGTTGTTTATCGGTAGTTTTCATCCACCAGACAAGTGCGGCGCTACTTCGCCCACTTCGAAGGGAAGGCTTGTTTGGTTATGGCGTGGGATCAAAACACCGACGAACACGTGCATTGCTAGACCTTTATAATCACTGCGCTACACTCAAACTGCAACAACACTGACCCAATCACTAAAAGTAGTAAAAAAGCAGTGAATGCCCTGGAATCAAATCTGTACTTGTCAAACGTCATAAATCACAAAGGAATATGCAGTAAAGCTGTTGCGGTCACTATGATAAGCGTTGCTTGACATAGATACGGCAGATAAGATTCGAAGCGCAAAACGTTCGCCCACTACAATGTTCATTTGTAAGCACATCTGTTGAAATTGTTTGATATGAGACGTATTCTCTTTCGATATCGTTTGATATGAGACGTCTTCATATCAATAAACGTTCCATAGACTTATTCTCTGCTGAACTTTCGCACTGATGTTCAAAAATCGTAGAACTTATTAAATTTTCAATTATAGTACCAACTTCAGTGAATCTGTGAATGAATTAGGAAATTTACGGGAACAATCATCAATGAAGATGCATGTACTTTTTCTGTTGTTCATTGTTTCGAACGCTGCAAATGTTCTTTTCAATGGTATGCACTCATCTGAGAGTCATGTTAGAAGCATGATCCCACTGGCGACAAGGTTAGTATTTAATGACATCTATCAACTGAAGTCAGAAATCAAAGGCATTGTCTTCTAAACTTTTTTGTAGATTCAATATTTCTTGATGCTTTTCTCAATGTTTACACAGATCTCATTTTATCAGACTTTCTCAATCGATGCATAAGATCCATGTTTTGGAGACGAACACAAAATCGACACACTACAATTATCCAGCTAATATGACTTTTACGCACATCGAATTAAGCAGTAAGGCATTTAACATACTTCACTTACAGCGGAAAACTGATTGTAAAAAATTGTAGTCCAGGGTTAAAATGTTGTAAAAATGTTCGAAAAATGGTATAAACACTCATTTCTAGAAGATCCAAACTATATGGACTACATCAGTGAAATATGGACTAGAACATTTAGTCCATTAGAATTTCCACGTATTTGGGAAACAGGAGATAAAGCATTTGTGGAGATGCTACAGTATCATCCAGATAAGGTGATTTGTTTCGCATCATCTTGCAATCAACTCGGTTCTGATGTTTCGAAGAATTTAAAGACTTAATGTTCTTATAAAACAATATTTAGATAAATGTTTTATTCAATCAGTCATGGGATTTGGTGTTTGCTGATGAGCTATTTGCGGTTTCATCATACGCACTTGCCATAAGAGCACAACAAAGTGGAAAAGCATTCATTACTATGAGCACCTGTATTCCTACAAACCTCATCAAATACCATCTTTCACTTGGTAGGTCGACCTGCTTATGGAAAGCCGGTTTTTTGCAAAAAAAAGGTTTTATTTCACATTCACTTTTCTTTACACGACCTGTGTTCACATGCACTGTCCCGATACCTCCACTTCTTGCACACGTTTCGCTTCCTCGTTTCCATCATCAACGAAGCTCTTTGAACTTTCCCGTGTGGGTTCGGCTGTCGACTCTCTCTGGAGACCTGAGATAGCCGAGCTAGAGCGCCGTATCCTAGAGGAATGGGAAGTTCAGTGATCTTGAGAGGGATTGAGACAACATGAAAAAACTAAATTGTGAAAGATGTGAAGGCCGTGTTTAGCGCAGTGGTCGAAAGGACCCTGCAAACCACATGGAATCGATCCCTAGCGCCACGCTCACTGACCGCTTCACCCCTTCTGTGTTGGTAAATTGGTACCAGACTTGTCTGGGAGGATCGCGGTTATCTCCAACGATGCTTAGTGAAGTCAAATGCATGACGTATCCCTCAGCAATTGATCAACGTTAAGAGCTTTATCCTTCACTATTATTGTTGCTACTATTATTATTATCATTGTTATTACTACTATTATCATTGTTATTATTATTATTATTACTATGCACTCACTTTTTATTTACTGCCTATTCTTTGTTCATGCCAGGGTACGATGTGAAATCAACCACAATGATGCTGAGATATTTGCAAAACTCTGGACGGCAGGTGTTTGCAGTGGAGATCGAACAAGGTATTACTTTTTTTCGGGTGCTAACGTATTCATCACCACACTGCGCAGGTCCTTCGCTTCGCCTTTCTCTCAGCCGAGTTTTTAACCTCTAGGTAATACCAGCAATCACTCGAGTTTTAAAAAATATCTCAAAATGATTGTAGTTGTATTTAACATCATATCCTGCCGTGAAAAAAAAGGAAAGGCAGTAAGTAAAAAGTGGCAACGTTGTGATTTATACGACAACATCAGCTTGACTAAGTTCCATGTCGGTTTATGCTTCTCAGATCAGTTCCATTCACCGGAGATTGTTAATATCACCCATAAAACATGACTGAGAGAAAGGCGAAACGAAGGACCCACATGGTGTAGTGGTGAACACGTTAAACACCGGAAAGGGTAATAACGGTTTCTAACACTATCACCTCATACACCTGCTGCCCGGAGTTATGCAAATATCTCAGCACTATTATGGGATTATTATTACTAATAATCAAATAATATGTATTGCAATGTAGCCTATTACTAAATAATTGGATTGATTGTTACTTATCAGAAGATTATGGAAAACTGAAGAGCTACAGAAGTCGTTTCACGCTTTTCATTCACACTAATAGCTTAGGAAATAGCACATTGAAATATAAGCGCGTTACTTGCGAATGGAAAAGTTCTGAAATAAAGAAAATCTGAAAGAAGACTAATGCAGTCGAAGGTCTACACAACGACATATACTTCTTCGTATTAAGTTTTCCATGGCCGATTTCAAAGTTCTGTAGCTTTCGTTGTCACTTATCAGTATGGTCTACTACATCAAGATAGAATAGCGGTAATATAAGCACCTGCATCATCTCCAATCTCCTCACAAGTCATTGAGTCACCTAGAACAGAAGTGCACCATTTTTTTCCCGTTCAGCACTGTTGCCTCCAAAAGTATATGATGACCATCACACCTTCTGGGGCAATGCTAAGTTTTTTTTTGTTCATGTTTAGGAGGCATGGATGAATATTTCGCTGAGCTTTCAAATGACACTAGGTTATTTTTAGCTGTAATTTAGGACGCAAATACTGAGTTCCTTTTATTTTGAAAGATGTTGAAGAGTTTCCTATTATACATCGTAGTTCAATATTCGGCACTACCCTTAAACTATAATGAGGTAGTAAACCATTTAGGGCCCAAAGGGCGCTGAAACATATTCTTCAAATGATTACTAAAAAAAACTCCATTCCACTTTAGGCACGCCCTTCTCGCTTCGTCCATCCATGTATCATAGAGTGGCGAAACCGTTTGAAATAGAACGTTTTTCCCATCGTTTCTATGCAGCCATACAAGAGAGCTGGAAAGCATTACGAACGCAGTACGTCACCAGACACATAGCAGTACAGGTGTGGCAGTTGTCTAGCATATTTAACTTATAGAGAAAAAATCCATTTGAACCTCATGTATGACAAGACGGACACCCTTGAGGGGTTCAATCGTCCTTATTGCATCAAACATCTACCAAATAGACTCTACTCCCTTAAGAGATACACATTTCGTGTAAAACTACTTGGCTTACTACTTGTCTGGCAATTTTCTACGTATGGCTATCACCGTATGGCTTTGTCATGGGCTTGGTAAGTTAACGAACAATATTCCGAGTTCTTTCATATTGACATGTAACTTTCTTTACTGAAATCGACCGTAAACTGCTTCCTATTTACTCCTTAATCTCTTACTTGATGCCTTTATTTCAAATTTTCTCGTAGGGTGCAATTTACGTGCAAGTACACTCACCCTGTTGTACATGCACGTGATTATGTGTGTATAGAAGCTATGAGCTCATGTGATGCATCAAGGACGATAGCCCAAACCCTGAATCAATCTTCTTTTCGGGGAAAGTTTACGACGAATTTGGAACTCATGTTTAACCCTCTACCGTAGTATAAAGGCTTCCGGCTACCAAGTACATAATCGTTCTCGTATGGTAGATCGGTTGCTACAGGAACTAAGCGTATCAAACCAAAATATTAGCAAGGTGCGCGTGAAGCCCTAAATCATGTTTTATTTTTGCTCTCCTTCGACTGAATAACTACATGTAATTTAGGGATTGCGCAAGGTAGGAATTTTTGATTTTGACTTTTCTCAACTTGCAACACACTCGTCTTACTACTTTTTGGACGATGTGGATTCGCTGGTTTTTCCTTCTGCAGGTCAATATGGCTTTAAGCATTTCCAATAATAACACATAGCAGAATAGAATTTATTATTTCAGTCAGCACTGGGTTGTTAGAAGTTGGATTTTATTGTCAGAAGATAGGGATGTTACCTGTGGATTTCGTGAATTTTGTTGAAGATGCTTCATCGAAGGGAACAATTCTTGTGAGCTTTGGGTCTAATGCGGATTGGGATTACGCACCTGATGAATTATTAAGTTTAATAGTGGAAGCACTAAATCGTCTTTCACAATACAGGTCAGTTCTTATGTTGATACGGCTAGCGTCAATGATCTTTCCTTCATCCACCACTCCAAATTCTCTTCAATGATTTAATCACGGAATCAATAAATAAGCACGCTTTAATATATTAGAGACACATCAAATGAACCTTATCGTTGGGCAAGAGATGTTTTAGAGCTTCTCCGAAGAGAGTTAATGCTGAAATGTGAAAGCACTGGTAATAAACGGTCGATATTTGAGGAATTTTACAGGATTGTATTCGCATATAATGGAGACGAGAAACGCATACGGTCTATCGGTCAACACATAAAAGTCACTACATGGGCACCACAAGTAGAGATACTACAGCATAATAAGACAGTGCTCTTCATTAGCCATGGAGGACAAAAAAGGGTAGTTTTAGCAGTTCACTTAAAGGTAGTCAGGTAATTTCAATGCCGGTGGTTAATCCATATGGATTCCTCATCTGTTTGCGGTCATTTGCAAAACTTACTGTATTTCGTTTAAAAGAAAACTTCTCTCTGCAACTGTAACCTCAATTGATTTCATCATTTCAGTGTAAAAGAGACAATTTGTGGAGGAGTTCCTGCTGTGTACATACCGCTATTCGCTGAGCAAGCGCACAATGGAGAACTGGCCCGAACAGCTGGCTTTGCTGAAACTCTCCACAAAAAACGTCTATCATCTGACTTATTAGAAAAAGTCGTGAGAAAAGTAGCAGGTATACAAAACATTAAATCCACTGAGAATTTTTTTTACGACATCATCCGGCATCACACTGCGCGGATTGCGAAACTTCTTTCATTTCCTCGCATCCACCACCTACGGAGGTCTTGCAAGTTTTGAACGAGGGTTCGACTGCTAATTGAAAATTTTTGACCTCTTAATGAATATCTCTGAGTGCGGATAGTGTGAATTCTTTCTGTAATTCTGAGTTAGCATAATAGTACGTTCTCAGGTCAGGTTCACCGCTGTCACTCGCCAGCCTTTGTGGATTAGGGGAAGGCCAGGAATTAGGAACTTTCACCAATTCTTTTTTTGTATTCACTAGTCAGTTTTGTGAAAACATGCTTCATCTTGCTAAGTCATAAGCATTTGGCTATGTGAACTTCCAAGACTTCCATAGATGTATATGAAACAATCAGTGATACTGGTTTTTAAGTGGACTGGAATAGGTATGTCTGCATATACACCTTCACAAAAACTGGAACCAAGAGAAAGAGTAGGAGGATACATCTTATGGATTCACCTAAGTCTCAAAGAAAAGCATAAGAATGCTTTGGATTTGAGTTTCAAATGTCTGTCTACATTCGATAGTTGTGCGTCACTTAACTTACTTAATATAAATAATCCCTCTCTCTAATCGAGCCTCATAGTGGCTGAAGAGTTTCTGGGTGTCAAAGTTTGATGTAAAACGTAGTGATCATCTCCAACGGAGTTATTGAAACTAGGAAACACGACATTTCCATTTGAAAACTCAGTTATGAGGACAACTATATCCTGAAAGATCCTAACAAGCACCCATTTCCATGCCTAGCTGATGAAATTAGGATTAGAGGCTTAACAAAAAAAAAAAGCTTAGTGCTCTTCGTGTGCTTTGGGAGTGCAACACTGCAAATTATCGGTTCTGACGAGCGCGAGACTCGAAGTGAGACATCGCTGGTACCCATATACTCTGTGACCAACGAGATTACACGTGTTACGGGAGACCGTGTTATTCAAGTATAACCCCGAAACGAAGGAAATCCGCGATTTGAAGGCAGTACAGCGTATACCACCATTTACTACAACATCACCCAACATGACGCTTGTTATACCGTGCAAGTCTTAACACTTCTTGCATTCTAATCGCTTTTTTTTTGCATCCATCACCCACGGAATTCTAGCGTGTGTCTTCGCCTGCTAGTTCAGGATTTGCTTCTGCGAGAATGTCGTTGAATGCTGGTCAAGTCTTTTCTCTATAAAGCCCTCATCTAGCCGTACTACAGCGTTCCTACGTTGATCGTTAAGACAGAGATTGTTCCAGACAAATTTTTTACCGATTTCTCGACCTTGAGAGATGACAGACTTGGTGAGTCCGGAGGAGGATCGAACCTAGGCCTGGGTGGCTTGAGCCGTCCACGTAATAAACGAGTTCACTACTACTGCGCTACCCCACTCCCTGTTATATATATATATATATATACTACATATATACATACATATATCGATGTTAAATTGCATAAGTAACAAACAGTTTAACGTCATAGAGCAATTCACACACCATGTAGTGGGTAACCTTTTACGAAAACCAGCGCCTATTCATAAACAATTTGCAGTCCTTTTATAATAAGGTTTCACTTTACTTCAGTATCACTATAATTATCAACTTTTTACTCACAGAAGCGAAGATAATTGCAGGTGTTTGTCCATCTTCGACACCATGAAGTGTCGGTGTCATAATAGACATCATTTTCATATAGTGATCAATCGTCATCGGTCTCATTATCCAGTTCATTTTTTTAAAGAATGGAAATGAAAATAATAGGAAGGAAGAAGTTTTGAGGAATATGCAAGATAGGGTCGAGCATAGCTAGGTTGCGAAATCCTCTGATTAGGCAACTTTACAACGTGCGGACAAGTGTGTATCACACGGAATTAAGTGAGAGTGCCGCCTGTGACGTTTTCACCAAATGAAGTCACCTAATGCGCTGATTTGTTGATAACCGTACACCACGTTCGCAATCTTCTTCAGAGTCGCTTTGATACGGGCTTTTTGCAAACGCATGGACTCAAGCAAGGGAAGTGGAACAGAGTAATAATGAACTAACCTCACTTGACATTGCCTTTCCAAACAGATCGATTCATGATCACACGTGAACGGGGAAACGGTGGACAATTGACACAAATCACTATGATTCTGAAGTGACCGATATCACCGAAGTATGATGAAAATACTCCATCATACACTACTATATTAAACTAGTACTCTTTGGAACTTTTTCAACAATATTTCCCGCATAGGAAGGACTAAGATGGCGTCTACAACTCTACATGCAGTGTACGCACACTTGCATCCGAGTGCTCGATAGAAGACTTCATCATGAGGATGCGGTGCGACATTATCGTTCTGGCTAAGACGAGAAGACGCCGGTACCCATTCAACGCCGTTTTAGCACTGGTGAACAACTGTTCCTCGGAACTTGCGACAGTACAGGAGTCCCCGACGTCGACGTTCTTGTCTACACGAGTATAGCTATTAAAATCGGTTCATTGCAACAACTAACACACAAATCGAGCGCCTTCGACTGAAGAGAAGTGGACCACTGCCGGCTTTGACCATCTTCGTAGTCTGCGCATCGACATTAAACTATGACGAAGGTGAAGCTCAAGCGTTCAATATGAATTTGGAGAAGTTCTACAATGAAGGCTATACATTCTTAAAGATCGTCAATGAAGAATTTAATGCAAAGATTGGATCCAAAAGAACAAGAACGTCGTCACATTGGAATCCACGGATTAGAGTGGAACGAGAAGGGTTAGCGGCTCTCTGAGTTTAGCACGATCATTCATGGCAAATCGAAATTCCAGAAGAGCCACTCTCAACGGTGGTCGTGGGAGTCTTCCAATGGAGAGTACCATAACGAGATAGACCCCATTATAGTAATTCGAAGGTTTTGCTTAACCAATGCCGCTGTTGTTCCAAAATTCTATACCATCGTTTTCTTCGTGCAAGATCTTTTTTTTTCCACGAAAACGAAAGAAATCCGCTAAATTAAAAAAACGCAGTCCTAAAACTAAAACAAACTGGGCTTTATTCAGTTCCTAAGCCTCCCGTTGGCAAAATGTCGTTCTTAATGATATCGACGAGGAATACCACAGGCTCATTCAACTTCTTCACATCAGTGCTATGAAAGCTGAGAGTTGGAAGGTCATCAGGAGACGCCTGCCTCCAGAAACATTCGAGCTGATAAACTAGCGTGGAATCGCTCGAGTTGTAGACTAATGCCAACTCACTTCCGAACTTATAAAACAACGCAGACAGCGTGGACGGCATCTTCTCTTCTGAGGCAGTTCTATGGCTTTGGACATTATGCTTTTCCTTGCATGATCTAGTTCTCCGTGGAGGATTCAGAAGTAAGTTAGCATGCATTGTCGGCAGAGATTGTCACCTCAGTCTTTCGAGATTTAGGCAGCTCAGAACGGCACTAAGGTCTTTCTATCTTCTTCCTACTCACCCTACTCAACGCTGCCCTGTCGGGTGACCTTTCGGGTTAACGTGAATGAGTAGCATTATTGTTCTATGTTTCCCGTTTCACACCCACTAACAACTTGCTGAAACTAGAAGTGGGACTAGTTATACTCGTGTGTATCTTACCAGTTTCTCCAAGAGTGGATAAGAAGCCATGAGCACCGTAGAAGGCCGCCGAAGCGTCGCCAATTACAAGCCTAAGTTGCTTGCCCTCAGACGCTCAGACAGAACGGTCACAGCTTCCAGAATGGCAATGGAAAAAACTATTCACGATTATTAATCGAATGTCTTCAATAGCCACGTCCTCCTGCCATCTGATGAAATAAAGAATGATGGACACTTTGCACCACCAGCTCTCGCTTCTGAAATCCCACATGCTATTTCGTCGGTGAAAAGTCGAACAGCACTAGGTCCCGACAGGATAAAACTCGAACACCTGGAGAATCTTCCGCCAGTCCTCATAAACACACTGGATCGGCTCTTCACACGTTACCTGTCTGAATGCAATATCTCTACTCAGTGGAAGACCAGCAAGACTGTGCAATTGTTCCAGAAGGGTGACCTCCACGATGTCGGTAACTATCGTCCAATCTTCTTACTGTCTATCGTCTACAAACTTTTCACTCGAGTCATCCTAAACAGGATTGACAGAACACTGGACGAAAGACAGCCATGTGAGCAAGCAGGGTTTCGAAAAGGATTCACTACAATGGACCACCTCCACACGACAACAAAACTCACTGAAATATCGCGAGAGTACAAGGCACTGTCTCACTCCTCCGAATTTCAGGACAAATCTAGTGGAATCTGTTAGTTCGATAAAAGCCCTTTATTCTTTGTCAAAAGTGCCCATAGAGAAGCAGACCATGGAAAAGGTGGTTCTCGTTGCTGGAAAACTCCTAGAATGCAGTAGTTCTTCTTCAGCTCTTCTTGTTAAACCTTATTACGGATTGGCTCCACCTAATATTCAGTATTTCAAATAGATGGTAAAAGGATAAAGGGTAAAACTCCCGACGTAGACCAGTCCCTAAGGGATTTGCCATGCATTTGACTACCTCAAGCATCGTTAGAAGTGATGGAATTTATATTTGGCCAGCGTAATGACTCCAGATAGCCTTCTCATGTTTTGAACCAGTGTTGCTATCCACCCCGACAATTGTGGCACCAATTTTCCGACCTCGTAGAGATGGAAGACCTGGTGAGCCACGGAAGAGGGAATCGATCCCATTTGTATTGCACGGCGCCTCCTATCACTGCACCGCAGGCGCCCAAGTGTGGTGAAATCGTGTAATTGCTCACTAGATTGATAAAACATTGAAATTGACACGCTCATATGAGCATACACTGATGTGAAAGGCTACATCTAAAACACCTTGGAAGTCGCTTTGGGAAGGGATAATGTATCTCTTTCGCATTTTGAATAAGAAACTCCAGTTTAATTCATTTCATCTCACTGTTAGAATTAAGCACCTATTAAACTCCATGTTATCACACGCTTCTTCAAATTCCTGCTTTGCACATTACTATTTCCCTCGGCTTGCTGTCATGCAGCAGCATTCTGAAGGAATGAATGCAATCTGCACACGTGCCTGCACTGGCGTCAAGTTTTCGAGGCGTTTAATAACGTGTACGCGACTTGTAATGAAGTTGTACAACCCGCTGTATTACTCTGCACCGCATTTCATGTTGTTACGATAACTTAGCTCATCTCTGCTCAGTGGTAGCAAAATGTATTATTAATGACAATGATGAATTTGCAAAGTCACCTTTCAGTGTACAGATTTGGTTCCACCGCATTCAAAATTAAAGTTCCTTGGTGATAACTCCCATCATTTCATAGCAGAAGGTATTCATCAAACGTGACTTATAAGTGCGGAATAAACTAATGAGAGCTGCTAGATCAACCGCCCACTGTTTTCACTCTGTATTTACAGAATTTCACTGGTTCGTGCTGTAGTGTGGTATATTTACATGTCGTTAAGAAGCGAAGCGAATTAAAAATGCCAAAGCACACTGTACTCTTATGAGGATAAGTTTTATTGGAGAAGAGTTTCATACGTAAATAGAATAGTAGGAATATGCTGTTTCTCATTTGTTGAAGCAAGGGTTGCAAGGCATAAATCACCACCTCAGGAGTGAAGGCTTACATGAGAAAAATGGAGATAGCAGGTCCTTGCTATCAGGCTGTGTTTTCACAGTTCTTAGCAATGATGTAGCGAAGGATAGTCCGGTGAGCATCGCCACGGTACAGGAGTCCTCAGAGCAACTTCCAAATGGAAATTTTGAAATACTGTGGCTTGTAGCTAGGTAACTGGAAACATCTCTGCCATAATGAATAAGAATAAACCACTGTAATAAATAATACTAAGAATAATATGAAAACCACTGTAAGCACATACGTTAACCTTGGGACTATAAATTCGAAAGGATTGGGATGTCGATGTCATTTACTATTGGTCAGCTTCCAAAACCTATTACAGGGCATATAACGTAGTTTCTATCTCCCTAATCTTTGTAATTTTCTACTCTGCTGGTTTTTTCTATTACTTCTCCAATGCTAAAATCTCTGAGTTATTAAAAACATGTCCTTTTCCTACGCAGAAATTTATTACGCTTGTAGAATAGGGGACAGAGCAATCGGGTCAATCCGATTCACCATCGTAGAGATGAATGCATACACACTTGGCTTGTTCCATGAATCATATTGGTCTACCATATATCAAGTCAGCGCTTCCATCCTCCAGACAAATATGATGCCGATTTGCCATCCCCGGAGGAGGAGCGCTAGCGGAACTCAAGGTGTGGAATTGATTCAAAGAATTGAAATTGTTGTTGATTCTCACTATACAGCAACGAAAAATCCTGGAATTATGACAAATTGATGTATGGCTATAGCGTAGTGGCATAAAAACTTCATTCATACGTAGACAAATGCCGGTCCGATCATCGTTTTTCAATCAATGATGGCAAATACATTAAGAGAAAGGGGGCCCGAGTACAAAGAGAGTGGATCTAAAAGCCCCTTTAATGCTACAGTATGACTGTTAACATTACTAACTAAAATTACTGGCAGAAGAACAATATTTTCAGAGACAGCACGATATAAAAAGGCAGTACTTCGTATACGAGAATTCTACCTAGACAGAATAATGCCTAGTCTCGACTTAGCCGAATTTTTTGCTCGACGGTCTATGAAAACAAGTCCAAATGCGCCTTTTTTCAAGCGAAAAGGCATGTTCATGTCAATGTTCAATCATATTTATTCCTTACACTTCATCGTATTACTACTGTTAATGTGTTTACTTTATTTCTAAAGACTTAAATCAATGAAAACATAATGAATATCTTAGTGTCTGCTGCTACATTTCTTATTGCTTATTGCACTTTTATCTTCGAGACTTGAGAAAACTGTTGAATTTGAGGTGACAACGATTTGTTAAAGTTCTTCAGATCTTGGGTGCTTAGCCTCTACATTATAAAGTGTCCTTTTCTAAAGTTGACCACATGATCGTGACAAGGTATCTATGGGTAGTAAGCTATGCTGAATAGTACGAAGTTGATCTCTAAGGTGTTGAAGAAGTAGGACTTGTTGAGAATATTCTCTGTACCATAAAGAACATCCTCTATCTAATCTTGTTATCTTAGAATTCCTCGGCTGACTAATGTCGCTCTCGCTTTCCCTCATATGTTACGGAGGCGTTCTGCTGGTCCCATTTAGATTACGTAAGCGATGTAAAAAAAAAGAAAAAAATTAATCAGCACAACGTTTCAACCAGCGCTATTTTAAACGATTTCTGTACAAACTGCACATCTTTTGTAATGTGCAATTTTGAGCAAGCTGTGGCTAGGCTGCAGTTCTTTTGTGCAACATAGTATTCCATATAATTGCACCTGCTTGGAAACCTGGGTTTCATTACATTAACTTCCCTCATCACGGAGAGAGTATAAACATCGTCATTAATTACCATTTCATTCGCATAGATACTGTGTGTAGTCTTCAGCTCCTTTTTGCTTTCTTGCTCCATATAGTAGAATCCAATTGTTGAGCTCCATCCACATAACTAGTATAATCTTATGTATGTCATGTATACACCATTTTAATCATCTCTGCACATTCTTTCTCTGTCGTTATGATAAAATTCGGTTAAGGCTAGATAAAACTGAATGCCTTTATAAATGTTTAATTAGTCTAGCATGAGCTATATAATGTGGAGACAAGCAACACATAAATTTCTTCCTGACACTGGCGAACAACAATGAGCAGTTGTCATCTTGTCATCGTGTCACACAATTCGTTAGAAAAAACCTGTTCAGTGTGCAACGCTACCTCTTGTACCCCCTCTCGCACTGGCCTAACAACAATATTTTTATGTCTGTGGAAGCAAGCTGACGTTATAATTCACATTCATGAGCTTCTTTTATAAAGTGGAAAATCTCCAACTGCAATATTTCCACATTGTTCTACAGCTCTCCATTAGCCAACATCGCCACAAAGACAGGCCAGTCGTAGACCAGTACCGCTTCACAGATACACAGATAATACTCTTGCCGAACAACTCAGTACTTCGGAATGAACGCTCCGTTAGACTCCACCAGGACAATTGAGTATCGCGGTTCAAACTCAATTGATATTATCCAACTGGTGATTCTAACGATTTCCTAATTATTCAACCTGTTTCTCAACCATTAACCAATTCCTAGAGTATATTTTAGATTTGAAAGTCTAGTCGAACGGTGCAAAGACTACGCATATCAAGCACATCAACTGAATTTAATTCAGTAGTACAGCAAAAAATCACTTCTTGAAAGACTAAGCTGCCCACTACACGCAGTAAAGATTTCCAAACAATGTGCATAATTATCATAGCTCAACAAAATAAAAGGAAACCATTTTAAACAAAACGATCCATTGAAAGCCATTTAAAAGAAACAATATTCCGAACTGGTGGAAGCATATCGTGCATCTCACATTCCCTTTCAAACGTTAAACACTGCACCAGTCCTTGAGATACGTTCAACCAACTGTCGCTCCTGGCTACAAACAGCTTGGATAAATTGTCAACTTGACTATGCTCAACGGGGATTACTTTATGGCTTGCGTAGTTTTATCAGAAATAGACAGGACATCACCTTTTTCTCAAAGTCATCCATGTGATCGGACATATTGAATTCAAAAAACAAGGAAGCCGACTATTTGACTAGCTGTGTGAGCTTTAGGAAATCTTCTATTCACGTATTCTTCGAAAATTTCCACTCATTTTCCTATTCCATCATCTTTTCAATTCACTTCCTTGGGATCGTCATTTACAGTACTAGGCTACTTTTAACAAGGCGTCTTCGTGTTTCGTAAATCGCAAGAACAGTCAATTCATGTGAGTCATAAACACCGCTAGTCATTTTTTTTCCGTCAAATGGGAATCTTTTGCAGTTATTTTGTGTTTCACTTTATCGTCCTTGTCGTTCCGCCTGGCTTCAACTCTGCACACAACAGGACGGTTCACAGTCACCGCAGAACTTACAATGTGACTGTGGCATCAGTCTAAGTATCACCTAATTAGTAGACGTTAGCATATCGTTGGATTAAATAAGCGGTGGTTTTTCTAAGAAGCCCGAAGACACCTCGTAATGCAGCACTATGTTATTAATTTCTGTGTTAGTTGGAAAGCCCACATGCATGCATCACGTGGTCTCCGTAACCACTTCTCCAGCTGGGATCTAAAGTCTTGAATGATGGTTTTTGATAGAGAAACAGCGGAAAAGCACTTTTACATTATAAACTTCATATTATAAGAAAGACTCTTCCGCATAGGCAATGTAAGAAATTGTGCACCGTCTGTTTATTACGAGGCGTGAAAGATGTGTGGTATGCCTGCATTAATGTTCAGCTTTTTTTCCCTTTCTTGAACGATTTGGTGACTGTGGAGATGAGATTCATTAAAAAAACGACCTTCTTCTAAAGTAGGATGAAGACAGAGAATTGCCAAGAGTAGTGATTGTATTTCGTATGAGACGAAATAATAGTTCAGTGAAGAATCTTGTTCCCCAGAAAGGGTAAGATTCTCGCTGTTTCATCTGTGCACTTTGTTGTTCTTGATTGCTATCTCATGCAAGATTATCATTTGGTAATGTTCAACTTTTTATTACTGTTTATTACTATTTTTGAAGGCAGGGAATGATGTGAAATACAACCACTATTTCGCTGAGATATTTGGAAAACCTGGGCCCCAGGCCAGATTCCACCCCCACGATTACCCTCTCCGAAGGCTAACGTGTTACCCACTGCACCAGCGAGGCGTTTGCTTTGTCTTTCTCTCAGCGAGTTTTCTACCTCACGGTCCCATCAGAAATCATCCATCATATCTCGCCGTGAAAAGTAATAATAGTCAGCAATACAAAGCTAAACATTGTGATTTCGAATACATCGTCAACTTAATTGAGTTTAGCTCCGATTTGTGCTTTCCAGATTATTCCTGCTGACAGCTGATTACTGATGGCAACATTAGATAGAAAACTGGTTGAGAGGCTTATAAATCGACCACATCAATAGTGCAGTGGCTAACAAGTGAGCTCCGGGAGTTTTGCAAATATCTCGGCCTCATGATGATAGTATGGTATTTGATATGTTGGCTAATCTCAAGAAAACTGTTAACATTGGAAGGATACATTTCTGTTGTCATAGATGCAGAGCAGAAACGGTCTCCATGACTTGTCGTGAACTCTCCATTTTCATCCGAATCCAGTAAGGTTTGACCGTACCTCATAACTTGTCTTATACGACATCGAAATAAAGGCGAGATTTTTTGGTAGTTAAACCTGTTGTTCTTCTTAGTTCCTTGGCGTACTATCTAGTAACATTTCGCAGTCGTCAACGCAAGCATTTACTGCCTTTTGTGGACGAAACGTTCACTACTTTGCGAGTAGATTGTAGCCATGATGATATGAATTTGCTAGTGATTTTTAGCACTTGCTAGATCTTATCTGGGCTTCTGGATGGTAATTTCGAAGTCTGTTAGGCATTCGAGAACAAGCTTAGGCGTCAACCCTTTCAAATGTCGCAATTCGATATCTAAGAACATCTACACCATCATGATGAAATGACTTTGGCGTAAGTAGTCTACATTAACCAAATGCGATTGCAGAATATTACAATAATTCTCTTCCATCAATCATAGCTAGTTCTTAGCAAAAAATACCTAGATGTTCCGTTAGCAATTCTAGTGCGCTTTTTTTTCATGGGTCCGATAGTTATGTTAAGCTATTTCTGGACTTTCATCATAGCAGCCTCCTGTTATTATGGATCGGAAGGAAATTTGTTGTCGTGCGACAATAGTACTACTAGGAAGGAAGCGATTCGTGTACTGGAGACTATTCACATGGTATAATAATAACAATTTCAAAAAAATTCTTCGTGTTAGATCACCAAGTCATCTTGAAAATAGAGAACATCCTTTACCCTAATTTTCCAAGACCGACTTGTTCTTGTTGAAGAAAACGAAATCTAATAAACGCTGATAAAAGCTGTTAAAAAAACAGCTAGCTGTTGTAAATAAATAGCGCATAATAATAAAATCATGCGTACTTATCAAGAAAATATCCAATTTCTTACCCTAAACGTTTTATGGTCCCAGCGTGCCTACGAATCACTATACAGTTCTCGAAATGTGATAACCTACCAATATTTATCTTCTAGTAGACTCACATACTCTTAGATGTAGGCTTCTTGTAAACAAACAAGGAATAAAGCACTCACTGCCAAATAAGAGACGTATTTAGCACTATTCTCAATGCTAAAATAGTGGTCGAACATTGAAGGAATATCCAAGAAACCGACTTTCATTGAACCTCCTTAAGATTGGTAAATATTATTATAGTTCATTGAGTCGACAGAAGGTTGGCATTAAAAAAAATGTTTACTTGACCAACGCATCGACGTATTCGTCTTCTTCAGCGAGCTTTCTGCACTGAAACACCGCTCAAATGAAGAAGCTCGCTCAGTGGTGTCCTTTTTAGGCAGGACCGATGGCGGCAATAGATCAACATCCGTCCCGTACGAAAGGGGGAGTACCGAGTCAGAATCTTTAATAGAGCGGTGTTCATGTTCAGTGGATATGACTCGATGCGACAATGAACACCCACGTCACGATGAATACAGTGAGTGGACCACCGACTTGGATCTATTCGGCTGTAAACGAGACGAAAACGTGAAAAAGACAATTATTATTTTTTTCTTGTATCAATCCCATTTCAGCTCAACAATCTAAAGCAATAATGAAAAAAAATTCCGTCAGGATTTCAAAAAAACAGGTAAGGAGATTCTAAATCTAAGTAGCCGACTTTGGTTAAATCAAGGAGATTGGCCGACAGACTAAGGTTCTCAACAATCTCTTTAGACTCATTAGGTTACTTTATGCAGTACGTTATATAACACTAAAAGCTAAAAAGATTTGTTGAATGTAATCACTAGTACTGCATAGTTCGGCGTAAGAACATCCGAAAATGATCCGAACGTAATTATGCTCAAGCACATGCAGCTACGACACCATTGCAGTTAACCTTGCATGGGTAAACTCAAGGTTTTATTTTAAACCTGGTTTTTTTTAGATTTCTTTGTTTTAAAAGTTGCTATCCTCATTAATATCTACTATTACCTATGTCTTAACTTTTTATTTACTGCCTATTCCTTTTCCATGGCAAGGTAAGATATGAAACACAGCCATAGCGACGCTGAGAAATGAGCAAAACTCGGAACCACAGGTGATCTTCGAACCTGCGATTACCGTACCGGATGCTCATGTGTACACCATGACAGCAACCAAACACCTTGCTTTGCCTTCCTCTCTCTTTCCCCATATCTCTGCAGCATCCCTATCATTCCATTATTATTAAATTGTTTTAAAACCCAAAATTATTCCAAACATATTCGCCATCACTTCTAATTCACCAGTGTGGTCAGGTGCAACAAAATTTAATTTCTCTCCGTACTTACTATGAATCTAAATCAATTCATGTCGGTCATTCTGACAAAGAAGAAATTCGTCCCTCATTGTTTCTCGGTCCGTAATCCAATTTTACCATATGTTTTGGCAGCAAACTTTGCATTCCCGATATTTTACACGTGCTCTACGTTTTCCTACGTATCTTGTCAACTTTATGGGCATTTCCAACATTGCTGGACGACAGAGCTAAAAACCCAAAATCTCCACTTTCTCGACATTTGCAGTGTTGTCGATTATGCATGGTATCCAGTCATTTCAAAACATCAATGGAATATTACGAGGATGCGACTTCGAAATACGACACACTTCAACTGGAAACAAACTGATGAACACCTAGCCCTTTCATACAGAACGATTTTGGTGATCCTGAAACCACAAACATACTACGTTTGCACCTATACAAGTCTCCTCAATGACTTCTTGTTGTATGCAAATGATGTCCGGCGTGTCGAACTTCAGTGTTAAAGTACAACAGAAATGTTGCCATGCAGTTCTCTTTGTCAAGTCTCTGTCGTGGATACTCTTCTGTAGCAATAGTCACTCGACGTGGATAAACAGTTCCTGACGACAAGGGTCCTATGTGAATTATTGGATTTAGAAAATATAAATCTCCCATGGAACATCTACGTTAGATAAACCGTCGACTACGAATGAAAAGTGTGGAACAAAATCCTGTGTGCCTAAATGTGCCACGAGTAGGATGAGAACGGCTACTTTATTCATCTCGGTTAGTACTTTTCTTCATTTGTTGGTCTACGTAGAAATGTAGTCAAGCATCTGTGAAGAATAGAATGCGTTGAAACGGCTTTTTTCGGCTCATTCTCTTAACATGGCTTCAGCTCCCTTGATATACAATTCACGCTGAACAGAATGACAGCACTCAACAAACTCACCAACACTTTGTCCATTTCTTACTTCGATAATCGTTTTAATGCAAATTCATTAAGTAATCTGACTCTGACATTACTTCGCACAACTTTCAGTGCTCATTACTATAGCAATTAATCAGTAGACTAACGCACTAAACAAAACACTTCTCGACGTATATACGAAGACAATCGTTTTAGAAAAAGAGGTAGAAATCTCGAGATAGGATCATGAAAGTCTAGGAATATACATTAATTATCGCAAATTACACAAATGGTTCAAGAAACTCGTAACGATAGAAACTAGATGGAACATACCATATCTGATATGGCGAACGGATACGGTGGTTGGATTCAGAACCGGAACAACAACCAGTGATAAATTTCTCAGTACAGGATGCTTAATGTACACATAAAGGGACACGTACAAACAATGACATGCAACTGAAAAAAAAAACTCGTTATAAACCTAGTAAAAGATTACAGACATTTTCTAACGAAAGAAAATGGCAGCAAGACCTGCTTGGTTGGATCCACTCTATGAGCAAAATAAAATTATGTCATAAAATATAGACAAAATCAGAACTCTGATAACAAATCCAAAGAAAACAAGTTGCAGGATCATTTAAATAAAACCTCCTACATCCAAGCTAAACTTCACAAAATCACCGATACATAAATACCCCGTTTTAGATTCAACAGAGATCAACAAAAATATCGAATTTGCAGTTTTGTCAATGCTACCCAGGAGAGTGTACAACTGGAAAATTGGAATAAATCAGAGAGATACGTCTTACGGAACGTTACGACGTTCAGCATATCACATTTCGTGCATCAATTCGTCCAGATACTGAAATGCTCTGAAACGCATGATATTTAAGTCGAACATTCAGAGCTGGTTCAACCGTTATTCTAACTAACTTGTATGCGTGACTTATATGGCGCATATTTCGATGGCAATCTATTCTCACCAGTAGTCATGAACCCAACATCCATTTCAATAGGTTATTTTTAATTGAAACTCTTCATGGTCAAATATGCAACACCGTGGAAGGAATTTCCAGTAATCCTTGTTTTTATGTGATGGTATATATGAAAGCCTTCTTACTCAATTGAATATTGATATTTCAATTACGACATATTGAAATAGTCAACAGCTGAGAGACAGTCGAAACGAAGGACTCGCATGGTGTGGTGGTGAACGAGTTAGCCCTCCGGAAAAGGTAATAGCGCGTTCGTTCCCCGCCACAGACACCTGCGGTCCGGAGTTTTGCAAATATCTCAGCATCAGCCGATCTGGGCTTCGCAGATGAATCCCACTGACAGATGATTGCTGCTGGCACTGATCGATAGAACTAGCTCAGAGACGGGCAAAACGAAGGACTCGTATGGTGTGGTGGTGAACACGTTAGCCAACGGAAACGGTAATATCGCGTTGCGTCCCCACCGCAGACACCTGCGCTCTGGAGTTTTGCAAATATCTCAGCATCATTGAAGTTATATTCAATAGTGTTACTTAACCTTCTTTTGCTGTTCTTGCAAACACAACATATCAGTTCTAACAAAGAGTGCAAGACCAAAAAAAAGCTTCACATAAACGTTAAGAAAACAAAAAGCCCACAAAAAATTAGCATGATAGGGTTTTTTCTTAACGACCTAGTAGCCAAATCGGTTTTATCGTGGCTGGGGTGGTGGGATGTCTCTGGGTGTTGGGTCATGGGTCATGGTGTACAGCGGTCTACCCCACCAGAAAAGAAGGTCTCCCAAGCTCTAAAAAAAGGTCGGTGAAAATGGAATATCTAAGCACCAGTCAAATTACCCATCATCGAACTCGTTAGAGAAAAGATTCTTTTTGCAAATTATTAGGTGTACAAAAAGCTTTCCTAAGGCCACGTCTAATACAACATCTGTGTAGGATAAGCTACCGAGTGAGTACAGAAAATTGCGGTGAAAAAATCTCCGTCAACCATTGAAAACGAAGTGCATTGAGTACAATGCACTTCACCCACTTTGTATTATGTATCAGTAGACTAGGATCACTGCCAACTGCACATGATACGCACACACACTATATTTAAACACATAATTCTTGCAAGATGAACCCGAAGTGACATGGGTATTTACCAAAAAATAAAACTCGTCGTAACGACAATGAATACAAATAACAAAAAGAAACTGGTAAATTAACACACCGATTCATCTTCACTTCGATCCAGCATGGACACTCGTTAATTGTTCTTCGGCTGTAGTCAGGACCCCACCCTTTTACGAACGATATTCGAGCTACACAAAATCGTTTCATATCATCAGCTCCCTTTTTCGCTTCCTAAAAAAAACCGCTTCTTATCTTTACAAAGGCAGTTTTAGTAGTGAATGATTAAGCAGCTTTGTATCACAAATATTAGGTTGGTTGGGAAATTCTTCCAGAATGTCAAAGTCCATAATTCTGCCTAAAAAAATTCCTAACGGTATATCTTGGAATCCTTTAACGATCTCAGGTTGTTTGGAAATTGGGAAGTACAGCGCTTGAATGATAGCAATATTCACTTCCTGAACATTCGATTACGCGCATCGGTCTACTATCCAAAACATTTCAAACCATGGGGGATTACTGACTGATAATGAGCGCGATTACATTGCAGATAGATTCATTCAACCAAAAAACAGATTTGACTTTTAAAAACATGGCTCGGATGCAAGTAGAATTCTCCGACCAACCCAATATGATCACTGTTCAAGCGGATTCGAAACTCGTGCACAGGACTGTAGAGTTGTATATGCGGGCATGAAATTGAGACATACACAATTTGCGAGCTAGCGAAGATTATGCAAAAAAATGCAATACAAAACAATAAATCATAAAAACATGCGAAAGACTGTTGCAAAAAATCAGTTCAACTTACGCAAGCTGTATACTCTGACATTAACGTAGTTACGAAGTCGTCATCCACCTGGGACTACTACTTCATAATTCTTATTTAACAACCGATGCTATCAAATACCAAACTTCTAGCAATAAGAAGATTTCGTTAGAATGCACTCTATATCTCTCATGATACCTAATAACGACTTCAAAGAACTGAAACACAGCGTCTAAAATTGCATGATGAAAGGAATGCAACGAAACCTTTTTCGAATAGGAAATTACAGGAGTATTCGTAACTATTATAAAATAAATATCATATAAATATCATTACTCGGAGAATATTACATCGAGTTTTTTAAGTGTAACAACTCATATTTAAGTTTCGATTCTACTGTTCTTTGCTTCAATAATCCCTCCCAGTTCAGCGCATAATAACCTATGCTGATTTCTCCATAACTGAAAAACTCTTTCAAAACGCCTACAAAACTCTTTGTTCTATTGCCTTAATCATACATATATATACATATATATGTATATGTATATATACACAATTTCATGTAAATATAATATAAATTTCATTATAATTCATTATTTATTTTATGTAATACCCATTCATTTTACTGTTTTATTCATTCGTTTGCCTTATTCTATCTATTTTTGGTATAACTTTAATACAATTTTAACCTTTTTTATTCTCTGCTTGTTACAATTTTTCACGGCAGGGTATGATGCGAACTGCAACCACAACGATGCTGAGATGTTCGCAAATATTCGCAAAACTTGGACGCCGGACCAGATCAAACCACGATTTCCCTTTTCATGGGGTTCGCACACTCATACATTGCGCCACGAAGGCCCTTTGTTCTGCGTTTGCCCCAGCTAGTTTTCTACCGGATGATTCCTGATGGCAGCGTTAGGTACGAAATTAGCTGAGAGAAACGCAGAGCAAGGGTATCCGTAGCGCAGTGCATAACACGCGAGCCCCCGGAAAGGGAAATCGTGCTTCGATTTGGTCCAGAGTCCAGGTTTTGAATATCTGAGCATTGCTGTGGTTCTCATACAGTTTATTCATAGAAGGTGGATAGCAAATTGGCAGCGATGACGGTCATCGCGACCATGGTGCTGGTTCGACCCCGATCCGGATTCACCAGGCCTCTCATCATACCGGGGTCGGGAAATTGATATCAGACTTCTATGGGAAAAAACCACTTCTGCAGTCCAATTGGGAACGCTCCAGTCAGGGACTCCATGGAATAAAAAACTAAAAAAGTGTAATACTATAGTGTTCCTTAATTTCAAGCAATTAAAAATATAATCTTCAAAAAATTGAGAGCGAAATTGAGACTTTTTGACCTTACAAGACATGAGTGAAAGCTGTAAACATAAAAGATACATTGGGGAACATCATCGTATCCTACTGGAAAGATTTCGCTTGTTGAATTGCTCTTGTGTTTGAAACAAAGGTTACGACACAAAAAAGTGAAGAGAACATGTGTTGAGGGCTCCAGAAAACCGTAATTTCGTCCTGATAGAAATGAAATAAGTTGCACCTTGTACGCAAATACTTGATGATTCGTGTTTTCGCCATTCCAGCTCATAAAGTCTAATATTAGGAGAAATGTTTTGGTTCAAATTAGAAATCAATCACTATTTTCGCACTAAATGAACGCATTGTATCCAGTGCGTCTTAGGCGTTAGTTCTTAAACGCCACTGGAAACCGTAATGTGCAACAAAGCAGCCACATAAATCCTCGCAGAACATACATTAATGAGAACTACGACGTATATGGTACCAATGCAGTGACCCGACACTAACGTCTGACGTCTAATTTCGCGTTCTTTGGTGTATTCAACACGCCAAGGATTACCCCTGATTTCGCGAAGGTAAAAAGAAAAAAGGCCAAAAATTATTTTTTGCAAATTATTGAGTGTAGAGAACAGCTTTTCCAGAGCTATTCCCCCATAAATGACCTATGTTTGACAAGTTAAATATACAGGATGAAAGTGTATACTGATAGTGACACAACGAGAAATGAGATAAAGCTGAAATGAAAGTGATGGAACTCAAAGACGAGTTTCTGGATCAATGTAGACATCTGTAAACTAACAAACAGTACATGAGCGCTTTCTCCGCTTAATGACTGCTACAGAGGGAAAGCCTACTTAATTGGCACACGTATAAAGACCAAGAAATGACTACTTAAGTGAATTATCTAATGAAAGCAAAGAAAGCAATAATTGAAAGCCAAACACAATCGGAGAACTATAATGATGTTGAAATGGAAATATGAGAGCGACGTCCACGACGCAAGGTTCGACCTCTCCAAACTTGCTTATTCAGACCATACGTTGTCGAAAGGATAACCAAAGAAAACTTTTCGTGGACACAAGTGTACTGAAAGTATCCTATAGCGTGTACTCAGGCAAAAAAGCGGCAACTTCTTTGTCCTTCTCTATGCTTAAAGTGGAAAGGCGCGTGCAGCGCAATGGTTAGAGGCGCCCTTTAATACACACGGGATCGATATCACGCCTCAGGCCCACCAAGCGTTCCATCCCTCCGGAGTCGGCAAACTGTAGCAGACTTGTCTGGGAGGATAGCAGCACTGGCTCGATACATCGATAGGCCACCGCAAGTCATTGTAAAGACCAAATATGCATTCAATCACCTTCAACGATGCTTAATGAAATCGAGTGCATGGCGCATCTCTCAGAATTTGATCAATGCCGAGAGCTTCATCCTTTCTATCCTTTATTGAAGTACGTATGGCTTTAGTTCTCTAGAGCTTGTAGTGCAGTTGTTAGCAATTCTGTACAAGGCATGTGGATTGTAAATATTGTGGGCTTCAAAGGCTGAAACAGCATGGAAGATTTGCAAAGTGGAGATTGTAAAAGAAATCCATTTAAGCACAATATTTATAACCTCAGTGAGGAAATTCACTTGAGGGGCATAAAGAACACACTTTCAAAATGATCTTTTGACTCTTTTAGGCGAAATGATACTCACGTGTGGCTTACAGAACTAAAGGGTTATACCGCGACATCAGGGTGAACTGGATAAACTTGTTAGTTATTGTCAAATAAAAGCATTGACACATAAGCACGCAAAACCATCCAAAAAAACATACATCGTCGAGTTTGCTCTTCTCATACATGCGAAACAAATCATCCATAGGCGTCTTATGACCGGCTAGATACTCTCTGGCCATTTGACACGCAACCATTTGTTGACGAAGGATTGCTTTGGCATTATTCAAATCGAAAATCTGAAGCGACGTAATTATTATATGTTTAGGAATGAATACGTAAAAGCTACTTTGATTCTAGCTAGTTACCTTGATTTTCGCCCCGGGATACACTTTATGGACCACGTCACCGGCACCTCGACCAGATTCTCGATCTAGATAATGCGAATGGACGAATATAGCACGTCCAGTGTACACCTGCACCCAAACATCGCCATTTTCCTTGAAAGAAAGACGAATGCCATCCCCAATCGTTTGCCTACAAGAAGCTTGAAAGCAGTGATTAGGTTACGTGCAAAAAGCCAAAGGAGCGCTGCATGAGACTTCTTAAACAAGTATACATTACTGTAATTAACGATAAAGTGTAGATAATAGTTGCAGTTCAACTATTCCTTTGCAATCCCAAGCAAGTTCTTGATGAGACATGCGTGCTATTTATACCAATACTACTGAAGCGAAAAATACTTATTGGAATTTTCACAATTAAAACCCAAATGGTATATAAAGCGTCAAACCCTCTCCAGCTGATCATGCAAATATTTCCACTTGATACATAAACATATGGCTACCACGTTGTTTACGGCGGCAATCATAAGACAGATTTCCCAGCGGTTTACCGCCTCATCGTGGCTGCGAGGTATTCCTGAGTGTCGGGCTGCGATGTGCAGCAAGGGGATTCACCCCCAAGCGGGATCTCCCAAGCTGAGAAGGAGCCCGGCGTTTCCATCAGGAACCCCAGCTAAGAGTAAACCACTACCAGGATCCACCACCGTCCTGGTAACAAACTAATCGCATGGTGGAAAATCTCCCTCTGATTCACAAGGGGCGGCGATTGCCTATGGTGGTGACGACCAGGGACACACTTTGGTCTGGCTGACCTCGGGACTCCAGGGAACCACGATGGCTAAACAAGCGAAACTGCGAAGGGATGGAAATTACGCTGAGACCCGAACAACCAGTGAAGATGGACCATCCAATTATCCACGTAAGTATCGTAAGACAGAAGATCGTTTTGAAAACAGATGTTGTTGTGGTTAATCGTCACCTACTGTACATAATTTTTCTGAAGAATGATATTCAGCAGGAATTTCATGACGTAGTGAAAACGAAGGAAATTTACAGCACCATCAACCATCAGCTGAAGGCTTCGTCAATCCGACATTGCTGTTGCCACAATGTTATGTATGACGTCGGGCCCCCTTTCAACAAAATTCTCCTTCCAACAAGAGGTGGAAAAGGTCAAATTAAGAAAAAAAAAACCCAAAAACCGTCATAGGCAGAGATTTATGAACTTCGTTAACCAAATTTTGAAAGCACAGTTATCAGCAAAACGGATAAGGAATGTTACCACCCAAATGAAAATTTTTTACTAGAAAGTCCGAAGCTTTCCATAACTATTGCACAAACTGCAACTCATGGAACCATTGCGAGGAAAGAATATGTCGCCTTTGTAAGCATCACACGACGTTCAAACTTAAGGAAACTGTTTTCATGAGAAGTTCACATGTTGTTGACCCTCTATTCACCACTAATCTCTGAATTCATCAGCTGTACACATATAGGATAGAATGAACGCAATGTATGCATGAATGCATTAGATGAAGGGGGTAAGCAGGATGAAGTGATCCGCTCAGTGACAGTATCAAGCATAAGTGAAGAGGAGGAAAGTTCTTTTAAGATGGTGATGCTAAAAGTGTCTCACATCACGGATAGGCGTTTTGGGCATATTAGTCCCTGAAGAATGCGCTAAGCATTCTACACCATTCTGTAACATCGACGAGGTGCATATTTGGCCTATCGAGTAACTTCCGGTGCCCCACAGATGTATCAAATCAGTGTATTTATCTTCCCAAACACGTTTGGTACTAATTTCCCGACCAATGTAGAATGGAGGGCTTCGTTAGCTCTGTGGGGGAGGCGAGCCAACGATTGCGTATATATTGCGGAGCATCTTTAACCGCTGCACCATACGCTCCTAATCACATCGCCGTTTCCAGTGAAGAAATTCCAACTTTATATTTACACCAGCATTCGAAAGTTAACGAAACAAACTGTTCACCGCCTCGTTAACGCGAAATAAGTTTTTGTTCCTAGGTGGTGAAGACCCGACCAGTAACCCTGAAGGCAACATAAAAATCGCTCGGCTAGTTTTCTAAAGGAGTGGAAACCGCAGTGTGAAGACAACATGGACCAACTTTACACTCTAGATAGGTTAAAGCACAACGGATAAAGCATATAAAGCATTTGGAGCTGATAAATCCATGACGGGTGCGCCAGACATTCAACTTCATCAAACATCGTAGGAGCAAATGAATGCACATCTGGCTTATAGAATGACTTGCAGTGACCTATTAATGTATTAGTTAGGTTTTTTAATCCTCCTAGATTAGCTTGATGAAATTTGCAGACCCCGGAAAAACAAAGGGCTTGCTTGCCCGCTATGCGAAATCGAACCAACGACAATGTCTGTATTGCAGGATACTACAGCTTTCATGGTCACTTCTGCTAATTCACCGAACATCGACAGGCACTAGATGAGTAAATCTTCACCTTCGAAAAAATCGTTGCTTCCATAATTTCAGAATTTTACGTTAACAGGACAAATGAATTTGTACCCCGCTTACAAAATGTGCAGATTTACATGGTTCTTATTTCGCATTTAAACTTGGTTGCACTGAACTAAAATTTACGGTCAAGACCTTCAAATATTTTTGCACCAAGCTAATAGCGGAATCCTTTAAGCCAATCCATTTCTATGAATTATTTCTAATGAACAGTTAGCACTTGGTAGTCAACGACACGAATAGATATAGGCGACAGAAGGACCAACAGTAAAATCCACGAACCCACAACTGGTAAAGATATCTAGATATAAAACGGAATCTTAGAACATATATTAATAAACGTATAACAATACTAACACCGCAAGCTTACCTAACAAGATGACAGTCTGGTTCACGAAGCGGATTGTTTTCCCGTCCTAGACAGTACCTATTTGAAGCTTGGCCAAACCCACCATCAATGTACATGTTAGCATGCTTCACCTAAAACAACTAGTATGAAATCTAACCAACCATCTTGAAGCGAGAATCTATTCCGAGCACCTGGAGTCTACCTATTTGCGTTTCACGCTCGTAGTAAACAAAGCAACCCCAGTTCGAGTCGACTGAAAGGATATTAAAGAGTACAGAAACCAATCATGTGGAAGAGCAAGAAGAGGACGGAAATTCTCAACACTAATAAACTGACTTCATATGCTGAAAAGCCTACCTGGACATGACGGTGGTTCAAAACTGTTGACTTTCAATTTGTTTCCAAGAACGAACTCGGCATTCACTGCAACATTTTGGCAGAGTGTAACGCAAAAATAAAAAGCGAAATAAAAGTACACAGAAACAGAGTAATAAAACTTACAAAGATTGCCATAAGGTTGACCAAGAACAGGTCTCCTGAGAAGCTTTTTGTCCTTATCATCAGATGACGTGCTAGGAACGGGAATAAGTTGACTGGATTGAAAAACGTTCGATTGTACTTGTACAGCGTTCTCAAATAACCGCGTTTCTGGGGAATGAAGGTGATGATGATGTGTTTGTGATCGAGTAAGTGGCGAATCTATGAACACAGGCCCAAGCGGCTGAAGACGAGATGGTTGTAGATTTGGTAGATTTGAAGAAGAAGCTATTCGCATTCGTTGCTTCTGAAGTTGTACGCCATGATGTTGCTGGTAGAGATGTTGATGTGAGATAGGCATCAAAGCCTCAGAATTCTGTACTGGCTGACTTCTTTCTATTTGGCCATCAAACACTCGAAGATGTGGGTAGTCGGGTTGTGTCTGAAATTGTTGTTGCTGATGGGTAGCATGTGATGGAAGCATGGGGGAAGACTAAAATAATTATGACAGTGGGAAACAATAAATCAGAAACCTTATAGAAAAGTGCTAAAGAAAGCATATATCCACTTCGACTTCGAATTTTACCATTCTGGATGAGATGCACACTATTTCAAAGCGCATGCATGGTGACATAACGGACGCGTCGCTTTGAATTCAATGCATTTCATTTTCCAGTTTTTCTACGCACTTTATTGTACTTTATGCACTCAATCGCCATATTAACTGCTACTATCACTGATGTACCATATTTCAGCCGAGAAAAGCTATCCCGTGCACCTTATAATTCAAAAAACCCGTGCTCAAAACAAGTTCAGTGGTCTCGTTACAGAGATTGGTTCTGGCGAGGGCACTCACTGTTCCCCTCCTTGGTTGTTAGAAGCATGCATAGCGTGCACTGGTCTCAATGCACACCATGCAAGAGGAAAAATTGGAAGACGTTTTACACTGCTGGTACCCAAAATCAGCCGTCATTGTGAGTTTGAAAAGCATGGAAAGAGTACATAAATACTGGAACAGGTAACCACGTTCATATTTGAATAAACACTAGCGAGAAATCAAAACACTTTGTTTACCGACATATGTAAGTCTGTCAATGGGGTTGAAATGCTACCAGTTCAAGAAAGTCTAACCAAAACTGAACAGTTCTTCCACAACTAGATGACAAATTCTCACCGTTTTTCGTCGATTCCATTTATGTGCTTGATCAACTGGATAAGATGCATTGAAGATATTTGATGCTTGAGGGGATAGTGTCCGAGGATGCTGCTGACCGAATGGTGCTGCTGAGTTCCAAGCTCCTTTAGTATGGAAATCCCTCAAATAATAAATCTCAATGGGCAGAAATTTTCAATAAAAAGAAAACAAATTTTGGTGTGCACAGAAAGTGACACTATTAACCTCTATCAGAGATTAATCCTGCCACTATCTCAATAATATTTACCCTAGTTTACGTAAAAACCTGCAGAAAAAAATAAAGCACAAACAATAAAACTACACAAAAATGCTCGTTAAATGTGCAAAACCTTGTCAGTGTTCAGTGAAGTAACCTGTAAAGTGCAGTAAGTCGCTCGACATCAGAGTCACTTCCGTCGGAAGGCGAACACTGCTCGAATTTCAACGGATTCAAGTCCAGGTTGCAGAAGTGATTAAGTGTTGGATTCAAGATACGTTCGCAATGGTACGGATTCACACATACCTTCAAGAATTCGACAATATGGAGACAGAAAAAAAGTCAAAACGAACTTACAAAGCCTACAAACCGATAATACGTTAAGCGGTCAAATTACGTACAGAGTCACACTTGAGGTCGAAAGCGCATTCACAAATGCTTAGATGACGTATCTCATTCTTGTGTAAATCAGGCCATCGAAAGACACGAGCATAGACGACATGAGGAAATCCTTTACGACCAGCTACCTTTAAAAAGAACTTCAAACACGTTAAACTACATCACAATCACAGACAGGGAAATTACATTGAGACCATTTCCAACAATAATATCCTCTCGAGGCGTTACAGACTTAATAATGTTTCTTAACAAACGCGGGACGCGTGTAGTGCAGTGGTCAGAGCCGCCTTGCAATACAAATGGGATCGGTCCCAGCGCCTCAGGCTCACCAAGCCTTCCATCCATCAGGGTTCGGTAAATTGCTACCGGACTTATCTGGGAGGATAGCAGCACTGGCTTGACACATTGATAGGCCACTGCGAGTCACTGTAAAGACCAGATATGCATTCATTCACCACCAACGATGCTCAATGAAGTCGAATGCACGGCGCATTCCTCAGGGGATTGATCAACGCCGAGAGCTCTATCCTTTCACAAACGTGGTAAACCTAGAGTAAGGTGGAGAGCCGGTAATGCGTACGTTAACAAAAAACGAGGTGGGAGACAGAAGAACTCAACAAATCTGAAACAAGCAAAGGCTCTGTTCAAAAATATGGCGCTTGGTTTCTGCAGCAATTTACGAGGATCGAAAACAGAAGAACAGCATTTGTTAACAAAACTCCTAAAACTGGTTCTTCATAGTTGTTAGTAATTTCTCGATGAATAGAATATTCAAGCTACCACTTTATAAAATGGACTTTGTTCCATCATCTTAAACGTAAAGCATCATTTTTTTTAAACGTTCTTAAAATTTTAAGAAGAAAAATTCAAATCCTTAAACACTAAGAAGAAGAAGAAACCTGAATTTTTAACACATCCAGCCTCAACACAAACAAAAAAAAAGTTAAGCGGATATTCTCTCATGAACTTTGGAACACCAATACCTCATCTTCGCACGGCATGAAGATTTATATTTTGTTGACAAACATCTATAGATTCTAAATGTATTTATACTGATTAAATTCAATACTAAATGGAACATACTGTTTTGAATTTAAAAGAGGCGATTAGGAAAGTGCATTGAGCAGAATGCGTGCAGAGCGTTGTTTACTTACTTATACAAGTAGTCGTTTTAATGCTTGAATTAAAACTGTTTGTTTATTTCAACGAATCTGAGATATTTGCAAAACTCTGGACCGCAGCTGCCTATGGTGGGGAACGAACGCGCTATTGTCCTTTCCGGGGGAGTAACACGTTCACCACCACACCATGCGGGTCCTTCGTTTCGCCTGTCTCTCAGCTAGTTCTATCGATCTTCTGCCGTCAGCAATCACCCGTCAACGGGATTGATCTGGGGAGCCCAAATCGGCATTGAACCCAGTTAAGCTGAGGCTATAGTTATAATCACAATTTTGACTTATTATTTACTGCCTACTCTTTTTTAGCGGCAGGTTATGCGTTGCGAAATATAACTTTAATGATGCTGAGATATTTGCAAAACTCTGGACCGCAGCTGCCTATGGTGGGGAACGAACGCGCTATTGTCCTTTCCGGGGAGTAACACGTTCACCACCACACCATGCGGGTCCTTCGTTTCGCCTTTCTCTCAGCTAGTTCTATCGATCTTTTGCCATCAGCAATCACCCGTCAACGGGATTGATCTGGGGAGCCCAAATCGGCATTGAACCCAGTTAAGCTGAGGCTATAGTTATAATCACAATTTTAACCTTTTTGCTTACTGCCTACTATTTTTTAGAGACAGGCGAAACGAGGGACCCGCATGGTGTGGTGGTGAACGCGTTACTCCTCGGAAAGGACAATAGCGCGTTCGTTCCCCACCGCAGACACCTGCAGTCCGGAGTTTTGCAAATATCTCAGCATCGTTGAAATTATATTTCGCAATATACCCTGCCATTAAAAAGAGTAGGCAGTAAAATAAAAAGGTTAAAATTGTTTGTTTATTGTTTCTCGCCTGATAATAACATGTTTATAATAAAAAATATGATCGTACATTTCCCATCCGACAATAACACAATATTAGTGATAATGAAATATTATTGATATAACTGATATGTTTGGTAATAACACGCTGTATGTATGCATGATAAAGGAGAAAGGATAAAGCTCTCGGCGTTAATCAATCCCTGAGGGATGCGCCATGCATTCGACTTCATTGAGCATCGTTTGGAGGTGATTGAATGCACATCTGACCTCTTACAATGACTCGCGATGGCCAACCGATGTATCGAGCCAGTGCTACTATCCTCCCAGACAAGTCTGGTACTAATTTGCCGACCCCGGAGGGATGGAAGACTCGGTAGGCCACGGGCCCAGCGATCGATTCCACATGTGTGTTGCAGGGGGACTCCGACCACTGCGCCACACGCGCCCCCCATATGCATGGCAGTTTTGATAATAATATGTTCACATCCTTCTCGCCTTATAATAATATTCCCTACAGTCTTGATATCTCGCAACGGTTTACCGCATCATCGTGGCTGGGAGGTGTTCCTGGGTGTCCGGTTGCGATGTACAGCGAGAGATTCATCCCTCTGGCAGGGTCTCCCAAGCTGAGAACGAGTCCGGCATTTCCATCAGGAATCCCAGCTAAGAGTAAACCAATACTAAGATCCGTCACCGTCCTGGTAACAAACTAGTCGTGTGGTGGCAAATCTCTCTCTGATCAACAAGGGCGGCGACTGTCTGTGGTGGTGACGACCTGGGGCAGACTTTTGGCCTATCTGAGGACTCCACGGAACTACAATGGCTAAATCAGCGGAACTCCGAAATAGAGATCATTCTGGGGCCCGCACAACCAGCGAATGGGCCATACAAGTAACCAAGTAAGTAATGTCGATAGAACCACACAAGCACACTCCCACGACCTAAGAACTCCTGATATCAGTTTAATCTTGATTACGCCTTTCACATCATCCCTATTCGATCCGTCGACTACTCCCAGAGAGCACTGTTGTCGTTGAAGAAACCTAGTGGCAATGCAGGCACATCTCTTCAGGGGTAAATATCTCGAGATTCAAGCGAAGACCAAGATAACCAACTCAACCAACATTCCACACATCGACGAAGAGAAATTATTGGAGTTCTTCACGCCATAGCGGAACCTACACACAAAGGCAAACATCCTTATAAAGAAATGTTCGAAGGCAACGAAATGAATGAAAAAAATTGATGAGTCCACAGATCGTGGAACGATGAGCCAACAATTCCTCAGTTTAGAAGATGTTTGCTAGAGGTCGAACTGGTGGAATTGATCTGTCTTTTGTGTTACACTGAAGAGGAAAAACAACACAACACACATGGAACAGTCTGATATTGTAGGCGAGAAATCCTTTTCTTTCGTCGAGGTCACCACATGGGGACACAAATAAATGGTCATCCTTGTAAAATGGTATAATGGCCTGTAAAAACAAAGTGAAAAAAAACGTAGTGCGGTAGACTAGGATGAAAATGTCGTATTTGAAGGTGAAGAATACTACGTTGGCTGTCGCTAGCATTTATTTCATTTACTAAAGTAATAACGTGGATCAAATCACAAAATCCCTTAAATTAGTTTAGCAGTGGAAGTTTAGTAGGGTTAGAATTCGGCTTCTCAGGAGGACGAAGCACGCTGAATCACTAAACCACGTTCTACCCATAAGACAACAAAAATCCAAATACAAAAAAAACTAAGAACGTTATAAAGAAAAACAAACCTGCAACCGTCCATCCAGCGTACGCGCTATAGTTACACATTTATCAGCCTCTTTTCCCTCACTTCCGCAACAAGCTATCAACGCATCCAGTTCATCCCTCTTATCCTTCAATTTTTTCGTAAGCGATTCGATAGCCTTACGTGAAAACTCCTCGTCTGCACTCTGTAAAACGATCATTTCGATGTACATAAACTTGCACTTCAACCAAAACGATAATTGGGAAGCACAGGTATACAATCACAATCGTGCTTAGATATTTGGAAAACTCCGAACCGCAGGTGTCTGCGGTTCGAAACGAACGCGCTATTACCCTTTCCGGGGGCGAACTCGTTCACCACCACACCATGCTAGTCCTTCGTTTCACCTATCTCTTAGGTAGTTTTCTCACAGCTATATAACATTGAAGAGTTTTACTCCCACTATCACAACGAGACACTCTCCCTATTTATGTTTCTGACGCAAAAGCAGCCATGGATATATCTTTCTGCTCTGCCATGTGATTGATAGATTTATTTCTGGCTTTGCGCTTGGAAACGTCAAACTGCTCAATGAACTATTTGAATATCATACTACAGCCAGCAACTCAACATGAAAAGACAGTAATGAGCCAATTACCACAACACAGTAAACCCTGCTTAGGAGTTAATATTACGAAATATCATTATCACGATTATTGACGATCTAGCCATTAGTGGTGTTACTGATTACGCTTGGGTATTAGAGTTAGGGGGAATGATGTGTTTAAGGCGTTATTTCCAAAACAGAAAGGATTAGAAGCTAATATAAACTATAGCAATAAAAGGCAATTCATCTAAAAAGGTTAGCAAAAGTTCAAAACTTAATAGATCTTTACGATACTCCATATTCTGGAAAGTTATAGCCGTAAGTTAAATTGAAATTAGTGCGGTCTCTGTTAACACCTCTTCACAAGTTACTCGTCGGAATGCAAAGATCGAAGACGATAGAAGACAACGCTAACAGGAGTTTGCTGTTATATAAGAACCGGAGGATACAACCAGCAACTTCTACCTAAACCTGCTTCTGTTTATTGTTTACAAACCCTTTACGTAATCATCAATAAGATTGGCATAACGTGAGATTAAAACCGGCACACAAACTTTAAGGGTTTCGCAAAGAGTTCATTACAGTGAAACGCGCTCAAAGTTAAAAAAAAACTGTGAATTGCAGCCAGAGGACTGAGAACCCCTGTAATTCACTTCCACTGACTTCCTTCCACTTAGCTGCAACGAAATTTTCCACAGAAACAATGAAAAATCAACATCATAATCAACAGACGTGAACATTGACGGCTGCTATCCCGACCACATCGCTCTCATAAACCCTAAGCGATAAAGCGTTCTGCAATGAGTGCAACCCTCAGAGTTGCGAAATCCTCTCGACAATACTAACGCTCATAGAGGTGACTGAATGTATTTCTATTCCATGACTTGGGGTGGCCCATTGATGTAACCCAGTGTTTTCATCCTACCAAACACGTCTGGTATCGATTCTTCGACCACAGAAAGATGGAGTGCTTAGTTAGCCTAGGGTCAAGGACCGATTCAACGAACAGATATGTATTATAACATATCACTAACCACGAGGCTATACACGCCCGTCGTTCTCGCAACCCAAAGAATTAGTAAGCAGAACAGATAGAACAAATATATTTCGATGATGGGATGAAAGAATAGACTGTGGACGAAAGAGAACAAATTTCATGACTAATTCGTCTGCTTTTGATGAACCACTTCCAAACAAAGCAAAGCGAGTTGAATTCCTCGAACGCTCCATGCACGTGTCCGAATCCGGAAGTCAACATGATGCATTGTCTGCTAATTTGTAAAGACCGATCAGAAGGAAGTAAAGAGGATTGCAGAGCTGCTAAGAGCATTCAAAATACAGTGGAAGAGTAATAAAACACGGCTTCGCAAACATATCTCCGGCCTCACTTCTTTTTCTTCACTCCATAAGGTACACAATGGTAACCGGGAGCTATGCAAGCACGACGAAAGTGCGATCAGCGATTTGAAATTGGAACTGAGATGGAGATAATACCGTGTAAGTAGGAGATGGAATCCAAAACCCTAGCTACGTCGACGATTAAAAATCGAAAATGTTGGCATTTAGTACACTAGAGCTCCTACCAACTAGCTCCATGGGATATCCCACGCAAAAATAACGAGAACTTAAACGACTTTGGAAAAAAATTTGATGCACTTCAGCCTATTGAACAATTTCGGTATGCGAAAGAAATAAACGAAGAAACTATTCCTGGCCCTTGGAATCACCAGAGATCGCACCAATGATTGATAGGTCGAGCTTCATGCATTAGAAACACTGTTTTCGGTTGTCTTAAGAACAAATAAAATTGTTTGCAAACTCTGAGGACATATTTCACCGGACACTTCTTCTTAACCGCTTGTATGAATGAAACAACCCATAGCTTTTCGCTTTATCTTGTCCAATTTTTTAGAACTATAAGCAGACAGAAAAGAATTTACACCATTATAAAGACTCGTGGGCGCCTGTGACGTAGTGGTCAGAGGCGCCCTGCAATCCCACATGGGGTCTATCCCAGCGCCGTAGGCACGCCAAGCCTTCCATCCCTCCGGGGTCGGCGAATTGGTACCAGGCTTGTCTGGGAGGATAGCAGTACTGGCTCGATACAATGACAGCCCACCACGAGTCATTGTAGAGGAGAGATATACATTTAGTCATCTCCAGCGATACTTAATGAAGTCGAATGCATGGCGCATCCCTCAGGGATAGATCAACGCCGAGAGCTTCTTCCTTTTCTATAACAACCTCGACGTTAAAATTAATTGAAAACCTAGACCAACACATTCTTAGAGTAAGATACAGATAACCATGAACTGGTAATTTAAAAATTCTACCATGGACAAAATGATTCTAATTCCAGTCCCAATCAAGACCTATGGCTAGGAAACACTTATTATTTGCTCGTACTCTTACATGTTTCTGAGTAAAACCTTCTAAAGGAGATTAGACGTCTGAAACACCTTATGACTAAGAAATCCACCCTTAACACAAAAAGCAGAATTAAACCATAAAGACGGGAAAAAATATAATCTGTTGTAAAACAGTAAGAAAAATACGAAAATATGCGCTACACCACTACATCGCCAGCTACATCAACAATACCATTGTTCTATGACTGAAAAAAATGAAGCAAAAAACAGAAAAGGTTGAAGAAATAACTTCAACAGATGAAATGACAAGGCAAAAAGAACTGAACGAAAAAGGTTTTCTCAAGTCCAAAAACTGAACAGGAAAAACGTGTTTTTCTCTTACCTTATTGAACTGCATCAGATACGCAACGATTGTGGTACAAGCATCGCTAGCACATGGCCTTGAAATTGGTGTTCTGGATCCGTTCTTCTCCAGAGTATCCTTGCCTTGATGACGACTATTCTCCGATGCTGTGGCGGTGAACGGCGTCGAATCAGAAAACGGTGATGCATTCACTTGCTCTCCTGCTAAGGAACATTATTTCAGAAAACTCTTGAATTCCAGTGAAACTCTCTAAAGAAACAAAACTGCAGAAGACTAAGAACTTTTGCGAATAGGATAATCCGGAAACGCGACTGAGGTAAGGGCATCGAAAAGTAGCGCTCGCATGCTTTTCTATTTCCCATTTTCCAAAATTCTACAGTAAAGAGAGATAGTCGTGAGACTGTCCACCTGCCAGTTTCTCCATCTAGTGATTTTTTAAGAATTGAATCAAATTACTCGACTAAACTAGATTGGTTTCTAATTCCTGTGGGATCATATGTGATTGTAAATAACAAAGAAAAATGAATTAAAGCGAAACGACCGGAACTCTACGTAAAATTTCCTACATATTTCTACCTTGCTCTTCGTGATGGTGCCAATACAGTTTGCCAAAAGATAACTAAAGTACTGCGAAATTCCATAGACAGTAATAAACGGTCAATTAACAATATTAACTTAAAATAGCCAAATTAACTGTCCTTTCTCCAGTTATTTCGTGTTAACAACACGATGAAGCATATCCGAAATCATTGAGCTGCTAAGATAGATGTTCTGGAATTCGCTAAAGCCTACCGTGGCGGTGTGTAGGCGTTTAAAATCATGGCTTAGGCTCTAAATATGAGGGATATTTTCGTTCCTAAAGCTCATAAATACAGAAGCATAATGATTACTAAGCAATCGGAAATGGAAGTTGAAGGACCTACTCAACACCAAACGACATCGTTCCGACTTTATACCGACTTTTTTGCAAAAATTTGTGGAAAATTACATAATATCTGTCATAACATCACCTTACCATTCACCCTCGCTATCGTGCTTCTACCATTCTCGCTGAAATTCCAAAATGAAAACTGAAAAGAATTTTCACAGATCTACCTGAAGGAGATGAATAATGAGATGTACTTTGACGGGATGTGAAGTCAAATGCATTCTCATTAACAGTACTGGGCTCTGAAACAATGTCAAACAAACTCATGCGGAGCTCTCGTGAATCGTACTGAAATCTAAAATCGTCTAAAAATGTCGGAAAGAAACGAAAAGAAAAATTTGGACGGAATCGAATGCCTGTTTGTGAAATTGATCCGGTGTCACATTGTCGAACCGCCTCGAACATAACATCGTCCATATCGATTCCAACGATACAGATGTCAAATAGAAGAGTTCTAAACAGGCCTATCTCCCTATCAAACATCTAAATTTCATCGCACGGTACAGGTAAGGATCAAACTATCACTAGAAAAACGATATGAGAACGAATAACGAATGCACTGAACCACCAGGGAACGCGTCCACCGCACTCGTATTTCCAGCACGACGCTCCTAATCAAAGATCAAACATGCGATAAGCCGGAAAAAATTCCGTTCCAGTCGGGGAAATCAATAGCAAAGTGAAGACCGACGATTTCTGTCGTCACCACTACCCATCCGACTTCAGGAACGAATGAAGTCGTCGGAAGCACACCATTCAATAACTCGAGACATATTGAATGACGGCGGTTGAAATGAACAGCGGGACAGGTGTCTTGTCGTTCATTGGACTCCACACCGATATGAACGATGTGGAGGCCTGACAACGTTTTCCGTTCTGATCACCACCGTAAACCGGTTCAGATGATGAAGACAGCAGTTCAAATGATCGAAATCCCTGCTCATCGCAAATCAGATCGTCAAAATTTCATCCTACACTTCTATGCTGCTGTTCATACGTCAATTTGAGCTCAATTCAAGACAACAGAGCCAAAAAATTAGGGGAAAAACTGAACCGGCATGAGTTCTTTGCACGAATTCAAAGTTGGCCGTGAAGCGGCTGAAATAGCACAACATAAACACTACAGTCCTTCAAGAACTGCTACCCATTATACGGTATGCAGATCATTCCAAACAAAAGGAAAGAAAGAAGGAAAGAAAAAGAAGGAAGAAACTAATGTCCGGAATGGAACCGCTGGTGATTTCGAGGAAAGGGTAGGAAAAGGAGAAAACCGCTGTCCATTAATGACGGCAGCTTTCGCACGTCAGTTAGAGCAGATCAACGCACAACGGCGCGACGGCAGGCACAAGTAGGTTAGGCGTAGCCGATATAACGGCTTCGGAAGAAGTCAGCCGAACCGGATAGTCAGAAAAGCATTCGAGCAGTGAGTGTTGGACAAATGGAAAGGGAAAAGAAGAGATGAAGAATGAACAAAGAAAAAAAAGAAAAACGGTTCTATGTGTTTCTTCTGCATTAGATACGAATTGTTGTTGACGAAACTGTGATGTTTGACGAAAAAATGAGATTCGGTAGGGTTGCTGACGATGCTCTATGTTGCCATTTTGCAGACCCCGGTGGGCTGGAATGCTTGGTGGGCCATGGTCGCAGGGGATCGATTCCACGTGTGTGTTGCAGCGCGCCCACGACCACTGCGCCACATACGCCCTAAAGTCGACATAGTGCAGCAAAATCCACAACGATACATTATACATGTACACATACATATACATGTATACATATACATGCACATATATACATATACATACACATGTGCAAATGCATACACATATACATACACATACATGCATACATAGATATTATTGTCGCGCAAACATCCCAACGGTTTACTGCCTCATCGTGCTTGGGAGGTGTTTCTGGGTGCCATGCTGCGATGTACATCAGGGGATTCAAAACCAGACAGGGTCTACCAAGCCGAGAAGCAGTCGGAGTTTCCACCAGCAAGCGCAGCCAAGAGTGCCAATGTCTACCACCGTCCTGGTGTCAAAATAGTCGCATAGAGGCAAATCTCCCTCTGATCCACAAGGGTTGCGACTGCTTGTGGTGGTAACGACCTGGGGCCGACTTTGGCCAGACTGAACTCGGTACTCCAAGGAAACACCATTGCTACACTAGCAAAACTCCGAACAGTGGAGAAGGTGCTAGAGCTCGCACAGCCAGTGAGGACGGGCTGTCCAAGTATTCAAAGAAGTATTACGCTCATGCAATATGAAAAGTTCTTCTTCTTAGTTACTCACATACTTGGATACTTGGACGGTCCGTCTTCATGAGTTGTGCGGACCTCCAGCAGATTTACCATTCGTTTCTTCCCCCTCGCAGTCGTCGTCCATGGTGGTGGTTTAATTGGAGTACAGTGTCGCGCGAGCCTTATAAGGTGATCTGTAAAACAACTACAACTGCGAGTTCGGCTGACTTACTTTGGTTACGAACACGTCCGCCCAATGTGTAGTTGGCCGTCCTTGAAGACGCCTGCATTCTCGTGGAGTCCACTCAACAGTTCTTTTTTCATCTGTCACCCGTTCTTCTCACCATGTGGCTTGTCCATTCGTGTTTCGCTATCGATGTATATTCTCCTGGATCCCGAAGATATGACAGATTTCGAAGATCGGAGCTTCGCATTCCGGGCAGATATCGAGAGTGCCGGATATATTTCAGAAGAGATTGTTCAAGCGCTCAGTGAATAGTGCGATGTATTCTTGACGTGGCTGAAGTATCAGCCTACGTCTCTGCAGCACAACAGAGCGCTGGAAGGACCATTAAATCGAGAAGGTGAGCGCAGATTTTCGGGTCCCTTCAGTTGGTCGGTGACTTCTTTAGGAGGCCCGAATGTGGCTCTAAGCTACTCTCCTTGTTCTGTCTAGTTCCTCCTTTATGCTGTTTTCCACGTTCATCGATCGCCCAAGGTATACGTACGAGGTGGTCTCCAGCAATCAGAGAGCCATCCAATTCAATTTTTTTCGCCTTCGCACCATGGGTTTTTCATGAACTGGGTCTTCTTCCGATTAATGTGTAGTCCGATCTTTTCTCCCGCTTCGTTGAGCTTGTTGATCATCGTCTCTGCTTCGTTGGCACCTTTACCGGAACTGCACTACGAAAATACAGCTTTTCCATCGACCTCTTACTATACCCATAGGCAAAGGGGTTCGACAGGGCGACACAATATCGCCAATGCTGTTCAGTGCCGCACTGCAGTAGATAATGAAGTCACTCGATTGGGATGAGAAAGGCATACGTATTGATATAATATTCTTATCAAAACTTCGTTTCGCCGATGACATCGTCACCTTCTCAAATACAACCAGCTATGGGGCAAAGAGGTTAATAAGGGAGGACAAAACGAATGTGGTGCTTTGAAGTGACAGAGTAGCTTTCCCATAACCTTGTTACGCAGTATGGAAAAAAAAGCTTCATGTAGAACATTACTCAACCAAGAAGACTGAGGAGCATATGGCGGAGTGGAAAAAGATGATAACAAATGGTTGGTAGAGAGCAGCTTATATAACATGCTGGAGAAGTAATATGACGAATAATTTTAACGAGGAATGAGGAATAAGTAAATATCGGCGAAAGAAGCGGAAAGCATAATGTACAACAGAGGGTAATTGAAAAAGACAAGAAGGTGGTTTCTATGAGATCACTACTTAAGCGAACTGATGGATGACTAATGACGTTGGTATTTATATAGATTTTATGACGGTAGGAGTGTTGGTAGAAGAAATCGGATTACTGGCACAAGAGCGACATTCGAAAGTTTCTCAGTTAGTACAATCTGATCGAATTGCTTCAAAATATAACACGGAACGTATGCAAAGATGCCTCAGATAAGATGGTATACAAGAACGTTCTTTAACAAAAAAGTTTATCAGATGGCGATCCAATAGCTCGTACTAGAAGTTCGTGTGTAAGCAATAGAGAGACATAGATGTGGTTGATAAGGCAAGGGTAAACGTGCCTAACAGCAAAAAATAGTTAGCATACGAAATGCACCTTAATATAGCAAATAGGAGCTACTTTGGACCACCCCCTCCCTCTACCCTTCCCGCCCCTGACCCACACCCACACCTACACCCACACCCACTCCACACTCACACCAATACACATACCAACACACACATACCAACACACACACACAAACAGCATACACACACATATACACACACACAGACACACACACACACACACACACGACACACACACAGACACACACACAGACACACACACACACACACACACACACACACACACACACACACACACACACACACACACACACACACACACACACACACACACGCATACACACACACTTGAAATGATGGCATGGCATATATTTAAGCTCAACAGTTTTATTCTAGCACCTGAAATTGGTGTAGAGTATAACATGCAACGATTGTTCGTTTTTATGACAGACAGCAAGGGTTCTTGTGGTGAAGCAAAAAAATATGCAAAGAAAAGGAACAGAAATGGAGTTTGTAAGCGAGTAATTGTGACGCCTCTCTGCGTCTCTCAGGGTAAATACTGTTGATCCAGATGTCTAATTGGCCCGTTAAGTTGTGACATGATGTCACGGCTGCTATCGCATTTAGTCTAGGGTTTAATAGTGCTACTACTAATAGTGCTAATCTTATTTCCTCGTTGAAATTTCTTCAGGGCGAGTGTGGCGTAGTGGCAGGGGCGCCCTGCAACACACATGTGAGATTGACCTCCGCGCCCATGGCCCACGAAGCCTTCCATCCCTCCGGAGTCGGCAAATTGGTACCAGGCTTGTTTGGGAGGATAGCAGCACTGGCTTGATACATCGGTAGGCCACAGCGAGTCTTTGTCAAGGTCAGATATGCATTCAATCATCTCCAGCAATACTTATTGAAGTCGACTGCATGGCGCATCCCTCAGGGATTGATCAAAGCTGAAAGCTTTAGAGCTTCTACGCTGTTCATTTTTTTACATGTGGCCCATCGCCTCATGGATTTTCTTGACATGCGTGATAATGTTTGGGTCCAGAATGAGGGATTCTTCATTTACCATTTTTTTCTTGTAGTACAGTGACGTGGCATAGGCGAGTCATTTGCTGTCACCTCGGCTGGTCTCGTTTTGCCCAATTTTAAAAGTTCTACTGTGGTTTCGTTATTTTTCAGAAGCATAGGAGAGTATTTTGTAAGATTGACGAGTGTTGCATGTAGTCGTTGTACTACATATATGCTCCTATTTACTGTGTATCGCTATGAACCATTATGCGGATACGTTGCTGTGACCGCTTGGAAGTATTTTGCACCCATTTCCAGTCTATATCGATACTTGCACATTCTACCGTTGTGATTGAAATGAAGTAACAATTAATTGTTAGACGTATTAACGGTCAATCCTCCCAGCTGTTTACCACCTCGTCGTGGCTGGGAGGTGTTCCAGGGTATCGGGCGGCGATGTACAACAAGGGGATTCATCCCTCCGGCGGGATCTCCCAAGCTGAGAAGGAGTCCAGCGTTTCCATCAGGAATGCCAGCGAAGGATAAACCAATACTAGGATCCACCACCGTCCTAATATCAAGCTAGTCGTATGGTGGCAAATCTCCCTCCGATCCACAGGGACTGCTAGTGCTTGTGGTGGTGACGACCAAGGGCACACTCGGCCAGGCTGTCGTCGAGACTCCAGGGAACTACAATGGCTAAACCAGCAAATCTCCAGAGAATGGAAATTGTGCTGGGGCCCGCACAACCGGTGAAGACGGGCCATCAAAGTATTCAATTAGGTATTACCGGTCAATGAACTTTTTCGAATAAAGGTCCTCTGTAAAGTGTCAATACGGGGAGTTTTGTGTCAATGGATAATTCTATGAAGGCAGTATTTCGTAAAGGAAAACATCCAGCCGATTCTTCGGTGATGAATGATCGATCAGACCCTGTGTCAAGTCGAAGCAGATGTACATGCCCTCGTATCTGAGTAGTTAGATTAAGGATTTGCGCTTGTCCTGCTGAAATCTAGAAGTATTTTCTTACACTACGTGAAGTTTGACGGTATCGTTTTCGTGTTTTTGTTTGGATGTTACTGTATTGATTCTTGATGGCCTATTCTTCTCATTCTTTGCAGTGGTGATTGGAAACTTACTGATTATTTCTGCACTGTCTCGCTGACTGATTTCTGGTGATCTTTTGGGGTCTGTTGCAGTTTGCAGATGGAGATGTTATGTCCATGTTTGATAAGTGCGCAGCAGTAACCTCCTTAGTAAGTGAAACATGGTGAGACTGTGATCCGCAGTTACAGCAAAGATCTCGTCATTTCATAATTTGTAGCTCTTCTTCACATGTTTTCAATTTTTATAATCGTTTGTTGAATGTCCTACTTCTTCGTAAACATGAAAATATTCTACTCGTAGGCGTGCGTTTCTCAGCTGTTTAATGCTACCGTGGGCTTGAATTTAGTTCTAACGTCTACAGTGAGTTGACTTTCTCGTGTGGCTGAACTTGTAGGTTAACAGTCTCGCGACGACGCCTAGTTTTTTTGGTACTGTTGCGGACTGGACGGCACCGAATCTTTCGCTGTGCTCACTGTAACACCTATGGATGTCGCACTGAGCACTCCGACAGTTCCATGTGCCCCGCCCTCGTTTCATTGTGATTCCCGTCCTAAAAATAGGTTTCACTCTGCATTTTTGAAGGAATTTTTGCTTTTCTCTTGTTCTATGTGTGTGTGTGTTAAATTTATTTTACGTGACTAGTCTTCACGTCTGCTATGCGGTCCCAGCACTTCTCACATTCGATTCGTTTCCTCGCATCCATTGTCCACGAAGATCATCCAACTTACACGTACGGCTCCGATTGCTGCTTGAGGATTTTCATTTCATCTTGAATGTCGTAGAATGCTGGTCGAGCAATTCCCCTTAGAGTTTTGAGATAGCCGGGCTGGAGCGTTCCCTAATTGGATGCAGAGAGTGATTTTTTCCCCAGACAACTCCGGTACCGAGTTCCCGACTCGGGGATGAGAGGCTCGCTTGGCCAGGAGCGGAATTGAACCAGCACCATGCTCGTGATGAGGGGACATAACTACCACTGTGCTATCCGCCCATTGCGATGTGTACTTTTTGTTCTGAAATGTTAATTTTCCCTGTCATACTAATCCATTTTGTCATCCTCTCATTACATGTTTTTGGTGCATATCGAACCCTTGTGTGTGGAGAAAAAGCACTCGTCCTCTATGTAATCAGACCGCAGTCAGTATTTAATGATGTTCTATACGTCCAGCAAGGAATAGTATGATATTCACATTATGGTCTTGGTGTCCTCTCATTCTGTACAATACTGAAAAGTTATCATGGCTGTTAAACATAGGAAAAGAACGAAATTCTTTTTCAAAAAATGATAATGCACACTACTTGCGTTGACTTTCTTTCTTTCATTTCTGCGCCTCTTCACTGGTCACACTCTCTAGCCACGCACCCTCTTCGGCAGCTATTGTCTCTCGCTGCGAGGTGAAAAATTAAGTGGAAAACTATTTGGTAGACACCTTATCATAAAATACGTATGCCATAAAACCGTTGTTGAATAATCTATCGAGTGATTACAAGAATTCGAAGGAAACTTTTTCATATGTTGAAATAAACCAATGGAAACAAAGTTTAAAGGGCTACATATGCTACTATTGTCGGTCCTGCAACGTCATTCTGACACCTGTACACGCCGCTTTCCGCAAGAGAGTCGAGTCCCATATTTACATATATCATTCTTGGATTCAAAAAGTTCCTCAGTTGTGTGTACGTCATCTGGTTCCTGATTCTTTTTCTTCAATAAGTGTCTTGCAATGGTTTTCTTGTGGATTTTTGTACGGAGTCGTTTCTACATATGCATGCTGTCTATAATTTCTTTCTGTCGTAGTTCGCTGATTATGGAAAACGAACACTCACACAATATTTCCTGGTCCTCAAGGCGTTCTGTGTTTTCTCGTGCCGTTTGTAGACTGCTCAGTAGTTGGTCCGCAAGAATTTGTTTCTTGTCGTACTTCTGTTTTAAATGCGTGATAACCATCTCGTACGATTCTCTTCTTATTTCATCAGCTAGTTCATTTCGTGAAAGTCGTCCATTTTTTGTGAATGCACTGAAAGATTGAAAACGTTCCAGAATACAACCTTTAGGATGCTGAGATATTCTCATAACTCGGACCGTAGCCTAGTTCGAACCCGCGATAACCTTTTTCTTGGCTCAAAGGTTATCCACCACACCGACCGAGGCCCTTGGCTAGTCTTCCTCTCAGCCACTTTTTTGCTCTAATGATGCTGTCAGGAACATATCATTACGATAGATTAGTAGATAATAACGCATATTTATGTTACAGCATGAAATAAAAGCTTCTAAGTACTTTCAATGGCTATTTTCCCCATTCATGAACTTGCACCATGCAAACTCCACATCGTAGCGCGATTTCTAGAAAAATCTCTCCATATGTGTTTTGTTTAGCCTAGAATTCATGTGAGGCGTTGACTTTTTCGATCGCGGCAACTTCGAGGGAACTGGGGAACTGGACTTCCTGATGGAAAAAGCTTGACTCCTATTCGGCTTGGGAGACCCTGCCGAGGAATGAATCCCCACGTTGTTCCTCGCAGCGCGACTGCCCCAGGAACACCTCCCAGCGATGATGAGGCAATAAACCGTCGGGAGGAGAGCTTCGAGCTACGGAAAAGTATTCTTAGTTCGTATCTTACAAAAATATGCAGTTGATGAAAAAACGTTAGAGTCGAGGAGTAACGCAGAGCATAAAGTGAAAAATTGATGAGTGTCCTTATAATTGGGAAATAAACAGCGCAGCAATCAGTGATACTTTACGAGCACTGACAACCTGTCGTGTTAACTAAGCTAACGAAGTGACATTCAGTAGAAAGGTGGATGTTTTTTAAGCGGCGCTTCCCATCATGAAAGGGTAATCTCGGGTTCGAAGACCACCTGAGGTACCGAGTTCTGCTCATATATCTGTAGCCTTTGGTTGTGTTTCACATAGTACCCTTCCTTGAATACTCGTTCATTTCGAACTCAATGTCAAATGTTGAGTTTTTGATTGTTTTTTCGTAGCGTATTGACGTAATGAGTGCGGCTAGGTTCATCATATGGGAGCTCTATTTGGGTCGTTGACCAGTCTTCACTGCCACTTCGATTAGTTAAGAGACGGTTAGCGGCTTTTGTTAAAGCCTCCTCACATGAGTATGTTGACGATGTCATCACGTAACGAATGTAAACCTGCTGCCCTCTCTTTTCATAGTTTTCCACCTTGAGATTGATTGTCCTAGGGCTTCGCTAATTCAGTAGTTTGGCTAATGCAGCAAAATATAGTTGTTGGGACAATGCAGCAGAAATATAGCAGCTGCCAGTGGAAATTAAGTCTTTGAATATGTTCTCGGCACCGATGTATCAGTAGTTTGAAGTAGAATGCTGTGCTTTATACGAATTTACCACAACGGAGTTTTTGCCGTTGACTTCTTCTACGTGAAATGATAGGACAAGCAGAATATGGAGAGTGTAAGGGCAACCACTTAACCGGACTGAGAGATGGCTAATGATGCTGGGTCTTGTATACCCTCTGTGATGGGTGGAGTGTTAGTGCAGAAAACTAGAGTTACTTATCAAAGGGGGATTCTAGAAAGTTTCTCGCTTAGTAAAATCTGATAGAACTACTTCTAGCAATGACATGCTACAAACAGAAGAACAAATCAGATAAAACGGTATAGAAGAAGCTTCTTGAACACAAAAACTTCATCAGATAGCGATTACAGAAACTTCATGTAAAAAACAATGCAGATGCATAGATATGGCTTGCAACACAAGGATAACTGTGGATAACAGCTAAGTAGTTAGCATAGGAAATATATACTAATCGAAAAGTAGGAACTTTTCGTAGAACTATGCTACGCTGGCGAGTTCCCTCAAGCTGGACGCCACAAGTCACATGTGCCTCTTGTAAACTATGCGACATATGTTCCACAGAAGGAGGAAATCTCAGGTGAGTGGAGCACGTCGCACACTGTTATCTTAGCCAAGAAGGGTGACCAAAGAGTTCTTTGTAACAATAGTCCGAAATACTTCTTGAGTGTACTCTGCCAACTGCTCACGATGATCACCTTTTTGGATCATATCAGAGACCTTGGATGAGGCACAACTGATGTAGCAAGTAAGATTCCGACAGAGATTCTACTGCGAGAACTAAGTCGAAACTGTGTCAAATGTCACAGAAATCTCTCCAAAGCACCATGTACCCATCGTTCTAAACTGTACCGACTACGCAAAAGCGTTTGACCTCGTGAAAACGATTGTAATTCTTTTAGCTCTCGTTGGCTAAGGAGTGAATTCGTCCTACAAAACAACTCCATCTAACTGTTATCGAAACTGCTCCACGTTGGTAGAGCTTCCCTGCCCACCTCTTAATGTACACATAGGAAAAGGGTTCAACAAGGCAACAGCGAGTGGCCAAAGTTATCTAGTGCCGCATTGCAGTGGATAATGAAGTCATTCGACTAGGATGAGAAATGGATACGTATTGATGGAAGATTTCTATCAAACTTTCGCTTTGCAGAAGACATCGACGTCTTCTCAAGAAATACCAGCGATGTAGAGACGATGGTCAACGAGCTCAACGAAGCGGGAAAAGATTTGTCTGTACATAAGTCGGTAGAAGACCCACTTCATGAAAAACCCACAGTGCGAAGACGAGCAGAACGAACTTTGTGATTTTCTGATTACAGGGACCGCTTTGTACATATACCTTAGATGTTTAATGAATATAGAGAACAACATGAAGGAGAAAGTAAGCGGTGGAATGAATGTAGCGTGGGCCCCCATTCGGGCCCTTAAGAAAGCCACCGGCCAAGCAGCGGATGCAAATTCAGTAGTTGTCATGGCGCCGTTAAGCATCAAAGACGTGGACTGATACTTCATCAAAGTCAAGAAATTTGTGCATCACCACAGAGCACTTGAACGATCTCTTCGGAAAGTTAACCGGTACTCACAACATCTAGCCGAAATTCACATCTCTGATCTACTAAGCCTGCTTCATCTTCGGTAAATATACATCAATAGAAGGATAGATGGCACTGTCACACAATGTATGTGACAGATGGACGAAAAGAATGGTGGAATGGTATCCAAGAGAATGCCGACCATCCAAAATATTTGCGGACGTGTTCATAGCTTGCGTCATCCATCTGCATCCGCAAGTGGAAACAGTTCCATAGTCTCGGAATATGCCTTGCATACACTAACATGTTCGATGCGTACCATCATCTTGGGCGATCACTGCACTAGAAAGAAATAAATGGCCAGTGTGTTGCGGCTTGCGATATTAAGGATGAGTTGCCCTTCAGATATATTAATAGGTAGTCTTTTGCTTACCTTCTCTATAAGAAATGCGCATGATCGAAAACAAGTTTACGATAGATATACGACTTGGCTTAGCGCCTCGAAGCTAGAATTTCTTCGTGATCGCTTGATGGCTTTAAAACTGTATTTTTCTTATGGTAACTTTTTATTTGCTACCTACTGTAATTCTTCACGGCAGGGTATGATGCGAAATGCAGCGACAATGATACTGAGATATTTGCAAAACTCTGGACCGGAGGTGTCTAGGTGGGTAACGAACGCGCTACTACCCTTTCCGGGGCTAGCGCGCTCACCACCACAGAATGCGGGTCTTTCGTTTGTATTTTTCTTAGCACTACTGAAGTGTTTCATATGCAAACCATGCCTTCCGTTGCTGTTATAGGTGAGAGAACCTTACAAAATAAATTATTAGCTAATCATCTGTTACCTGTTATCTGTAGTCCCGTTGGTCGTCGAGTGACTCCAGTTAGCGCCAGTAAATCTTCTATTTTTTCCCGCAGCGTGCAAGAGTAACTCAATGGGTTCTGCTCACTCTAGGGGCTCGTTGAGCAACATACCTTCTAGGCTTTTCATGAAGAAGACTCACCTCGTCTCTTGCAGTACGTTTGACATCTCGATGAATCCAGTCACCAACGGTTCATGTCCGTCGGTTGTCGTTCATACGCATTACATGTCGGGCCCATCTTATCATCGACAGTTTGGCTTATAGAACGTCATCTTTGTCTTTTGATCGCTGAAGCAGGTCGGGCCTTCGGATCCCTTCCTCACTTGCGTGACACGAGATACTCTTAGCATCGTCATTTCGTCTGCGCGTTCAATAACGATGAGTGATCTTTTATCCTGCTTGCGCAGCGAACAGGTTTCTGAGGCATAATTTAAGGCAGGAAGTATTGTGGAGTCGAAAAGGTGGGCACGAGGTCGGCTGTTCTTTATTCTCTTCACTACATCCTCGATGCTCTTGAAAGCACCCCTAAGCCGCTCGTTTTCTTCTCAGCTATGGAGCTAAGTCATTTATCATGTTGATTTCCCGACCTAGATAGACATAAGTGGAGCATTCGGAGATATTCGTTCCGTTGAGCGTGAATGGGGCATACGAAACCAATCCGTTCCTCATGAACATCGTTTTTGTGAGATTTCGTCTAAGACCAATCTTCCCACAAGCTTTATCAAAGTCGGCTAGCATACGTTCCGCTTTGGTTAATGTTTGGTGTTATAGGGACGATGTCATCAGCAAAGCGAAGATGGTATAACTGCAGACCATCGATTTTCACTCCCATATTATCCCACTCCAATGTTCGCATGACGTTCTCGAGGATGGCGCTGAACAATTTTGGTGAGATGGTATCACCTTGTCTAACTCCTCTCTTGATGTCTCTGATAATATCGTTGTAGAGTGGTGATATCTTGGTTGTGAAATTCTTGTACAGCTCACGAAGAATCTTTGTGTACTAAGTAGGGACTACTTGACTATCAAGGACTTCCATGACTGCTTCTATCTCAGTGGAGTCAAAAACCTTCTTTAAATCAATGAAAGTGAGACAGAGCGGTCTTTTGTACTCTCGCGATACTTCAATGGGTCTTGTTATCGTATGGATGCGGTCCGTCGTACTAAATCCTTTTCGGAACCCTGCTTGCTCACATGGCTGTCCTTCATTCAGTGTTAAATCAATCCTGTTTAGGGTTACTCTTGTGAAAAGTTTGTAGACTACAGACAGTAAGAACATTGGGCGGTAGTTGCCGATATAGTGGAGGCCACCCTTCTTGAACAATAGTACGGTCATGCTGATTTTTCGCTTAGTAGTTACCTTGCAGTCAGACAGGTAATATGTGAAGAGTCGAGGCAACGCGTTTACGAGGACAGGCGGAAGGTTTTCAGGTGTCCAGATTTTAACCTCGTCCGGACCTGGTGCTGTTCGATTTTGCAGCGACCTTGTATCATGTCGGAATATGGAAGGTTGAGCTGGTGGTACGACATATAAAGTCGCCTTAATTTCATGCGAGGGCAGGAGGACGTGGCTATTGAAGAGATGTGAGTAGTTATCGTTCGTGAATCATTTTCTCCTTTGCCTTTCTGGACGCTGTAGCCGTTCCGTCTAGGCGTCGGAGTACAACCATTTTGCTTTTGTAATTGCCGAGGTTTCGGTGAGCTTTTGCTCACGATTTTCCATGCCCAAGGCTGCTTCGACCATAACTACTGCTATTTTCTCCCTGAGATCTTTTTTTTTCGTTTGTCTGCATTGTTTGGAAGTTTTACAAGTTTGAACTGCCAGTGACAACGTTGTATGGGTGGCGTCGTCTCGTCTCGACCACTCAGATGACGTCGTACTTTGTCCTTCCTGCATGCATGATCAAGACTTCAGTCGAGGATTCCGGTGCAATTGTGCATGCATTGTAAATAGAGATCATTACCTTAGTCATTTGCAATCTAGGCGGTTTTAGAATGGCCCTGAGATTTTAACGGGCTGTCCGTAGTCGTCCTACCCAACGCTGCGAAATCGGGCGCTCTTTCGAGGCCAGGGGAATGAGGCCCTCTTTTCTCCTACCATGTTTAGCTTTTTGATACCCACGTATAATTTGGTGAGCTTTCAACGTGGGGGCTTGATATACTCACGGGTAGCTTGCCATTCTCTCCTAGACGGGACATGGAGCTTATTTGTTAGAGGCGACTCCTAACCGCGTCCCTTCCTACTTGGGTATCACTTGTTTGCAGGCTCTTGGCCGAATTGACTCGTAGAATACAATCTGCATAAATGGGAACACACCCACGCTCGCATGCCTGAAATCGCCTAGTAAATGCAGGAAGTGTGTGTGCCATATCGCGTTGCAGAAACGAGTACATCCGCTGGATCCACCTTCGTCTCAGGGAAGTAAAAGTCGCCTCTGAACAACGATTAACCCCTATCCGCTACCTGGAAACGCGCCACGTACTTTTGCGACTGGCCGACTCGAGATCCCCTCATACGAGGGAGATCTGTGGCAGTACATTGCAGCACCTAATCTTCTTTGCCTGCACTGTTAGATGGTTGAGAGCTAAAAATGTGCTCAAATTCCAACTAGAGTGCATTTGATATTTGGTGGCGATCACACGCTTTTTTTCATGTCATAGCCTTGCGAGTTTTTTTTACTGCACTGCGATTTGGTCTATTTGATCATGTTACTCTCTACCCGAATTCCATAGAAAGTGCTCGTACCTCACTTGTGTTGACGTATGGTGTTTGAGGCGCATGCTGTCGAAATGCTGTTGCTGTTTTAGCAGCATCTTTGTACTCATACGTGCTTGAACTTACATCGTACTTAAATGGCCCGTCCTCACTGGTTGTGCGGGCCCCAGCATAATCTCCATTTTTTTCGGAGATTTGCTTGTTAAGCCATTGTGGTTCCCTGGAATCCTGACGTCAGCCTGGCCAAAGTCTGCCCCAGGTCTTCACCACCACTGGTAGTCGCAGCCCTTGTGGATCAGAGGGAGATTTGCCAGAACGCGACTTTGATACCAGGATGTTGGTAGATCCTGGTTTTGGTTTACTGTTAGCTAGGCCTCCTGTGTACGCCGGACTCCTTCTCAGCTTAGGGAGACTTCTAGGGGATTAATCCCCCGCTCTACATCGCATTCCGACACCGAGGAACAGTTTACAGCCACGATGAGGCGGTAAACCGTTGGGAAGACTCATACGTACTTATTTGAAATTGGAATAAGTATGTGTATGTCCTGTTAACCGCAAGCGGTGAGACCATTCTTGAATTCACCCACGCCCTAGAGCAATTGAAAGGTTGCTTTCACTATAGATCTTGTCTCAATCTCCTACCCCCCAAGCGGTAACGCGGCAGGTATCCGAGTGAGCAAAAAGCCAGGGATTCTTTCGTTGAATGAAATTCTTAACCAAGTTAGCAGAAAAATCACATTTCGAAGCAAATCACTTGTTCATTCGATTGAATAAGTCCAATTTTTAACGTAATTGTTTTTCATTTCTTTTCAGTGATATAGCTTATTACAGGTGACCTCATATAACGATAACCAACGGCAACACTGAGTTTTGTTAATCTTCACCAGTCTGGAGCGCGTGTGGCGCAGTGGTCGGAGGCCCCCTGCAATACGCACGTGGAATCGGTTCCAGCGTCCATGGCCCACCAAGCCTTCCATCTCTACCGGGTCGGCAGATTGGTACCAGACTTGTCTGGGAGGATAACAGCACTGGCTCGATACTTCGGTAGGTCGGTAGGCCACCGCGAGTTATTGTAAAGGTCAGATAAGCAATCAATCACCTCCAAACGATGCTAAGTGATGTCGAATGCATGGCGCATCCCTTAGCGATTGACCAACGCCGAGAGCTTTATTTTTTTAATCAGCAGTCTACCTCATAATAATCAAGAGTTTTTTCAGAATGCATAACCTACTCATCACTTGTATTCTACGTGGACTTGATTTAATTGTTGTTTATTCCATAAACATTGCTTTTAGAATTATCAATTTGTAGTCCTTACAAGATAATTTGCAGTGGTTTCAGATACAGCCCTTTAAAAATACTGGTGGAAGCGGAATACAATGTGGACATGAGGAGGAATGCCGATGAGGAACTGGACGGAAAATTCCTTTCGGTAACTGGAGCTTGTTTTTGTGACAATCATGTTTTGAGGAGAAAATTTGTAAACGTTTTAATTAGGTAGAGTCTTAAGCCACATTTCAATACCGATGAACTTTTGACGACGGCTCGTCCACACCTTAAGCAGCAAGTTTAGGTTGTCGTCACTCTTCGATTGAATTGATTTCGTTGGTATGGACCCAAAATTTTTCACAATTTCTGTTTAGCACCCAAAAACCCCTCATGACCTCATCGACATAAACAGTTGATGGAAGCATATTAACTCGAATTGAAATCTGGAACGAGTGACCAGGAGTCACTCGATAATGAGAAACCTCCGGTTATGGTTTTCATTCCTCAATTTTTTTTCGCTACAATACGGGACCTTTCCAAATCTTTCCTAACTAAAACATGAAGGAATGAATAGTGTGGGAAGTAAGCGGCACAAATATCACCTTCTATCACCAAGAAATCCCTTACTTGGGTACTTGGGCGATCCATCTTCACGAGGTTTGCGGACCCCGACACATTTGCCATTCGTTTTCTTCCCTCACGATCGTCGTCCGTTGCGGTGGTTTTATTCAAGCAAAGTGGCGCGCTCGAGTCTCACGTGGTTTGTAATACAACTGCAGCTGTGTGCACAGTTGGCTAACTTTGGTTACGAACACTTCCGCCTAGCGTGTAGGTGGCTATTCCCGGCAACGCTTGCATTATCGTGGTGTAACCATAATGTTGCTCAGATATTTATAAAACTCCAGAACTCTGATGTCTGCGGTGGGGGGCCGAATACGCTGCTACCCCCTTCCGGAGGTTATCGCGTTCGCCACCACACCATGCGAGTCCTTCGTTTCGCCTGTCCCTCGGCCGTGTTATTGACCAAAGGAGCTATCAACAATTACACGCCAACGGAATCGATCTGGGGAGCACAAATTGGCACAAAACTCCGAAAAACGGAGAATATGCTGGGGTGCGAGCGCGCCGTCCAAGTATCAAGGAATTAAGTAATACCTTGCCATTAAAAAAAAGTGAACAGTAAAAAAAATTGGCGACATTGACCGTGTAATGCCTAAACATACTGACTCATGTTAACCTAGAGAACCGCATAATTTGGTTTGGTCGTGGTCAGCGGGAAAAGAAGATTTTCTCAGACCGAAGAAATGACTGTTTGCCCTAGGATAACCTACGAACTAAAGTGGCAGTCATTTTCGCTATCAAGAAAGGAATTGTGGTTCATTTAAGATCAAGCATCTTGTTGCCATGCTAAGAGAAGCTAAACTGCCAAAAATGTTCTCTGCCATTTGCATAAGCTGTCGTTTCTGGACCGAATCTATTCAACTCAGTCGGTGCGGCTTCACTGAGCGTAAAAATTTCTACAATGGCAAGTATCGAAAAATTCGAAAACAGACTACTAACAATATTTTGTTTGAACAACCACCATATCCTTCAAAATTATCACCCCTAATACGACTCACTCTTCCGAAAAGAAGATGCTAACTCTTTGATACCTCCGTGACGCTATCGTTCTATACTATATGCGTGCGGAGCCGTTTTTCTTGCGAAAATTTTATTTAGCCACAAGCTTGGAGAAGGTGTCGTTATCGTTCAGGAGGAACAAGACGAGTTATTCATGAAAAAGAGGTTCTCAGTAAAGTGCTTTTGTCATATGATCTGCAGATAAAGGAGAACTGACCGACGACTGCAAACTGTTTGTAGAAAGACTTAAAACTTATGCCGAATTCGCTTCCGTTTCTACAACAAAAAGTTCGGAACACATCTCCATCACTATTAAGGAGTACCTCAACAAGAGGAAATTGTATCTTGATTCTACTACAATACAGCCAATATGAGTGATAATAAATACCAGCTGTAGAAGATCATTCGAGAAATAATTATATGTGTATGCAGAAAAGTTTATTGAAAGCAGCTTAAAAACAGTCTAGTCTGAGAAGTGCGGTCATGATATGTGCGATTAGAATGTTCCGATATCCACCCTGAAGAACGAAAGTGAAAGCAGCACCACATATCACCATGATATAGGAATTCATAACGGAGAAGTTCTACACCAATTTTTCTGTTCTACAATACCCGTTTCGTGTCGCGAGATCTCCGCTAGAGAAAAAATTGTAGCAAAATGTTCACTCAGAAGTTCGAGTCGACCACGCCGCTCATCGGAACCATGAAGAGGCATAACCCCAAGAACCGAAAGTAACCCATCCGACTTCCTTCGGATGGAGGTCACAATTTTTGCGTACTGTCGCCGCCCATATGACATCTTTCCTTCAGGAAGAGAAAAGGCCAGACTACTGGAGGACGTTGCGTACTGTCATCGTTCCCGAGAAAGGTGCGCAAAGCGGTCTTCTTAACTATCATCTGACCAGCTTGTTGAATGTGCTCTACATGTTTTCCATAAAGATTATTCTTTTGCACATATATAAGACCTTCGATGAGTTACAACCAGTTAAGCAAGAAGGATTCTGACAGAGATTTTGCTGCGTGGATTATATCGAAGCCGCGTCATGGGTCAACGAAGTCCGTCAAAACCACCACCCATCTCTTGTTGTAACTCCGTTGACCACAAAAAAAATCGTTTGAAACCTCAAAACGAATGCAGCCCCATCAACGATCGTCGACTAACGAGTGTAGCTATCCTATATGCGAAACTATCTGACTGTTATCGGAACTGCAGCACAAAAATACAGCCTTTTCATCGTTTCTTCAACATACCCATTGGGAAGCGGATTCGATAAGGCGGACGCAATTTCGTCACACTCGACTGGGACGAGAAAATTGCTGGTATTGACAGGAATTTTCTGCGAAATTTATGGTTTGCGGAAGTGTTCGTCATCTTTTCAAGAAGTACCAACGAAACAGAGACCTTTCAAATGCATGCTGCATAACTAATATAAAAACCTATCTCATGAAGAAACTATTATGCAGAAACGGGCAAATTGAACTGGATCTTTCTCTGGTTACAAAGGCCACCTGGCACGTATACCTTGATCTTCAGTGGATATGGAAACAACATGAACGAGAAATTAAACGGAGAAGCGAGAGCAAGCATGAGCCTCATTCGGGGATTTCTAGGAAGCCACAGGCCAACTAGCGGGTCTAAAGGTACGTGCTTACCTTTTTAAATCAGTAGTAGTCACAGCGCTCTATGGTGCAGTAGAGATTTGGGCTAATACTTTAACCACGTCAATAACTGTGCACCCCTCCGATAGTGCGTTTGAACGATGTAATGTGAAATTTACAGTGGCACTCACAACGTCTTGCCTGAATGTGCAGATCTGATCATCTCAACCACCATATTGTCAAGTTCCAGGCGAATGTATTTCGACAGCTAGACGTAGATGTTCGGTCATATATGAGAATGAGACGTATATGACATATATGACATAACGTATACGTATAATGTATGGCATATATGTGAAGAACAGGCAACAGATGGACGAAAAGAACAGCTTGGTGAGCTTCAAGAGAATGCAAGCGTATTCTTCGCCGACCACCCAAAGGATAGGCGGACTTTTTTCTGGCTGACGTCAACCATTCTTATTCGCAGTCCTGAACCATTTCAGGACTACGGAGTGAGCTTCGCAAACGTCACCAGTGCAAGAGAGAAAGGGATGGAAATTGTGCTTGGGACCTCATTACCAGTGAAGGCAAACACGTCTAAGTATCCAACTAAGCAATGGGTCCCATCACATTAGGAACTGCAGCAGTATTAGTATTTATGTAAGTTTTGCGATTTGGGCTGTGGAAGCATGAGAGCGGTGAAAGGCCACACCTACCACATCTATGTCATTTACAAGCGTGATCACTAAGTGCAATTTCGAATCCCTTGAACTTCTTCACGTAAAATAGAGTCTCGTTTTCTACTGGTTGATTCCCGCCATTTGACTGCAGCATCATTGTTAACTTTTCTTCCAAGCCAACAGCAAATGTAGCAAATTGCGCGAGTGTAGATTTTATCCATGTTTTCTGAAACAATATGTCCATCATTTCCATCTCTGAGAATAACGACGTGAGCCCTTCTCAAAGTGTCGCACTGATCAAGGCAAATTGAAAGCAACAGAAACAATTATTGTAATATTGCCGGAATATTCTGCTTCATATTAGTCATTCCGAACCCTAGGCCTATTCAAAAAAGGTTCTTTGCATTTCTATTGCTTTCCAAAACAAGACGGCTCCTTTTCCACCTGCTGGAATCGCTGCTGGCTGACAGTAACATGACTGCTTATTCAGGCCAGGAAACACTCGGATTTTTAAAAATACTCGTTAGACTGTTGATATTTAGGCTTAGTTGCAGTTCAGATATTGGCGTCTACAATAAGTGTGAAATAAAGGCGAATTTTTTAACAGACACTGCTTACATTGTTTGAGATTCCCACGGCTAATATTTGATAACGATACAAAAACTACTGTATTTATAAAATAAACATAGTATGGTAGCAACAATACGAGAACTGTTAGCTATGCACTTTAACTTGCATTTTGTAACGTTTCAGCTTTCATATGACTTCCTCAAGAGTCGTCATCGTTTTCTTCCTTTCCTCATTTATGGTTTTTCGCTGCAACTTTTTTATGGATGCTTCCGGGTAAATACAGTAATAATGGAACAATTACGGAATGCATGGACATCGGTCCCATCAACATGGAAATGAACTTCGGCAACGAGAAACGAGACTGTCGTCATTAATAACACCACAATTCTCATGAAATCGTATTCCTACATTTCATTCTGGCTGGCAAACCTCATATGCTTTATACATTGTATATAACGAGTTTCAAGCATGCCAATGGAAACGAACAACATTTGGGAAATAAATTGTCCTCAAACAATCGTTCAAGTTTACAGAGGTTATGTAAGGATAACTAACCACGTGACAAACTCTGTTATATTGCGATAAACATATCATAAAATTTAAGAGAAATGTGAACGAATCCAATTCCTTTGGGGATCACCAAGCAAGTGTTGAATATTCCATCCTGGTGAATGACGACATCATGTTGAAAGCGGATCTTATGCAATTATTTGTGTCCAAACACGCATAGGTAACTCTAAACTCTATGTCAAAGGTTCTTTTTTTCTGCAGTTCAGTTCAGGGTGCGTCCCAAACAATCAAAGATCATTCGCTGGTTTTCAAACAACCGTTTAATGAACTTCATATCATATTGTGAGAGAAGCTAAGGTCCTCTGTCTATAATCGGTGGCTTAACCATTTCATATTTCACAAGCAACTATAGTTTTTCGGGTATATCACGAAGCAGTTACCAAGACCGACATTCATTTAACCTCGGCCGTGAGCAAATAATGCTTTCCTACTGACTAGACAGGACGTTTTTAAAGACGAGATCTATTCAGTACACTACTGGCTGACGTTTCCGCGGTGTTGATTTTTTTCAGAGCCTAGAAAAGCCAAACTGATACACTATCGCTTAGTTAAATACCTTCCTAATGCCAGCAGAAAAAAAATGCTCCAGAACTTTATTAGCAGAGTAGACGACTTCTATTAGACACTCACCGCTTTGTTTCTAATACTTAATGGAGATCAGTCGCAAAGAGTCAAGAGGGTGCTTGGAACAGGTCAAAAACATCACGGAGACATATGCCGGCCAGGTAACGCGTTATCACGAAGACACTTCACGTAGCGATTCATTGTTCGATTTCTAGAAATTGCGCAAAAGACATCAACGGTTTCTTTGCAGATGATTTGTATTCTTGTGCGACGATAGTGACCTAATCGGAAACTTAAAGTCAAATAGAACACTCCACTAGGTCACAAAAGCATAACGGTAAGATTCTGAAGTGCTTCGGTGAAGTTAAAGTTGATGTTCCGATGCACGTTCTTTGGCCACTACTCCATTGTTGACACAAGAGCAGAAGGAGAAATGTTTTGAAATACGAAGCCAACAATCACAAAACATAAATTTCAACCCTAAGAAACCGATGGGAAAGTGGCTTGCGTTCTTCAACGTTCAAGTCAACCTAGCGATGAAATAGTATGTCACAAGACGGTACAAAAAGCCAAGTGACAAAAATATACCGATTCATTAAATTTGCTCTCAATCTTCACACACAGAAACGGCGCTTGTGAGAAACCCTATTCCCAATAGGGTCGCTTGAGCGAGATATGTTTCGAACAGACACTAGTGTGTGGACAAGAGAGAGAGCAAATGGGAGAATCCTTGAATTTGGCGCGGGAATTTTTCAACGGCTACGAATCTGTAGCTTCTCGGGAAAGGTGTAAAGGGAAAATTACACTTCGAAACGAAAATATTAGCGAGAATAAGGTCCCATTTATCCTTCACATCATTTCTTGCGAAATAGCAGACCTATAAAGTGTTTCCTAAAAAGGTCTAACTAAGAAAATTCCGTAGCAGTGATTTAAACACCATCGAATACTCTCAAAAAGTGCGTATAGTGATGAATGCGCTGGTGAAGTGGGTAGGCAACACTGCGTCCGTATAGTTACTAATTGAGAAGCTTGAGATCTTACAAAGCATTCCACTAGGAACACATAATGCGCAAAGGCATGAAGAGCTAGGTTTTGGAGTACGATTCGCTATCTTTGCACTGGCTGGAATCAAATGTCAGCTCGTAAATGTCTTGATAAGTTTTCGATTAGTTCCAAAAACCCAAAAGTGAACCTCGAAGAGGATAGCTCTGTGAACACGAGTTACCTAGCACATACCTCAGACCGACTTCTCCTGTGCACTACACGCGTTTCACGCAAGCACTACACAACCTACAACTCAATAGAATTTATTTCACAGCATTTCACTGTATAAACTTATTACTTGTAACTTCCAAATTGTCCTCCTTTTTGGTCGTCCGTCGACCCATTCTAACGGGTGCCAGTATAGTCTCCATTTTTCCTATCGCGTCCAAAATCAGTTCAATTGGCTCTCTTTGCTGTGGTGAGTTGCTGAGTATTACATTTTCTTCTAAGATATTAGTAAAGAATTTTGACCAACAGGATGTAAGTTTTGACTGTAGGCTGGACAGGTCATGGAATCCAGTCAGCAATAGCCCATTTTTCCTTCCTACTTTCGTTTCTGATTTCGGTTTTAACATTGTCTCCGAACCAGCTAGTGGGAAGACGTAGCGTAGGATTCATCGCCGAGAACATACCACCCTCAGATCCACTTCGTGGTTAAGACTTGGGTACGCCCTTGCAAGGTTAAGTCAGGACTCCATGGAGGACCAAGTTGCACTACCAGCAATAGGCCAGCCTCAGTACCCGCACACTGGGGGGCTGCCGTCTATGAGGTCAGTCGTTGAGACGATCAGTGAAAGGCCACAAAATCTCGGAATACGCAGGACGGCATTGGAAGCTCATCTGACGGACACACACACGACACACCATAGAGAGTGTTTCTTACTATGCACGTATAATGCCAGAACACTCTCCACAGACGTCGATCTTCAGTCCCTTTTTTGTAGCCGCAGATCGCATTAAATTTCATGTGATCGCATTACAAGAAACAAAAAATCAAGAAGACCGACATACGCCAACTGAACGACGAGACCTCTAAGATGCGTGGAGAAAAGGACCCGTCATGAAATGTCGGCGGCGTAGGTTTTGTTGTCCACCCGTCCATTGTCCATCTGGTCGACTCATACGAGATCCTTCCAACTCGCATAGCCGAGCAATATCACAAGCAATTCGATTCCCACGAATATTACCTCAGTGAAATCAAAGCGAAGAACTCTTTTTTCTAAAACTATTGCAGAAACGGGCTAACATATGACGATCTCATCAACAAGGGGAATACGGTGTAAGAACGGACCATCGGTTTTCACTCCCATATTATCCCATTCCAGTGTTCACACAACGTTCTCCATAGTGACGGTGAATAATTTTGGGGGAGATGATATCGTCCTGTTTAACACATCTTTTACACCGATGTCAATATCGTTGCAGAATGGCGACATTTTTGTGGTAAAAAATTTATATTGTTCATGAAGAATCTTTATACACTGAGAAGCGACACCCGCACCGTCCAGAACTTCCATGACTACAGCTGTTTCAAATGAGCAGAAATCAGGCATAAGGATACTGAGATATGGGCAAAACTCGGAGCCATAATTGCGCTTCGAATCCGTGACTATCCTGTCCGTAGATTCACGTGTTTTTCTCTACACCAGCCTTACCTCGGGATTCAAGCGCACCTGAGGTTACGAGTTCCGCCCATATTTCGGCATCCGCATGATTGCACTCCACATAACAGTTTACCATGAAAAAGAAATAGCGATAAATAATGCTGAAACATTATAAGTCGATGCCCTCATTTAAGCCTATGAAAGTGAGAACAGATAAGTTTCCCTAGCGTTTCGTTAAACGTCAGTGAGACCCACTAACGTGTGTATGTAGTCTATCCTATTGAATTCATTTTGAGACCCAACTCGCTCACATTGCATTCGTCGTCCAGTGTTCTGTCAATCCTGCTTAACATGACTCGTGTGAAGAGTTTGTTTTATACGACAGAGAACAAATAGATTGTTCGATAGTTTCCGATATCGTGGATGTCACTATTTATGAGCAATAACATGGTTCTGCTGGTCATTCTTTGCAACCATTTGCGACCTGATCATAAAAAGGCAGGTCTAACTAATAGCCACAAATGCTAGATAGCGCCAATGATGACGGTATTGGAACGACGATCTAAAAGTGCATGGAAAGAAAATGAGCTAGCAAAAATAGTCTGATAACGAGAAGTTAAACGGTCTCTGACGCTGTTCTTCAAATAGAGACAATCATTAGGCATGTTAAAAATCTAAACAGTTCATTTGAACAACTGCTGAGTGCCAGAGAAAAACGAACCTTGGAATGAATTTTGCATGTATTTCAGCACCATTCAAATGATACCTTGTGCAAATTTTTGACCATTTAGATAACACGCCGAGTCTCGGAACGGAAGACTGACTGCTGGTTGGCACATCTGCGTTCCTGGTATGACGTGAATGAAGAAGAACTCAACTGTCAAATGTGTTGAAGTAAAAGTCGTGTATAACCGTCCCCGATACTCTTCTTGATACACCGGTTGTTCTACTGAGTCTCAACGCAAGAGGCTATTTTGATTTTGTAAATGGTGAGCTACATTGAAGTTGCTTGCACTTACGGATCACCGCAAGCTTCCCAGCACCACAGTTCCTCCACCCCATTTAAAATTTCTATTAAATAAATATACACCAAATATATGCCCAACATGCGTATATGTATGCAACGAGCGTTTATTTTTTAAAAATAAATCACTTCAGCTGTTACTTCTGTATGCGAGAGTGGTGAGATACGCCATTTACCTAAAACTGCAGAAATTCCACGTCTTAGATAGCAAAGCTAAACTCATTACTAATACGTAGCGCCGATTACTATTCATCTTGAATGATGCCGACATGGGAAGTTTCACGTCGCCTTGACGACGACGTCTGTTGAGGCCATGCGTGGTTGGTAGACGTCTTGGTTGTCATTGCTGTCTGGTGTTGTTTGTCGATGGGTGACGGTGATGCGCTTTTGCCTTCTCTCAGTGCCTAGACGTATTTTGTGTAACAGTAGTCTTATACTCGGTGAAAATATTCATAGTATTAAGGAAAGTCAAACTTTCAGGTAAACGCCAAATTAGTCAAAACGCCACTCACCGTGCTCTTAGGAGTGGGGCTGCCCGCGTGTTGTTTACGTGGACGGCGAGCGAGACCCATCCAGTGGTCAAAATATCATTTTGAAATAAGGCGCCCGGTCACGTGTAATAGTGAGGCATTCGTCTTTTTGGTTAATCTTTGGGTTTTTGAAACTAATCGAAAACACCTCGAGAATGCTGCGCGCTCATGGTGTTGATAGCTGCGCTAAGATCCGGGCAGTCACTTCGAAATCATTGCCATTGCACTCTTGTGCCCTATGTGTACTTAGAGGAGTAGTTTGCCGAATTTTGACTTTTCCATCCAGACGCTCCTTTATGTGGACACAAAGTGCGCTGCCCGTCTCCCCAATGTATTCCTCACCGCATTCCTTACACAAGACCAAGCATATCGTACCTGAGCTCATGCTATCCCCTTCTCTTCCATCAAGACAGATGACACTCGTAGTCTGCCGTCATTCAATCTTTCAGGCTCTGAAGAAGGCGAGACCGCATAAACGTCAGGAATTATGAATACCGCATTCTAACAACGTCGTTTACACACAACAAGTTAACAGTGAAGTGGACTTTTCATTTGAAATGAGAAGATTTCTTGACATTTGAACAGGAAATGAGTACCGCAAGTGCAAAACTTATAGAGGTCACCCTCGTGGTTTCCTAAAATTCGCTTTAAACGAGCATTTCTGCACAAGCGGTAGGAATTTTCGAATCGCTGCGTTTACGTTGTAACTGTTCCGTGTGGGCGTCGGAGTGCAAGCATCCTGGTCGTGTAATTGACAAAGCATCGGCGGGCTTTGAGAGTGTTTTTCCCAGCCTCTGCAGGTTCGACTATTACTGTTGCTCTTCTCTCTTTGAGATCTTCTTTCATCGCCTCTCTGCATTGTTTTGCAAGTTCGAACGTAAGTTCGCAGTTGCCTGCAGCTCGTGCGATTCTACGCTGGCGTATCAGCTGGAGAGTTTCTGGAGACAGACGTCTCTTGGTGGCTTTCGAACTCTCAGCTTTCACAGCGCTAACGTGAAGATGTTGAATGAGCCAATCGTATTCTTCGTTAATGGTATCGACAACGGCATCTTTCCAACAGCCGACTAATAAATTGAGTAAGTCCCAGTCTACACTGGTTTTGGCACTTCGTTTTTTTGAATTTAGCGGCTTTTTTCTCCTTTCCGCGAGAAATAGAGTCTTCCACGAAGGAGGCGGTTTTCTGATCCCGTGTAAAATTTTGGGACAACAACGATATCGAACGCTACGACGTCTTCTTCGTCATAGTCTGATGTCGGCGCGTAAACGATGAAGATTGTCAAAGCTAGTGTTGATCCACTTCTCTTTAATCGTAAACGTTCGATTCGGTTTGTTAGTTGTTCTAATGAACAGATGATTATGGACAAACCCATGTTGACGAGAACTCCGTCGCCGCCAACTCCTCTACTGTCGCATGTTCCGAAGAACAGTTTTCTTCGGTGTTCATAGACGGCGTTGAATGGGTGACGTCGTCTCGTATTGGCCAGGCCAATGACGTCGTACTTTATCCTTCTCAATTCCATGATCAAGTCTTCTATCGAGGACTCAGATGCAAGCGTGCGTGCACTGTAGGTACAGATCGTCACCTTAGTTCTTCGCGATCCAGGCAGCTTCCATTGGCCCTGAGATTTTAGCAGCGTCTCCGCATTCGTACTACCCAATGCTGCCGAATTGGGGGCTCTTTTTGGGATAAGGTGAATGAAGCCCGTTTCTTTTTACTGTTTCTAGCTTTTTTGATACCCACGTATAGCTTACTGGGCTCTGAATGTGGGGGCTGGGTATACTCACGGGTAGCTTGCCAGGCCCTACCAGAGTGGACATAGAGGATATTTGTTGGAGACGACTCCTAACCGCCTCCCATATATTTCCCCGTCATTTGATTGCAGTATTTTGGCCGAATTGACTCGTAGAATACAATCCGCATAAGCGAAAACCCAGCCACACACGCATGCATGAACACGCCTCTCAAATACAGAAAGTATGTGAGAAATCGGCGCAGCAGAAACAAGGAGTCCATCCCCTTGATCCACCTGTGTCTCAGTGAAACATACGTTCGCTTTTGGTCCGCGATTAACCCCCTATCTGCCACCTGGGGACGCGCCACGTAGCCTCGCGACTAACCGGCTCCAGATCCCTCATATGAGGAAGCTCTGTGGGTTCTACTACAACACATCAATATTCTACAGTGGACTCCACGAGGATGCTGATGCCACCTAGGACGATCGCCTTAAGGTCGGGCGGACGTATTCGTAACTAAAGTCAATCAGCCGTGCTGCCAGCTGCCGATATTTTACAGACAACGGAATGGGACTCGCCACTATGTGCGCATCAAGTCACCACCATGGATGACGATTACAAACAAAGAAACGACTGGAAAATCTGCTGGCTTCCATATAACTTGTTGAGAAGGCCGTCGAAATACCCTAATATCCAAGCGTGTTTAGACTATACACTGCGAGAAAAATTGCCTCATGGTGAATAAACCTTGGATTTCTATGAATGTCCAGTTGTACTGTAAAGTGGTATCTCCCAACTTGAAACTCTGTTTTAAATTTATAGTTCATGTAAGATACATGTAAAGATATAAAGATCAGGTGCTGTGGTGAGAACCGACAAGATTCTGTTAGCGCCTAATTGGAACCTTACATAGGCCAAATACTGGAACAAAAATCGTCCAGTAGTGCTTTTTTCATCTCAATTCTTTGAAATTGACCTTTTCCCAATATTTTAACTTATTTCTGTGCACTACAGAGAAGTAAACAGTGTTGTCAAAAAAACAGAGGGCCCATCGATTCAAAACTTTACATAACATTTGCTTAAAATGGTCGTATTTAACTGAGACTGGATTATTTGTTTCCGTTCAAGAGGTTACAAATGGTTGATACAAATTCTTTATTGTGGCTAACGTTTCGGCGTCTTCGACTTCTTCAGAACAGCACTGACTCCAGTTTCGTGTCCATAGTTGCTCATTCTTGCAAACATATGCTTCGTTGTCGGATCGAGTCGAATCCAGAGCATTGCAGGCCCGCTTGAATGAAGTAACTGTATTCAGCAAATCCTTAAAAAGTAAGAACAGCATCTACGCATTCCACATGGCTAATTAAGATTTTGTTTTTCTTTTGAGATTTGTACCTTCAAATGGGCAGATTCACTTTTTTTTTACCACTACTCCGACGTTAATGTAGGCAGGATATATTCAAAATGCAAAGTCGAAATGACGGTTGCATAATGATCGCACTGTATGTTTTATTGAGCACTTTTCTGAATGAGTGACTGCATGTTCTCACAAAATCAGTCGATTTTCATGCATGATGGAACTTCTTTTGATGTTGGGCTGCTGACAATGGTGGTTGTAGTGGTATGAAATAACAACGAATAATAAAAAACGAAAGATGTTTAGGTAAATAAAATAAAAACTGCATAGAAGCACATGAAAAATCATATCAGTAAAACGTGTAATGAACTCTGAAATCACAAGGTACTTACACAGCTGCGCTCCTGCATCCGGCAGTGTTGACATTCCACTAACTGTGCCAGCCTTCATCTGTGCATCCCTTCCTCATTCGGACCAATGGCGTATATCAACCTTCGGGTCTTCGTCTTGACTTCACCATTCTGCGACTCTGCAACCGTTCCAGACCTATTCGAAGCATTTATTTTATTTTGATGTCGGAAACGACGATTATAATAGTTGTTGCCCCGTCTTACGTTGGTGAACTTTCCAATGATGGTGCCCTCCACATTTGTGATCGTCTCAACACCTTTGATATCCACATCCTTGATAATTTCATTTACTTGCGACTGACTATTACGACGCGGATGGAAGCGTCGATCCTGTCTTATACCGCGCACTGGCATTTTCTGCCATTCATCCTCATCGTTTGTTGCTTCGGCGTGATCACATTTCGCTCCACTCTTTTCATCAGTGGTGCCGTTTTCTGACTTCTATTGGGAAAGATTAGAGCAGCTGATTATAGTCGCATATGTTTGATGCCTACGCTTCCCACATCAAAATTGATGCGAACATACGAAACCTTGTCTCGTCTGACCTCTATGCCTTCCTCTCTGCTATTCATTGTGGGGGGTTTTTGGCACTTATCCAAAAAGCCTCAAGGAGTTTGCGCGTTGGTGTTTCAGTCTCCTGTGCGAGGATGTTGACATTTAGCTTCAAAATCGTCTCCGCTATGCTTTTGTATCCTTTCCGTGCCTATTGAGGTACATTGTCTTACTTTTTCGTTTGCCATCTTGGTGTTCTTTTGAACGGATACACAAGGGTCTGCCCGTTTTGCCAATATATTCATCTTCGCAATCACTGCAAGAGATCAGCCATATCTTACCTGAACTCATGCAATCACCTCCCTGCCGGAAGGGAAAATTACTCAATTTGTTGTTTCACGTAGACCATAATGCAAGCGGTTACGAACTAACTGACGACGTAGAGTAGCCGGTGGTATTTCAGCTATCGCTACCGATTCCTCTAGACCCTCCCTTCTTAAGCATCGCTTCATCGCTACACTTATTTCATCGCTAATAAAGGACAGAATAAACGGGATTTTTATTTCGGCCAAACCGTCTCTTCACTTCGAAACTTATCTTGTGCGGTAACTACTTCGTAGCCATTGGATATGGCTATTTGCCGAGCCAAGTCGCACGATTCTTCCTTTAGTTCCCTGGTTGTGCACACAGAGGTGGCTGTTCGAAACATATTTTTCACAAGCACACTCTTTGTGTGTGAAGGGTGGGAAGAGAGGACATGGACCAGGATGTTTTTATTACTTCGTTTTCGGTACCATTTTTTCATATAGCTGCTACTTGATAAGCTGATTTGAACGTTAAGAAATGGAAGGCAGATCTCCTTCGGTTTCTCTCGAGTGAAGTTAGTATACTCAGACTGCTCATTCAATAATTCAAAGCATTTTTCGAGAAGATGACAAAACAATCATCTATATATCTGCAGTAGAGTAACGGCCGGAGATCGATAACCGGGGCTTCTGTTTTAGACATGAACACAATGGCGAGAGTTGGTGCCAATAGCTGTCCCATTGCCAGCCCTCCCATTTGCGTGTAATATTTCGCACACCATTTGAAGATCAAGCAATTTGGGCACTTTTTAAAGAGAGCCATAAGCTGCTGAATATGCAAGCTATGCATATGTATTCCTCCTTGATGTTCAACAAGAAGTTCTTGGATGGCTTGCACAGCGGAGTCATTCGATACGTTGATGTAAGGTGCGGAAACGTCGAATAACTCCATCACGTAAGCATTGTTAGGAGACGCGTTACGCAGACTTTCTAGGAATATTTTGGTGTTCGTGAGGTGAGCTGGAATATGGCTAAGCAGTTGGTTAAGTATTCGGCTTAGAAATTATGTTATTCAATCCCTTGGCCCGTCTACACAGTTGATAATGGGTCTAACCTTATAGAGTAGAGGGTTGGCAGACGCGAGATCATCAGCTGATACTAACTTATGTGTTTTAATACGTAAGTATAAACGGGACATGTTGGTCGATCTACTTTAAAATGAGAAATAACGGATGGTTTTAAGCCCGCCGCCTTTGCTACTGCGATCCATTCGTTGTTAAGTTTTCGGTATTGTCTTTTGTATTCCTTTTCAGACCATGGGCGATAAAAGGTAACATCACTAAGATGTTCCTCCGTTATCTTAACATCTAACTGCCAAGGAATAGCTACGAACTGTCCCCCTTTTTTCACTAACTGATGGTCTAATGGTCTTCGAATTTACTATTTCTCTCATTTCTCGCATACCACACTTTTGCGCAGCTGTGAGGTTAGAGACATACTTTCTATCGCGATAGTGCACAAGGGTTTTGAGAACGTAGTCCGAAAAAAATGCGAAACCTTGTGTGAATTTCGACATTGGAGTCCTGCTGTCTGAAGAACGCTCTGGGGAAAGGAGATGGTGGTAATAGCGCCATTTCTTCGTTTTCATTTCTGTTTAATACTTCTTCTTTGGCCTTACAGCGGAGTCGATCTTGAAGTTCATACAAGCTGCATACAGTCCTACGCACAGTTACTTTAGAAATGGGTTGTGATGGTGAAAAACTTGGACCCAATTCTAGAAGTGAGTGTGCGTTCTCAGGTAAGGTCATGTCTCCAAGTACGGTGACTCTAGATGTTCTTGGTGCATTATCAACCCTATTTTGACTATTATCAGAAGCGTAAAGAATTTGTTTGCGATTGTTTCTTGAAGCTGAGACATGTGAATTACTCAAAAGATTTTCGAATTTTCGTTGTAAGGTTATTTTGGCATCAGACTTAACAGAATCGCATATCAATATTGAACCGCCAACTATTCTCGTTTTAAGGCGATCCATGTACAAAGCACAAAAAGTGTTCCTTGGTCGCACACTTCTTCATTCTAGCAAACATCTTGTTCTGCTTACTTCGTTGTGCAGCTCAAAGTAGTTTCATTTCAATGCCTCGTACTTGTTGGCTGTCTTATGGTTGACCACATATCTCGTGAAGTCGCTTTCGTTTTATAGACTTCGGCACGATTCGATGTTGAAAACTGCGGCGGAGAAAGTTGATTTGCTGTCTAGCTAAGACGATCTTTTGTCTTAGTGACAGTGCTTCTTTCACAAGTCGAAAATATTTTGCTGGTGCTAACCTCGGCACTGGAATATGAATGCGTCGTTTTCTTGTTCAGAAATCGCGAGGTTGTTATACAGCATACATTTACTTCCATAGAAAAAACACAATACAATAGAACAGTAGCTGATGCATCGGCAGTATCGCTTTCTTCAGAGCCTGGAAGGTCTCCTAGTTATGATTAACATGTTTATGATGAACATTCTCTACGTGTCCCGCCCTTTTTTGATCGCTGACGTCGATAGGGGATTCGGATCCTTTCCTTCGCCTGCGGGATAAGGGATAATCCGAGTATCGACCTTCGACTGCGCGTTGTCTTTTATCGTACTTTAGGGGCAGTAAGAATCGTGAAGTTGGAAGTGTGGGCACGGAGTCACTCGTCTTTATTCTCCTCACTACATTCCTGACGCTCTTGAAAGCTCCCACGTCGATTGTATCCCTCTGCTCAAATCTGGGGCTAGTTCATTATTTTGATTGCCAACCAGGATAGACGTAAGTGGAGTATTCTGCGATATTCTTTTTTCGTGAGCGTGAATGGCTCATAGAGAACAAATCTGTTTCTTATGGACAATGTTCTTTCTGAGATTCAGTCGAACACTAACCTTTCCATAGGTTTCATCAAATTCGGCAAGCATTCGGTCCGCTTGGCTAATGCTTGGTGTTAAAAAAACGACGTCATCAGCAAAGTGAAGAAGGTTCAATTGCCAATCATCGGTTCTCATTCCCATGTTGTCCCGCTCCAGCGTTTGCATGACGTTCTCGAGGGCGACAGTAAATAATTTTGACGAGATGGTGTCGCTTTGACTAATCCCTTTTTTGATGAGGTTGTTGGCATCGTCATAGAATGGTGACATTGGGTTGTGAAATTTTACACAGTTCACGATGAATCATTCATTGTACACTGAGTAGGAAGCCCTGGTGGTCCAGGGTTTCTATGACTACTTCCATCTAAACTGAGCCAAAAAGCTTCGTTCAAATCAATAAAAGTGAGACGGAGCGTCGTTTGCACTCTCGCTATACTTGAAGGGAGTCTTGGCTATAGGTCCATGGTATGGATGTTGTCCATAGTACTGAATCCTTCCTTCAACCGTGCTTGCTCACATTGATGTGCTTCGTCCAGTGTTTTGTGAATCCTATTTGGCGTGACTGGAATGGTGAGTTTGCAGATCAAAACAACAAGAATATTGACGCAGCGACCACCATTCTCGAACAAGAACACGATCTTACTGGTCTTTCACTGAACACGAACCATGCATTCTGACATGTAACGTGTCTGACACGTAGCGTTCTCGTGCGGGCACTCGTATCGATTCCCGATTGATTGATAGTGACTCGTCAGCAACCGCTCACTATAAAAGGGGCGCTAGTGAGTGAGGTTCTCATTCGACCCACCCTTCCCTCCAGACGAGTTGCATCGGTACGTCGCAACATGGACCGCTGAGCTGCCACCGATCAATGGTTGGAACAACAAGGTACTCGTCTGGAACTAAGACGACAACATCCGTGGGAGGAATCACAAGCCGGTGGGCTGCTTTGATTTTACGGACACTTTGTTGCACTAGGGATAAGTCAATCCACCAATTCTGTTCTAGATTCGCCTTCTCGAACATCGGCTGGCCGCGTTGCATGGATTATGGGTGCGAGGAAGCGAGTCAGTTGATAGAACTTCTCGAACCCGCGCAGCAGGTATGGAGAGATGTCACAGGCATGGGATCTTTAAGTTCTTTCAATTTTTGGTTAAAACAAACTGTTTTTTTAAAATTTCGTTGACATAAATTTGGCGAAATTTCTTTCAGTACTGACTGTTGACTCTACTGGCCGCATTTGACTGCATCCACCCCTTCATTGACCATTTTGACCACAATTTAGTCTGAGTTTGTGCAAAATATCCTCTAGTTTGGAGAGCGACTTCTTCTGGAAACGAACGGCTGGAGAGCGACTTGAATGAAATTCGAAAGCAGTCTCGTTCCCAATCAAATCCATAAATGAATTTCCATTAGCATCCATAAATTTTCCAAACTTTTACTTAGAACGGCCTGTACTAGCAAAAAGTGCAGCAAAGGATGGGGGGCTTATTCTCTTTCGAAAGAAGAGTGGCAGCGCATTACTAGTTGAGAAGAAGGAGAAGAAAGACGAACTGTATGAGGAACTGGAAAGCGGGTATTTAGATAACTAAATGTGGTCTATAGCTAAGAAATACGAACACATCTGGTCGACGTGGATGAAATATGTCACTGTATCTAGTAGTTAGTCCCAGAGGGTGCTGTTCGGTGTACACCCCATCAACCCCGAAACCGAGATATTTGTCGCTGCTCTAAAATTCCTAATGTAGTTTAATATAATTATAATTTCCGATCATAAACCTAAAGAAGTCTCACTATTTTCTAGATTAGCACATGAGAATTTGCCATTATATATTATTTACACAAATGTATTGAATTGGTTTGACACATTACTCGCTAGTGGAATTCTTTAGGGTGCATACGATCTCCATCGATGTTCGCTAGTGGGAATCTACAGGATCCGTACGATCTCAGCGTATGTACTCGCTAGTGGAAGTCTCCAGGGTGCGTACGATCTCCATCGATGTTCGCTAGCGGAAATCTCTAGGGTGCGTGCGAGCTCCACCGATGCCGATAATGCCTGTCGAATTGGCCAGAGAAGCCCCGAAGGAAAATTCGAAGCGACGAAGGATGGAAAAAACATGATAGTTAGGAGAGCAACGACCACTGTTGGCAAGAACTAACGTCATAAGCGGTGACTGACTCGCATACGAGATGAGCAACGACGTCGTATTAAAGAAGAGGAACAGAAGTCGAAGTGAAAGAGATTGACTTGAGAGGTCGAGTGATGTGGTATTTCATCCTTCGTCAACATGTAGCAGTTGTAGGTCATATTTCACGTGCAAATGGCAAGGCAGGCATCTTTTTGCGCCACAGTGCTATTTCGAAATCACAAAGGAGAATATTTTGTCCGTCTACATTGGCTGAGATGAAACGGTAGAACTCGATATTGTCGGTGTTGAGAGGACCCATACGCATCGGATGTCATGGAACCAAACGGTGGGAACGTGAGAGCCTCTAGGTATCAGTGGGTGCTCTTGTAACGTTTCCACCCACCTCGATATCACTTACTGCATGAAAACGGCACCACTGATAGAAAGAGTGGAGCCAAATGTGATCACGCCAAAACAACAAACGATGAGGATGAATGGCAGAAAATGCCAATGCGCGGTAGAAGACAGGATCGACGCTTCCATCCGCGTCGTAATAGTCAGTCGCAAGTAAATGAAATTATCAAGGATGTGGATATCAAAGGTGTTGAGACGATCACAAATGTGGAGGGCACCATCATTGGAAAGTTCACCAACGCAAGACGGCGCAACAACTATTATAACCGTCGTTTCCGACATCAACATAAAATACATGCTTCGAATAGGTCTGGAAGCGAAGACCCAAGGGCTGACATACGCCATTGGTCCGAATGAGGAAAGGATGCGCAGATGAACACTGGCACAGTTAGTGGAATGTCAACTGTGCCGGTTGCAGGAGCGCAGCTGTGTAAGTACCTTGTGATTTCAGAGTTCATTACACGTTTTACTGATATGATTTTTCATGTGCTTCTATGCAGTTTTTATTTCATTTACCTAAACATCTTTCGTTTTTTATTATTCGTTGTTATTTCATACCACTACAACCACCATTGTCAGCAGCCCAACATCAAAAGAAGTTCCATCATGCATGAAAATCGACTGATTTTGTGAGAACATGCAGTCACTCATTCAGAAAAGTGCTCAATAAAACATACAGTGCGATCACTATGCAACCGTCATTTCGACTTTGCATTTTGAATATATCCTGCCTACATTAACGTCGGAGTAGTGGTAAAAAAATGAATCTGCCCATTTGAAGGTACAAATCTCAAAAGAAAAACAAAATCTTAATTAGCCATGTGGAATGCGTAGATGCTGTTCTTACTTTTTAAGGATTTGCTGAATACAGTTACTTCATTCAAGCGGGCCTGCAATGCTCTGGATTCGACTCGATCCGACAACGAAGCATATGTTTGCAAGAATGAGCAACTATGGACACGAAACTGGAGTCAGTGCTGCTCTGAAGAAGTCGAAGACGCCGAAACGTTAGCCACAATAAAGAATTTGTATCAACCATTTGTAACCTCTTGAACGGAAACAAATAATCCAGTCTCAGTTAAATACGACCATTTTAAGCAAATGTTATGTAAAGTTTTGAATCGATGGGACCCTCTGTTTTTTTGACAACACTGTTTACTTCTCTGTAGTGCACAGAAATAAGTTAAAATATTGGGAAAAGGTCAATTTCAAAGAATTGAGATGAAAAAAGCACTACTGGACGATTTTTGTTCCAGTATTTGGCCTATGTAAGGTTCCAATTAGGCGCTAACAGAATCTTGTCGGTTCTCACCACAGCACCTGATCTTTATATCTTTACATGTATCTTACATGAACTATAAATTTAAAACAGAGTTTCAAGTTGGGAGATACCACTTTACAGTACAACTGGACATTCATAGAAATCCAAGGTTTATTCACCATGAGGCAATTTTTTCTCGCAGTGTATAGTCTAAACACGCTTGGATATTAGGGTATTTCGACTGCCTTCTCAACAAGTTATATGGAAGCCAGCAGATTTTCCAGTCGTTTCTTTGTTTGTAATCGTCATCCATGGTGGTGACTTGATGCGCACATAGTGGCGAGTCCCATTCCGTTGTCTGTAAAATATCGGCAGCTGGCAGCACGGCTGATTGACTTTAGTTACGAATACGTCCGCCCGACCTTAAGGCGATCGTCCTAGGTAGCATCAGCATCATCGTGGAGTCCACTGTACAATATTGATGTGTTGTAGTAGAACCCACAGAGCTTCCTCATATGAGGGATCTGGAGCCGGTTAGTCGCGAGGCTACGTAGCGCGTCCCCAGGTGGCAGATAGGGGGTTAATCGCGGACCAAAAGCGAACGTATGTTTCACTGAGACACAGGTGGATCAAGGGGATGGACTCCTTGTTTCTGCTGCGCCGATTTCTCACATACTTTCTGTATTTGAGAGGCGTGTTCATGCATGCGTGTGTGGCTGGGTTTTCGCTTATGCGGATTGTATTCTACGAGTCAATTCGGCCAAAATACTGCAATCAAATGACGGGGAAATATATGGGAGGCGGTTAGGAGTCGTCTCCAACAAATATCCTCTATGTCCACTCTGGTAGGGCCTGGCAAGCTACCCGTGAGTATACCCAGCCCCCCACATTCAGAGCCCAGTAAGCTATACGTGGGTATCAAAAAGCTAGAAACAGTAAAAGAAACGGGCTTCATTCACCTTATCCCAAAAAGAGCCCCCAATTCGGCAGCATTGGGTAGTACGAATGCGGAGACGCTGCTAAAATCTCAGGGGCCAATGGAAGCTGCCTGGATCGCGAAGAACTAAGGTGACGATCTGTACCTACAGTGCACGCACGCTTGCATCTGAGTCCTCGATAGAAGACTTGATCATGGAATTGAGAAGGATAAAGTACGACGTCATTGGCCTGGCCAATACGAGACGACGTCACCCATTCAACGCCGTCTATGAACACCGAAGAAAACTGTTCTTCGGAACATGCGACAGTAGAGGAGTTGGCGGCGACGGAGTTCTCGTCAACATGGGTTTGTCCATAATCATCTGTTCATTAGAACAACTAACAAACCGAATCGAACGTTTACGATTAAAGAGAAGTGGATCAACACTAGCTTTGACAATCTTCATCGTTTACGCGCCGACATCAGACTATGACGAAGAAGACGTCGTAGCGTTCGATATCGTTGTTGTCCCAAAATTTTACACGGGATCAGAAAACCGCCTCCTTCGTGGAAGACTCTATTTCTCGCGGAAAGGAGAAAAAAGCCGCTAAATTCAAAAAACGAAGTGCCAAAACCAGTGTAGACTGGGACTTACTCAATTTATTAGTCGGCTGTTGGAAAGATGCCGTTGTCGATACCATTAACGAAGAATACGATTGGCTCATTCAACATCTTCACGTTAGCGCTGTGAAAGCTGAGAGTTCGAAAGCCACCAAGAGACGTCTGTCTCCAGAAACTCTCCAGCTGATACGCCAGCGTAGAATCGCACGAGCTGCAGGCAACTGCGAACTTACGTTCGAACTTGCAAAACAATGCAGAGAGGCGATGAAAGAAGATCTCAAAGAGAGAAGAGCAACAGTAATAGTCGAACCTGCAGAGGCTGGGAAAAAACACTCTCAAAGCCCGCCGATGCTTTGTCAATTACACGACCAGGATGCTTGCACTCCGACGCCCACACGGAACAGTTACAACGTAAACGCAGCGATTCGAAAATTCCTACCGCTTGTGCAGAAATGCTCGTTTAAAGCGAATTTTAGGAAACCACGAGGGTGACCTCTATAAGTTTTGCACTTGCGGTACTCATTTCCTGTTCAAATGTCAAGAAATCTTCTCATTTCAAATGAAAAGTCCACTTCACTGTTAACTTGTTGTGTGTAAACGACGTTGTTAGAATGCGGTATTCATAATTCCTGACGTTTATGCGGTCTCGCCTTCTTCAGAGCCTGAAAGATTGAATGACGGCAGACTACGAGTGTCATCTGTCTTGATGGAAGAGAAGGGGGATAGCATGAGCTCAGGTACGATATGCTTGGTCTTGTGTAAGGAATGCGGTGAGGAATACATTGGGGAGACGGGCAGCGCACTTTGTGTCCACATAAAGGAGCGTCTGGATGGAAAAGTCAAAATTCGGCAAACTACTCCTCTAAGTACACATAGGGCACAAGAGTGCAATGGCAATGATTTCGAAGTGACTGTCCGGATCTTAGCGCAGCTATCAACACCATGAGCGCGCAGCATTCTCGAGGTGTTTTCGATTAGTTTCAAAAACCCCAAAGATTAACCAAAAAGACGAATGCCTCACTATTACACGTGACCGGGCGCCTTATTTCAAAATGATATTTTTGACCACTGGATGGGTCTCGCTCGCCGTCCACGTAAACAACACGCGGGCAGCCCCACTCCTAAGAGCACGGTGAGTGGCGTTTTTGACTAATTTGGCGTTTACCTGAAAGTTTGACTTTCCTTAATACTATGAATATTTTCACCGAGTATAAGACTACTGTTACACAAAAATACGTCTAGGCACTGAGAGAAGGCAAAAGCGCATCACCGTCACCCATCGACAAACAACACCAGACAGCAATGACAACCAAGACGTCTACCAACCACGCATGGCCTCAACAGACGTCGTCGTCAAGGCGACGTGAAACTTCCCATATCGGCATCATTCAAGATGAATAGTAATCGGCGCTACGTATTATTAATGAGTTTAGCTTTGCTATCTAAGACGTGGAATTTCTGCAGTTTTAGGTAAATGGCGTATCTCACCACTCTCGCATACAGAAGTAACAGCTGAAGTGATTTATTTTAAAAAAATAAACGCTCGTTGCATACATATACGCATGTTGGGCATATATTTGGTGTATATTTATTTAATAGAAATTTTAAATGGGGTGGAGGAACTGTGGTGCTGGGAAGCTTGCGGTGATCCGTAAGTGCAAGCAACTTCAATGTAGCTCACCATTTACAAAATCAAAATAGCCTCTTGCGTTGAGACTCAGTAGAACAACCGGTGTATCAAGAAGAGTATCGGGGACGGTTATACACGACTTTTACTTCAACACATTTGACAGTTGAGTTCTTCTTCATTCACGTCATACCAGGAACGCAGATGTGCCAACCAGCAGTCAGTCTTCCGTTCCGAGACTCGGCGTGTTATCTAAATGGTCAAAATTTGCACAAGGTATCATTTGAATGGTGCTGAAATACATGCAAAATTCATTCCAAGGTTCGTTTTTCTCTGGCACTCAGCAGTTGTTCAAATGAACTGTTTAGATTTTAACATGCCTAATGATTGTCTCTATTTGAAGAACAGCGTCAGAGACCGTTTAACTTCTCGTTATCAGACTATTTTTGCTAGCTCATTTTCTTTCCATGCACTTTTAGATCGTCGTTCCAATACCGTCATCATTGGCGCTATCTAGCATTTGTGGCTATTAGTTAGACCTGCCTTTTTATGATCAGGTCGCAAATGGTTGCAAAGAATGACCAGCAGAACCATGTTATTGCTCATAAATAGTGACATCCACGATATCGGAAACTATCGAACAATCTATTTGTTCTCTGTCGTATAAAACAAACTCTTCACACGAGTCATGTTAAGCAGGATTGACAGAACACTGGACGACGAATGCAATGTGAGCGAGTTGGGTCTCAAAATGAATTCAATAGGATAGACTACATACACACGTTAGTGGGTCTCACTGACGTTTAACGAAACGCTAGGAAACTTATCTGTTCTCACTTTCATAGGCTTAAATGAGGGCATCGACTTATAATGTTTCAGCATTATTTATCGCTATTTCTTTTTCATGGTAAACTGTTATGTGGAGTGCAATCATGCGGATGCCGAAATATGGGCGGAACTCGTAACCTCAGGTGCGCTTGAATCCCGAGGTAAGGCTGGTGTAGAGAAAAACACGTGAATCTACGGACAGGATAGTCACGGATTCGAAGCGCAATTATGGCTCCGAGTTTTGCCCATATCTCAGTATCCTTATGCCTGATTTCTGCTCATTTGAAACAGCTGTAGTCATGGAAGTTCTGGACGGTGCGGGTGTCGCTTCTCAGTGTATAAAGATTCTTCATGAACAATATAAATTTTTTACCACAAAAATGTCGCCATTCTGCAACGATATTGACATCGGTGTAAAAAGATGTGTTAAACAGGACGATATCATCTCCCCAAAATTATTCACCGTCACTATGGAGAACGTTGTGTGAACACTGGAATGGGATAATATGGGAGTGAAAACCGATGGTCCGTTCTTACACCGTATTCCCCTTGTTGATGAGATCGCCATATGTTAGCCCGTTTCTGCAATAGTTTTAGAAAAAGAGTTCTTCGCTTTGATTTCACTGAGGTAATATTCGTGGGAATCGAATTGCTTGTGATATCCCATTCATGTCACTTACTTACTTGGATACTTGGCCGTTCCGTCTTCACGAGCTGTGCGGACCCCAGCACATGTGCTATTCGTTCACTTCTCTCACAATCGTAGCCCATGGTGGTGATCTTGTTCGAGCATGGTATCGCGTGCGAGTCTCATACGGATCTGTAAAACAACTGCAGCTGCAAGTAGAGCTGATTAACCTTGTTTACGAACACGTCCGCCCAACGTGTAGGTGGTTCTCCTAGGAGACGTTTGCATTCTTTTGGAGTCCACACTACAGTTTTTTTTCGCCCATCTGTCGCCTGTTCTTTTCATTATGTTACCGGCCCATCTATGTTTCGCTATCGATGTATATTCTCCTAGATCTCGAACATGTGACAGATTTCGAGGTTCAGAGCTTCGCATTCCTGCTAGATATTGAGAGTGCCGGATGTATTTCAGAAGACACCGCTCAAGCGCTGTGTGAGTAGTACGGAGTATTCTTGACGTAGTTGAAGCATCAGCTCAGGTCTCTGCAGCATAGCATAGTGCTGAGAGAACCGTTGAATCGAAAGGTGAGCGCGGAATTTCGGGTCCTTCATTTGGTCGGTGGCTTCTTCCAGAAGCCCGAATGTGGCCTAAGCTGCTCTCCTTGTTCTGTCTAGTTCCTCCTTTATGTTCTTTTTCACGTTCGCTAATCGCTCAAGGTATACGTACGAAGTAGTTTCTGCAATCAGAGAGCCATCCAGTTCAATTTTTTTCGCCTTCGTACCATGAGTATTCTATGAACGGGGTCTTCTTCCGATTAATGCGAAGTCCGGTCCTTTTTCCCGCTTCGTTGAGCTCGTTAATCATCGTTCATACATACGTATATATATGTTGCTAGCTGTATATTGTGAGCGTATTTTGTTGAGGTTTATTTTTTTAACACATCCGTTGTACCTACGGTGACAAGACTAGCTGGCTGTTTATAAAGACAAGCTGTATTGAAGCATCCTTTCTTCAAGCCGACATTCAGCAAATCTCGGCAAAAAATAATCTTGTTGGAGAACGTGTTGTCAATGTATTCTTTTGAAATACCTTGACATACGCAATGCTGTGAACACTGAGCTACTTCGAAGATGGCACCTCAACGATTTGCCCTCTTATCATGGTGAAAAGTCCTCTCTTATTCTGAACTTCAGTGTTCAACTATTTCTGGAACCCTATGTTTTCCTATGTTCTCTCCTCAAAGGCAAAAAGTCTCTGTGATACAGACTCTCTTCTAACGCAATAGTTCCTCGTCTACAAAATGGACTGTTCCAAGAGGACTTTTTTTACAAGCTAAAGTGATGAATTATTAAGAGGTCACGATTCCATAGTCGAATCCAGGCGCAACATCTGCGTTGAGTAAGCCACCGACTGGCTAAAAGAAGTATACGCAAACAGATTTTGCGCGAAAAATAAACCATTAAGAACAGGCAGACACGATTTTGGCTACTGGCCGATGTTTTAGACGGTTTCACCTTCTTTAGAGCGTGAAAACGTCACACTGATAAACAATCTATTCAGGCAAATACTTTGCAACCCCAAGCAAAGAAAACCCAATGCATGAACTCCATTCGCATTGTAAACAGCTTTTCTAAATGCTCAACTTTTTTTATGAGCCTTCCAGTTAATTTTGGATGCCGGCCGTATAGGATCTAACATGGATGAGGGTGCGGAATGTCCTAAAAAATCACCCTGAGGTATGTCATGTGTGAGCACAAGGCTCTCCTCTTTGCTGTTCACTTTTGGGTTTTTGAAATTAAACGAAAACATATCAGGACATTTAAGAGCCGGTTTTTTTCATTCCAGTATGACGATAGTGGTTCGTGCTTCAAAAACTTCCTTTTTGTCTTTGGCCCCATGCGTTCCTAGTGGAGTGTTCTGAATGATTTTAACGTCACCAATTATGAGCTATACGGACGCGGAGTTTTCTACCCACTTCACCAGCGTATTCATAACCATACGCGTTCTCTGAGAGTGTTCGATGGTGTTCCAATCACTGCTACCGAATTGTCTAAATTGGCCCGCTTTAAGCAACGTTTTATACCTTTGTTATTTTGCAAGAAATGAATTGAAGGATGAATGGGGTCCTATTCTAGCAAAGTTTTCCGTTTCGAAGCGTGGTTTTTCCTCTGCACCAATCTCGAGAAGCTACGCCTTCATAGGTATTGAAAATCGATATTCCCCTGCCAAATTCAAGTACTCTTCCTTTTGCTCTCTTCTTCTCCACACTCTGGTGTCTGTTCGGAACATGTATGCACAAGCGCCCTTTTTGTGGGTGAAAGGTGAGAGCAGATGTAATGCATCAGCATATTATTGGTACTAGGCTTTTGGAACCATCTGGTGAATTATAAGTGCCTATAAAATATAATAGTTATTATAAAAGCATTGAGTCAATAGTCAGTTTAAGGTTAAGTTGAGTTTAAAAGAGTCAATTCATGTAGTCTTTCTTGGCTACGTTGATTTGAACTCTGATGAACGGAAGCCATTTTTTCCATCGGTTTCTCTCAAGTGAAACTTATATTCTCTGACTGTTGGTTTAGATTTTCAAAACTTTTGTCTATCTCCTCTAGTGTTAAACAGATGAGCAAACAGTCGTTGGTATACGTACATTTCTATACGAAGACGCAGAAAGGATAAATCGTGCACCAGAATTTCCTTCTTCCTTAATTCCAGAAAAACCTAACCACAACTAGCTGGCCCATTTTCGAACAACAAAATTCGCTGGTCAACTGATAACGCCTCAATACGATTGGCTATCTCTGAACTCTAAGAAATGAAATCGGGCCTAATCAACAGGTGAAATGATTATTGCACTTCAGCGTCCACCATTTGTGGAAATGGGTAGTCGAAGTATCAAAGTAAACAACATATCATGTTGACGAAAAGTTTATGCAGTACTGTGAAAAAAAAATTTTAGTGCACTGCAAAAGGAAAATATAGAACAGATGCTTTGTGGTAAATACAGAGCACTGCTCCCGCCACGTGATACTTATTAGATCTCGTATGAATAACAGCAAAAAAACAACAAAATGAAAAGACATCGAATTTTAACTGCCTCCTTTTAGGGATAGCCATGTTCAAGATCAACCACGCGTTAGTTGAAGGAACCGTACGCAGCCTCGCCGTATCTCTCTGATTCCCGCGCATCGTCGCCATCGAATGGCGACGTCAGCTAGGAAAGCATACGTGTTCAGCTACGAATGCATGTGCATGTCATCATTTAACCACCAATGTGCAATTGTGTTCACTCAGTTACCCCAATTTAATGGCCCGATGATTCTCATTTCACTGGGCAAACACGAACTGAACTGCCTGGATGACCGTCTCCTAGTTGTGGTCTTCCGTCTACAGAGGAAGGATTCCTTGAAGAAGCTGGCGATAGGTTTGTGAAGATGTTGTTTCGACCCGGAAACCGAATGAGATGAAGTCTTCCATCCTTTGGTGTCGGAACGTTGAAGCCAGAGTTGTTTGAGGAGTAAAAAACACTGATTCAGTGCATCGTTTGGCTACTAAAAGTCATTAAAACCAGATATGCATCCATTCACTTCTTCGCTTCTTAATGGAGTTGAGTGCACTACTCACATTTAATCGATTGAGCAACGTCGAATGTACTACGCATTTTTTGTTACCGCTTCAGAAAATCTATCCGTTCGCGGGATCTCAGAACAAGGACGTTCTCATCCTACGTTCGTTTCGGTGATGATGTCCTTAGTATCAGTGTCACGATTTGTGCGTGCAGTGCAATGAAATCGTTCGGTGGTCGGCATACCTTAAGATGAATAGTAGAAGTGTTGATGTATATTCTACCTCTGATTCTGTGATGGCAGTGATAATGATCGTGAGGAAATCAGGAGCCGTAATTTTCATGTGAGGAAACTACAGGTTCACCTGGTCGGATTGAGTATGAACAACGTTTCGCAGCTCACGCTTCGTCGGGTAGATATAGCAAAACATTCATATAATTATAATGCCTAGTGATTTATTAAGTCGATTTTTAAGCACCATAATGTTTGCAGCCAGTAATTGTAGCGATCGAGTACGTGTGCGTCATCCGCATAAGATCCTACCAAATAAAATTAGCTAAAAGGAGATGAAAACAAGAAGCACTTTATTACCAACGAGTGTGACCGACAATAAAACTTTTATACGGAAATAAATGAAAAAAAAACTAAAACAAATGCCGATAATAAGAAGATGAGAGTGATCCAAACAAACAGGTGATTTTCCTGCTACTATGTTCAGATAACCGCCTCTACGAAAACTGCTCAGTTTCACTTTATGCTTTATGCATAAGCTCTAAAAAGCTCTAAAAGCTTATTTTCTTCACTCAAACTATATATTCTATGATACTGTATATTCTGGATGGGCGTGTGTGGCGCACTGGTTGGAGACCACGTAGAATCGATCCCCGCGCTCATGGCCCACCAAGCCTTCCATCCTTCCGGGGTTGGCAGATTGGTACCAGACTTGTGTGGGAGGATAAGAGCATTGGCTCGATACATCGGCAGCCACTGCAAGTGATTGAGAAGGGCAGATATGCATTCAATCATCTCCAAACGATGCCTAATGAAGTCAAATGCATGCCGCGTTCTTCAGGGATTGATCCACGCTAAGAACTTTATCCCTTATTTATCCTTTATTGTGTATTCCAGGACACGTTCGCTTTTGTGTGAAGGATAAAACTGCTAACTAGCGTTCCAGCTTGTCAGTGTTAATTTCGTGAAACAATTTGAGGGAACAGCACGTGCCCTTGAGTTATGATTTCATCATATTATGGACATTATTGGTCTCTCCTGACTGCAAACCTTCTTGTGGATTTTGCTTTCATCACTGATGTCTGGCAAAGATTATATCGGCATGCAGTCTCCATCAGCCAATGACGATCATTCGTGAATATTTCGAACTTCTTTAACACTAGCAAAAAGCATAGTAGTGGAGATTTTCGGTTGAAGCCAAAAGGACAAAGCAGGAATAAAACGCATGAGCGCTCAGTACTTTTGATATACTTTTAATTACTACTCAGAAATGAGTAGAAGAAACAAACATCACCTCATAATCACATGTCACCTACTAAAATAGAACCACCCTCCACAAAAAATGTGGTGTTCATCGTGTCTTTCGACCTAGCAGAGTCCACTGTGCACATCTTGTGTGTGTGTGTGTGGTGATGGGCACTAATACAATTTTTTGGTGACTGCTCAAGTTATCCAAGTTATTCGGTGAATTTTTCGGACTACATACGAACGAAGAGACAATGGACATATTTTTTAACCAAGCACCATACCATTTTAAGGAAAAAGTTATTTGAGGCTCGCACGTTTAGACAGACCGTTAGCGTACCGTGCGAAAACCTATTTTCTTCTTGACGATCAGAAATGAACTAGAACATTTTATCACCAAACCCTGCTGTCATGCACAAAGCAAACATGATATATTCTTCACAAGGACAAGTGATTTTCGATCAAAATCACTTCTCAATTTCGAAAATCGTTGGCATCCTATTATAGACAACTGAAGGAGTGCCAACTTCGATCCTTGTTGTGTCGTCGTTACCTACATCAGCAGTATGCAAAATGAAAAACGCAATCCTCGTAATGGGAATTAATGCATTTTAGTTGAAAGAAAGAATATCCCAGAGTTGTTTGATGCTATGACAATCAGTGGAAGTCGGATGTGTAAGTGCAAATTCAGTGCACGATGAGCTGCTGATGACGTGAGTGGTACTGTACAAACGTTGGTGATTGACACCTGCCAAATTTGTTAGCTAATCAAACCCCTTCGTGACTCAATTTCAGGTTTCTGCTTTCCACTTTCACAGAACATTTAATAGCTTTCTGTTCGTTGCTGCTTATTTCAAAGATTTGACTCGCTGACCAAATTGGTTCTTTTAAAATCATAATGACCGCATCTGAATGCTATACCATTAACTCAGTGCTTTTATAATAATTATTTTTGGAAGCACTGATAAATTACTTTGTACTCTGATCAATTTCCCGTTATTTTGCAAACAGCTTTTCCTTTTATTTCATTAGTTCAGCAAACTACGCTAAATAAAGTACAAAATAAAACGGATTCACTGTCTGTACGCCGAAGTTCCTTTGTTGACTGTTGACTGGAGAATCTAAAATCTCTACCTTTTTCTTTGAATAATAACCGGTGTTGTATTCAGAGCGCACGCTTTCAGCAACTGCTCACTGCTTGTGTGTTCAACATGAGGTGTGCTGCTGGTGTGCACATGCAAGCGTCGAGACAGCGTGCTGCAATTCCAGCAAAACAAGAATACAGACGACTTACTTCATCACTTAGGATGTCGGAATGCACGAAGAATCCCGTCAGTGTGGGCGCTGTCAGCGCCGACGTCGTCGAACCTGTTCGCGTGGTCCGAGCAGTGAATGGTTCTCGGCGAAAGTACGTATCACCGTTTTCCATATTAGGTTGCTCAATCTCACGTTCCATCATTCCTTACTTTACTCTTAAAAGATGCCTATATTATTTTCCTCCTTTACTTATAGACGACGCCGATTATTAGGGAATTACCTCACAACACTCCAGTTCTGGTTCATTGGTACACAGCTGATACATTTCTAGACATTTTTCGAAAGTTCCAAAAAGTCTAGAAGTTTTCTAAAGGAAACGGAAAACTTCTTGGAGGAGAGAGTCTGTGGTACATTCAGTTTCGAGTTCCACGAGTTCCATTGAACGTCAGTGTGGATAATCGATATTACCGTTTAGTGATGAGCACACATGAGGTTGTTAAAGTTTCTGCAGTAAATGTACATAAACAATAATTGCTTTGACCCATAATCTGATGTCACTCAAGACTGGTCTCGCCAAAAAATGAATACGAAGCTGTTGTAGACAGCTCGAAACAATTATTACTTTTTATTTACTAAAATTTCTAGGAAGTAGCAACTTATTTGATTCTCGAACACATGCGTATTTTTGGTGAATCGTGAGCTAGTCTCTTATCAAGTGGGGCACCGGTACAGCCTAAAAGATATTCCAAAACCATTGCTCAGCAATAACTACAATGACATTTGGTAGACTACGAATAAAACTGCAGATTCATTTTGCTTTGAGCTTCGGCTATAACAGCTTTTGGAATTCTCACACGTTTGCGAAGCCTGTAATTTTACAGATGTTCTAGCCAAAATGCACTGAATAGAATAAATTCTGCCCTGAAATCCTTAGTACCATCTATATAAATCATTGTTTTCCATCAAAAACAGTCTATAGTAGTACTCATTTCCCGGAAAGCTTTCTATCATACGTGTGCGTTTGCACGAGAAGCTCCGTCGCCACGCCTCCCTTCACTTTTTCGTACTCTCTGGTTCGCGCACAGCACACACCAGCAGAAGACATCGTCATCATTTCATCGACGTCATTTCCAATTTTGCACTCATTATTCTCGTACTTTTTCCAAATAGGACAATGAAAGTTTTAGTTCGATTTGTTTATCTAAAAAAATAGCTGATTAAAGTTTTTTCGGCTTACGAGCACACCTATAAAATCCTGTACGATTGAGCTGATATGGAGTTGGTATAACAACTTCTATTGGGCTCGCCTTTCAGCGCGTTCTCTGTCGTCAAGGGCGCGTTGATCTGAGTTGATGGTCCACAGATTGAGATATGAGTGCATCTTTCCGAACATTGCTGCTTTAAACAGCAGCTCTTCGATTCACAGTGACCACCTAAAATGCATTCCTTGTAGTAAATTTGTGTTTGTTTACTTTTTTTCGACGTTCGAAGCATTTAGTTCACGTTTTGCTCTTGATTAACTCTCTAAAGCTAAAGTCAACTCGTTTTCTTAAATTAGAATAGATGTGCAGTGAAATTTTTGGTCAAGCTGTGTCTTTCGATTCGACATTTCGATGCAACCGTATGGACAGTCGAGTAATTTTGTCCTGTACTCATGAATCCTCCGGTAGTTCATTGATTCTTCGGAAAGGAGGAGTTGCTTGAGTTCTACCGACTACAGTGCAATACTTTTCCGCAATATTAACATCTTAAAGTGCTCATTCCTTGGTCCTAAATTCCTGACTCCTTGTTTTTCATAGGACATCATGGAAATGGTTGAAATGAGAACAGTAGCAAAGGTTGTGCACACTATTGAGAAATGTTTTATATGAAAGCAATTTACTCAGGTGGCCTTCGAAACTAAAGTTGATTCGCTTTTAATCTCTTATGATTAGGAACACCGGGGACAAAAATTTTGCACATGATTCCAGAATGATATCTTTAATAATGGTTAGTAAATGCATATAGATTAAACGGCCTTCTCATTTATTGGAACGAATGAGGTTAAGAGCATCAACATAATGATAGGCTTCGACGATGATGATATTTTTATGATAAATCGGGCATCTCATCTCCTCTTCAGATACCACTAGGCCGACTCTTCGAAAACACACCTGTATTTGGAATTTTGTGGGCGTTGTGTTATACCCGTGAGTTATAACATAGGCACAGACTGCTCTAATAGCTTTAAAAATCTTGTCTGAAGTACGAGATATCAATTTTACGCTTGACAAATGAAATCCAGGGTTACAGAACATATATGGCTAAAGAGTGAAATTTTACTGGCCACACAAATTACGTCTAAAACATGAGGAGACTAAAATGTTAACCATCAATAGCCTCAAATTTTTTTGCTATCGAAGTCCTATTTAATCACATTATTTAGCTAAGACTGGACAGGTAAGGTTTTCAATGAATATGGATAATCCAGTTGTTATTTGAACCTTTGAATAAAAAAAAGGAGAGGGGAAAGGGATGGAAGCAGACATTTGTATCGTTTTCATTATTAAGTAAACGTGGAAAGCTTCTTTACTTTTCTATAGCTTTCTTGTCTCCTTTCTTTTGTCGTTTATACTTGGTGAAAACGAAATGTAGAGAGCATTTGAATCTGGTCAACATAACTAGTAAGTGATTTTCCGAACCAAAATTGATTATGTAGGTGTCGTAGTTGATTTACATGATGAGCTCCCTATGTCTTCTGCGTCGCATTGGCTTGTGTATTTTGAATTTGAAAAGGGCCTATATGGTTGATTACATGATGCACGTCATTTCGATGAAAAGCCTACAATGAAGTGACTTGCAAGTACATGTGAGATAGACAGGAGTGGATAGGAGCTGCATACAACAAATTAGCCTCGTCTTCTCTGAAAATCCAAATTCGAACCTTTTCTCCACGGTATTGTTTTTTGCAAACAGGCACTACCTTGTTGGGAACAATAAAAATGATAAAACCAGTAAAAACAAAAAAATGATAATTTATACAAAATTCATGGTGCTCGTTGTGGTTTACGAACATATGGAGTTTAGTGCAAAGCTTTTAACGCTTAAGTAGACGAATAAAAATTTTAGTGCTACCTCTCAAAGCTGTTAGTGGTTGTTGCTATCAAAAATGAGAGAAGTGATCGAAAAGGATTGTTTTGATGGATTTACATTCTAATTAACTTCCGTGCCATTAACACCATGTTTAAATGCTCTAATTGTCGTTAGGATTAGATTTAAACCTTAAGAAATAGTGCTGGACTTTTGATCTGAGCTTTTATAACGGCTTATGTGAACGTCTACTCTGCATCGTAGATTTACTATGAAACGACTTTTGCTACTTGTCCACACAACAAGTTATGACTCTCAGCTGGCAACTAACTCCAGCTGCAGAATCACAAAGGACGATTGTGTCCGACAAAGTTCAAAACTGCTCAAATTAACAATCTCATGACATAGCCTAAGGGCGTCCGAATAGAAACACCAGAATGTGATTTGATGGAGGTTAAACAAACCATAAAGACGGGAAATAATTTAATTTGGCTCACTTCTGTGGCTACATATGAAGTGCAACAAATTTACTGGCAGATATGAGGAACAAACATTTATGGTCGTCAAACAATAGAAATTGAGATGGAAGATATTTGTACAGTTCACTACTTCGCAGTAATGAAATACATGATAAAACTCGTTTCCACCACCTGTATTATCTTCTTGTTTATGTGATTTCTAGAATAATCAGTTTTTTTCCTCTGTGATAATTGCACTCATTTTCTATGTTCTCAAAACGAATTGATCTTGGCTCATTTTGTCTAATGACAGTAATAAACGAGAAAATTCTATGCGTATGCCTTTCCTGGTGTTTCCTGTGTTTTCAATGTTTGAGTCGAAGTACGGTATTAATTTGCCTTGCTCTGTCCTCTCAAGAAGCTCTTTAATACCAGCAGGCTCCACTTCACAGGCGTAATCCGCTCTGTCGAAAACAACGCCTATTCCGCGTCTCGTCGACGTCATCAAAGAAGAAGTCGGAATATCGGGGTTTCAAATTCAATCCCTTCCATAGTCTTAATTCACCGCGTAACGGGTATATGAGTGCCGATTTAAAGCTCTACGTATGTCGAGAGTGCAATTACAGGTAGTTAGCTAATTAATCATTTATGCCATAATGCCATGGGATCAGTATGTTGTGCATAAATCCTTATATGGTATGGGAGATCCTATACCCAAAACCACTGAAAATTCCTGAAGTGAAGTACAAATAGGCGACAAACTATAGTTTTTTTCGATTTGTAGCAAAGACGTCATTATCGTACCTACTGGTAGTTTCCAGGCGTCGCTCGTTCTGTAAAGACGAAAGCCCACGCAGCGGATTACTTCCGAATCACACTCTGAAAGGAACCCAAAGCCGCAGTGATTACGGGATCGTTACAAATGTTCAACGATTAGAAGAACAACTGTAAGTTTCTGCTAGAGAGAATTGAACGTTCAGTAGTGTGCTCATTGGTTTTGTTTACTGGAAAGAGTCAACTGGAAAGGGACGTTCTTTCACTGAGGTATTTTGCGGTTTATCGTTAAAAGTGCTATGTAGCTTTCGTTTTCGACTTCTTTCTTCTTCTGTTTAAAAAAACTAAGATGGAGAGCAACATGCCTACTCTCCAGTGGAAATCAGATAGCCTCTTGTCTTACGCCGCTCAACTTTGCAATGCTCTCAAACGAATCCTCACAAATTCGCAAATATTTCGACCTCGGTCATATGTGCAGTTGTGTGTTTAATATCCGATGCTCTTCTTATTTCAAGAACTCCTAATGAAAACGAAAAAAGTGGATGTGAGGATTCAGTCAGCAGAAACCTAATCAGTAAGTTGAAGTTAAAATATTTGAAAAGCAGAAACAATTAAGCCAATGTGCATATCAATCGGGTCAGATCATTCCAAGAATTAAGAACCATATTTGCAAAACTGATCACTGATCGTTGGCATTACTACTTTTTGAATAAGCTATAATTCATTGATACAATTAAGTAGAGAACAGCTCATCAACGAGAAACGAGGCTCACTGAAATACTCTGAGTGGTTTTGTTTTCGACATCGCTCTACCATGTTTCCTAAGGACCTCCCTAACTTTTGAAAGTGTTTTTTCTAAGTGAAAATGCTCTAATATGCTTAAATATTCGACATTTTCGCGTTTTAATACGTCATAAGCTGTGTTTCCTTTATTATGACTGTGCTACGTTTGGAGCTCCACGCTACATCGACAACTGTCCTAATTATTAGCGGCGTGTTACGGGGTCAATCCTCCCTCATGCCGAGTTTGTTGGCCGCTCTATAGCTCTTTTTCATTTTTTTTATCTTCTGGGCATTTTTTTGTTGTTTATTTTTTATTACAACCGTTTTATTGTTGTAGAGAAAATTGGCGTCCTGTGTTTCGCCATACAATCGATTGTAATGAAACGACTACCAAAATGGCTTACTTCGGAGTAATTCACTTCTTGTTTTTTTCGCAGCAGTTTTCTGGGTTAAGCACTAGAAACCAACAATTTACGTATAATAGCTTTTTTCTCCTTGACAGCCCGGTTGAATTATACCAATTTCTTGGATAGCTAAAGAAAGAATTTCTCTTTCTTTATGTCTGAGACAGCTGGAATCTCGACGATTTCTAGCGCTATTTAATTGGTGAAGGCATTTTCACTTTCAAATTGCTTAATACGTAAACTTCGAAAGTGTCCATCGTTCACATTGAGTGGTATGAAAGGATAAACCTCTCGGCGTTGATCCCTTTAGGGATGCGCCATGCATTCGACTTCATTAAGCATCGTTTGGAGGTGATTGAATGCATATGTGGCCTTTATAATGACTCGTGGTGGCCACCGATTTATCAAGCCAATGCTGCTACCCTCCCAAACAAGCTTGCTACCAATTTGCCGACCCCGGAGGGATGAAAGGCTTGGTGGTTCATGGGCGCGGGGATCGATTCCACGTGTGTGTAGCAGGGCGCCCACTGTGTCACTTGCGCCCCTCATTGAGCGATAATGATTGAAAACCTGCTCTCTTAATCTTCACTTAGTGCCCTTGTTTATTTTCCCACTTTCGGTTTGAATTTTTCAGAAATGCAGAATGCCTCTGGTCTTATGTTTGCTATTTCATCATGTTCTAATCGCTTTTCAGTGTTAGAATTTCAGCAAATTGAGCGACTATGGTCTACTCTCACCCATTGCGATACCGTCCACACTAGCAGATACCTCGAAGCCACCTCCATCTATACGCACTTCAACGGCGAAACACATTACTTGCACTAAATGGAAGGTAGTTCTAACTTACTCCTAACCCGTAATTCTAACGAACTCTTATTGCTCACTTTCATAGAACTATTTGAAATTAATGCGTTCTTAAATGGAAGTTAATATGACGCGTCCTCTTTCATCCCTAAGAGTGTAGCTTAGAACGAAAAAGTTATTATCTCTTCTATGTCCCTCATTTACCGACAGGCACTACTAGTAACGTCGCATCCCCTAAGATACTTCGCGTATTTAGAAAATGGACTAATCGACCTTTCAAACCTATACATTCAAATTATTATATTGCTTGTTAATATTGTCTCGTGTTACTTTGACAGTAAATAGGCTTCCCGTATAAGAATAATAGCTCTATTATGAAAAGACATCGTTTACAAGAAATCAGTAAGCAATTCTCATTTCAATTACTGAAAGCTCCTGTTGGTTGTTTTGAAAGAGAAGCCATCTACGTGCAACGCGATTGTGTCTAATTCAAATTCCATTATTCATGAAGTCCTCCTCATATCCGATCCAATTCATATCTATTCCCTGAATTTGAGAATTCCAACGAGTTGGAGTGGTAGCTGCCGATCAATTAATCGGCATTGATTTTTATAAGACCTGTAGGTTTTTGAGTACTCTCTCATACAATTCTCCATTAAATGCAAGAACTTTTAGATTTTCTGAAGGTAGGAGATGCCTTGTGGATTAAAATCCGTCTATTAAGTCTCACTAAAACTTGTACGCTCGTAAGTCCTATTAGAGCGTGTTAAAGGACGAGGCAATACTCGTCACTGTTTACGTGGAACCGCTGTTCTCTTCAATCTATACCAGGAATGAAAAAAAAGGAGATACGATTAGCGGCATATTGTCGCAAGTGAAATTCTTTCAGCACTGTCTATTTATCATGTCCGTATCTTTAGATTAAATCTGACAAACCAATCTCAGTGGAAACGAAACCTCTTAATTTTCAGAGAAAGCATTACCTTTGTTTATCTATTAATCATGAAAGATCTTGAAATGGCGTAAACGGAAATATTGAAATTGCTCAGTGAGTTTTTAATGTTAGTGACAACACTCCAATCTTCTTAGATGGGATTAGTTTGTCCAAAGCATCGTTGCACAACGGTATTCCTTCTTTTTCCAAGAGATATGCAGCATTTTTGAACAAACTGCTTCACAAACTAGTTGGAGTTCACTGCTTTTACAGCTTATTTCGTTCCTTGATGACGTACTTGAAATGAGAACATGGAGTAATTTCCCTGTCCATATCACTAGTAGGTAATTTTTCTTGAATTGGTGAATAATTTTAACATGACGATGCTATGATATTCGCAAAACCCCAGCCTCGGGCCAGATCGAACCATGATTCCCCTTTCCGGGGCCAGCACATTACACATTGCGCCACGAAGACCCTTCCTCCGCGTTTCTCTCAGCTAGTTTTCTATCGACCAGTGTCATCAGCAATCACCCGTCTACGGGATTGAACTGGGAAGCCCACATCGGCATTGAACCCAGTTAAGCCGAGGCTCAGTCGTGCAATCGAAATCACAACGTTTACTTCTTTGTTTACTGTCTAATATTAGAAAAATATTAATTGTATAAAAAAATATTGTCCGAAAAGGGAAATCGTGGTTCGATCTGGCCCGGGGTCCACGTTCCGGGATGTCTCTGCATCGTTGTGGTTGATCTCGCATAATACCTTGCCGTGGAAATTGTAGTAAGTAGTAAGCAAAAAAAGTCAACAAAATTTTGAGATGTTATGGCCAGTACGGTTTGATACTTCATAAACTTAGTTCAACCGATTTTTGTCTACAAATGACGCTAAACTGAACTTCGGTTCCACAATGGTTAGTTCATTGAAGTTTAGCGGTTTTTGATATAGCTGCAAATATTTCATTAGAGAAGGAAAAAAAGAGCGTGTTTGTTAGGAACTCATTGTTTTTTCCCGTTACTCTTTTCATGATATGATTGGAGTTACTCTCTTTTAAAAGAAACGGTAACCTTATGAAGCAATCCAGTCGTATCTATAGGTGAACGAAGTTTTTTCTTTGTTTTGTAAAGACAAAAACTTTTCTACAGTTGAAGAATGCGCATAAAAAATTTCTTCAAAGTTATCCTGTAATAGTTTTTATTTGGTAACAATTTCTTTTTTCTATGCTGGTGGATTACAAACTCTTGGTGTTGTACGGCACCAAGCTTTCAAATACCCGAAGTAGTTCCATCAGGGTCACCAAACCACCTCTGCATCTCCGTGCAAACAGCTCACACGGAATACGTAAAGTTACTTGGCAAACTACTAAATCTGTTAACAGTGACACGATGCCATGACCTCAGTACGAGTCATATAATGTAAAAAGTAGTGGCCGCTTTCAATTTAAATTAACATTTCTTAGCTCGTTCTGCCTACAGAGTGAAGTTCTCTCGTTTTGTCACGGTGAAATTCCGATTTTCTAGAGCCAATGACATGTGTTTTTCGTTTTTCATCCTCGAAGCTCATATTTCGAACACGAAAGCAGATGAACAAGAGAGATTTCATCCAGAAGGATGCGAGGGTATTTTCCAATGTATCACCTATGCATCTTTCCAGCTGCTGCTTTTGCGCTTTGAAGCTTTAAGAACTTAAATTTCGTAATCAGCTTTTTGAAGATTTCAGTTATAAGCACTTTCGAATTTCAAAAGACGCCGTGCAAAAATTTGTACATGCGATTAATGGGGTATAACGTGGCCAGTTCCATAAATTCGTCGATTTCTAAACCCCTGAAGCACTTTAGTGACCAAGAAATAACCACCAGTTGTCGAACATCGGTTTCGTTGCGGTAGGACTAAATAGGTGATTGAATGTCATGAATCCAAGGAAGCAAGCTATTTTAACTCGTCCGTAATTACAAAAGACACCTAATTTTGCCATTTTGTAAATAATCAAATTGCCTGTTCATTTTTATGGCGTAAACAAACTACGTCGACTCGACAGTTTTCATCTTCTCACTTGTTTACGAAATCACATTTGTTTATAATGCTATGCCCGACACTTTGCTGTTCATCGCCAATGAATAGAACAACGTTGTGACAGAAATTATGCTACAGTGTAGAAACGACGCACCAGTTTTATATTATTAGTAAATCCTAATGCTCAACAATAGTGGTCAGTGGAGTACTGCGAAAGTTTGTTTAGAGCATTTGCGGTTCAATTGTGTTGATACATTTTTTTTCTTCTGTAGCCCATTAGATCCGGAAATCACCTAAATAACTGAACATAATGCTGAAACACTGAGTTCTTCTTCGAAGAATTTTGATAAGTTAAACTAAAGTGAGAAGACCTACTAAACGTTTTCCAGCTATGTTACGCTCTAGCTAGGCGAATGAGATATCGTTATTTATTTGGTGGATTAAGTAGAAAGAGACCAACATCTTTTCGGAGATTGGTAAAGATATTACTACTTTCTAGTTTATCTGAAAGTTAGGGGAGTTGATTGCTTAGATGTTTTAGCTTTTATTTGCTGCCGATTATTATTTCATGGCAGATACCATTATGATGCTGAGATATTCGCAAAACTCAACCCCAGACCAGCTTCGAGCCCGCGACTACCCTATTCGGTGGCACGCGGGCTACCCACTGCACATCCGAGGCCCTTGCTCTATTTTTTCTCTCAGCCAGTTTTTTTACCCCCAACGATGCTATCAACAATAACCTGTCAACGGGAACGATCTAGCGAGCACAAATCGGAATTGCATATGAGTCCTCAACAGAATGATCACGGGTTCGATACTAGCCTGGCGTCCGAGTTTTGCAAATATCTCAACAATATTGTGATTCCTTAAAATCTTCAGAGTCGATTTCACCGGAGATTTTCGACGTGGAGTAAGAAAAGCGAGCTTGTCCTAGATGAAGCCCATCCTGTAATGGCTCCGGCAACATCCACTGAGGCAGTTACTACTAGAACCATAAACTGTCTTCCGAAATCGAAATCCATTACGTTCTTTGTGCCGACAAGGGAAAGGTCACCAAGTTCAGCACGGTGCCTTTACGTGAGTGTTCCGTTCGCTTGTTAGATGTTTTTTTTTTTTTTTTTGTAACGTGTTTGTCATAGCCAAAGCTGACATTGAAAGTAAATAATGGACTCTGCCATGAGCGATGCATGGAGAGATTTTGCAAATAGATGCAAATTGACGCTACCATCGCGAACAAGTCTCATGAGATCTGACTTTACTAAACGTTTAGCTGGTTACTTAATGAAAATAAGCGAGAATAGTTGATTGCTATGTTCAGCGATGGGTGCTGTACGGCATATTAATCCAGCAGGCTTGTACGAACACAGTGATTCAATTAAAAAAGAAGCTCGCTTATTTTTTTTCCTTGTCGATTGGGACCACTGGGGAGTAATTCACTAATTCATTTCTCACAAATGCTTTTTTAGTTGAATGCCCAATTTATGTTGTCCATCTGAAATCGACATAAGTTTTAGTTTAAAAGCTTCAGTGCATTATTTGCATTAATCCTCCCAACGGTTTGCCGCCTCATCGTAGCTGGGAGGTGTTCCTGAGTGTCGAACTGCGATGATCAACGGGGGATTCATCCCCTGGTAGGGTCTCCCAAGCTGAGAAGGAGTCCGGCGTTTCCATCGGGAAGCCTAGCTAAAAAGCCTAGTAAACCAATACCAGGATCCACCACCGTCCTGGTATCAAAGTCGCATGGTGGTAAATCTCCCTCTAATCCCAAGGGCTGCGACTGCCTGTGGTGGTGGAGACCTGGGGCAGACTTTGGCCAGGCTGACCTCGGGATTCCAAAGTAACCACAATGGCTTAACCAACAATTCTCCAAAAAATGGAGATTATGCTGGGGCCCGCACAACCAGTGACGACGGGCCATTCAAGTATCAAGAAAGTAGTGCATTAATGAGAAGTTTTTTAACAATGCGAAAATAGAGCGAAGATAAAAACCGATGAGAGCACAGCACAAACCAAGATAATCTGTCTCTTGATCTTACCGAGAAAAATAACCTTAATTCTTTTATTTACTATGCGTAGCGATTTAAGCAAGTCAAACTACCTGAGAGTTTGCACCCGCATTAGTACTAGTCAAATGTGAGCGAAAGTAAAATTTCTGGAAAAGGAATTTGATCCTAGGCAATAGTTGCAAGGCATGTTATTAAATAAAGTTTCAGGAATGCACAAGAAAAATCACATTTTAAAATTATGGGAATTCTCACTTATTTCCTTGCTTGGACACTTGGAGGGTACGGTTTCAGGAGATGAAAGAGCACCAGCACAATTTCCATTCGTTTCTTCGCCTCGCAATCGTCGTCTATGGTGAAGGGCTGTGACTACAGCTGTTTGACTTTAGTTAAGAACACGATCCCACAAGGTGTAGTTGGTCGTCTTAGAGGATGCCTGCATCGTCATGGAGACCGCTCCTCCGTTCCCTTCCCCATGTTTCATTTGTTCTTCTTCCTGTGTGACCGTCTCCTCCATTTTTCGCTATCGATGTGTGTTCTCGTGGGTCACTAAGTTGAGGCAGATTTTGAAAGACAGAGCTTCCCACTCCGGCTTAGATGTTGTGTGTACCGGTTGTATTTCGGAAGACGTTGCTCAAGCTCTCTATGAGTAGTGCAAGGTGTTCTCGACGTGGTTGAAGTGTTATCCCACGTTTCTGCCGAACAACAGAGCGTTGCTAGGACTGTTGATTTAAAAAGTGACCGTGAATTTTCGAGTCCTTAATTGGTCAGTGGATTCTGCGAGAGCACCAGATGCGGCCCGAGATGCTCTGCTTCTTCAGTCTAATTTCTCCTTCATGTTGTCCTCCATGTCCATTAAACGATCAACGTATGTGGAGAGATTTTTAATTAGAGAACCATCAATTTACATCTACTCGCCTTTTCACCATGGGTTTTTCATGAGCTCTGTCTTCTTCCAATTTATGAGTAGTCCGATCATTTTTTTCCCGCTTTGTTGAGCTCATTAATAATCGTCTTTGGTACTCCGGTGCTTTTTGAGAAGATGACGATGTCCTCGGCAAAATAAAGATTTTGATGGGAATTTTCCAACAATAAGTGTGTCTTTCTCATCCCAATCGAGTGACTTCATTATCCACTACAGTGCCACACTAAACAGCTTTGGCGGTATGATATCGCCTTTTTCGACTCCCTTTTCGGTTTCGATAACAGTCTGCTAGTGATCCAATAAAGCTCAGGTTCTTCTTCGATTAGCGCTGTGAGAGATTATAGGAGGCATTCGGTTCGACAGTGTCAAAGGCTTTTTCACAGTAGACGAAAATCAGATCTAAAGTTAGGTGTGTTCACGGCAAACCTCTGTAATCCTGACCACGGTTTGGATGTAGCCCATGCAATAAAACCCCTATTAAATTCCTGCTTGATCAACTGGTTACGCTTCATCTAAGGTCTTCCACAGTTGCAATGAGATAACCTTCGTGAACATTTTGCAGAGTCCAATTAAGAAGCATCTCAGATAATTACGATTATCCCCTTGCTCACCTTTCTTGAACAGGACGAGAGAGCATGACATCCTCCTCTGCTGGGTTTTCTGCGTTTTGGTGTAGGATATACGATTTGCGAGAACTACATGTAAACTGTGTCTTCCAGCTCTAAGGAAATCGGTATGATATTATTGGTTTTTGCAGCTGCGCTTTTCTTTATGTTTCCTGTTAAATCTCGAACTTAAGAGGGAAGAATTCCACGTAGTTTTTTTCCAGCGGAGATTTTAGCGTCCGAGACAGGGATTTGGGGCGGGGAAAGTGGGTGTTCTTCATTTCGTTTGCTAATTCCGTATCATAGCAGGAAGGATTAATGATCCCACTTCCGTTCATCAATGCTGACAGCAGAACATTGTACTCGCACAAGTTCCACCGGCGTTTTTTTCAGATTAATTCTTCTTTGTGAAGTTTCTAACAGTTTCTTTTCTCCTTATATTTATTACTAATCGTGTTGAACTGGTTGCAGTAGAACCAAGCTTCCTTTTTTCCTTTCTTCTCGAGCAACTGCTTAGTGGTAGCAGAGATGCGATCTGATCTTCTTGCTTGAGAAACTGAAAAGAATTTGGCGGATCTTCCTCATTCTGCCAATTACATTTCGATAGGGTCCCGTTAGGATGTTTCTGTCATATACAGCTAAACTGTTTCTTCGTAGTCGATGGTGTGAATTCCTTTCCAGCTTAGGGCTGAATTGAATCTTTGCCCCTAACAGCGCGGCGATCACACGCAGTAGAGAATGATGGAATTACCGATATATGAAGTGAACACCATCTTTGCTTTGACAGAAAGTGGTCGAGAGCCATGCCGTTAAGAGTCTTTCATGTTCACCGGCCGCTTTCTTTCTTTTTAAAAGTCGAATTTCCATGGAAGAAGCATGGGGTGAACAAGACTCCTGGCAAGGCGGTTTCCCTTCTTATTTCTTTCTCCGAATCTCCAAAATCTTCTATTCCGCATTCTCATTTTTTGGCTTGTCCTATTTTTGGCGTTGAAGTACCCGTCAACAAATTTACAATATAATTTGTCTTTGTGCATAACTTCCACCAACTGGTAATAGTAGACATCTAGCAATTTCCAAGACTGCCTTTCTATTAACCTCGACATTGATTGATAATTCGCCGTTGATCATCGATAAGCAAACAGGAGGTTGGTATTAAAGAATTTATTAGCATGCAATAGTTGACGTTTCGGCAGTTTCGCCATCTTCAGAACCTGCAAAGGTCGAATTAACATGCGATTTACTCAGCCAAACACTTTCACAACCCTAGCAGATACGAATTGACACACAGATTTGCTTTCGCGTAATAAACAGCTTCATTTAAGCATCCACCGTTTCGTTCTGTACAAGCATTTCAATTAATTGGTGAAGAGCAGCGTCAATAAGTAATACATAGGCGAGGACTGTGCCTAGGTCAGATCACTGGATCAGCCTGCTAGATTTTATCACCGCCATTTACTTACTCGGATACTTGGACGGTCCGTCTTCACGAGCTGTGCGGACCCCAGCACATATGCCATTCGTTCCTTGCTCTTGCAATTGAAGTCCATAGTGGTGGTCTTGTTCGAGCATGGTAGCGCGTGCGAGTCTCATACCGTGATCTGTAAAACAACTGCAGCTGCGGGTACAGCTGATTAACTTTGTTTACGAACACGTCCGCCCAACGTGTAGGTTGTCCTCCTGGGGGGACATTTGCATTCTCTTGGAGTCCACTCTAGTGTCCTTTTCGTCCATCTGTCGTCCATTCTTCTCATTATGTGACCGGCCCAGCTATGTTTCGCTATCGATGTATATTTTCCTGGATCTCGAAGATGTGACAGATTTCGAAGCTCATAGCTTCGCATTCCTGCTAGATATTGAGAGTGCCGGTTGTATTTCAAAAGAGATCGCTCAAGCGCTCTGTGAGTAGTGCGAAGAATTCTTGACGTAGTTAAAGTATCAACCCATGTCTCCACAGCATAACAGAGCGCTGGGAGGACCGTAGTGTCGAAGAGATGAGCGCGGATTTTCGGGTCCTTCAGTTGGTCGGTGGCTTCTTCGAGAGGCCCGAAATGCTGCCCAAGCTGCTCTCCTTTCTTCTATTTATTTCCTCCTTCGTGTTGTTTTCCATGTTCATTGATCGCACTAAGGTAAACGTACGAGGTGGTCACTGCAATCAGAGAGCCATCCAATTCACTTTTTTCGCATTCGCACCATGGGTTTTTCATGAACTGGGTCTTCTTTCGATTGTCCGATCTTTTTCCCCGATTCGTTTAGCTCGTTGATCATCATCTCTGCTTCGCTAGTACTGCTTGAGAAGATGACAATGTCGTCGGCAAAACGAAGGTTTGATAGGGATTTTCCATCAATACGTATGCCTTTCTCATCCCAACCGAGTGACTTCATTATCCACTGCAGTCCGGCACTGAATAGCTTTGGAGATATTGTGTCGCCCTGGCGAACCCCTTTTCGTATGGGTATGGTAAGAGGTCGATGGAAAAGCTATATCTTCGTAGTGCAGTTCCGATAACAGTCGCACAGAGTTCTTTTTTTTCTTATGTAGGACGGGGTCAACTCCCTTGTTCGACGAGCGCTGATAGGATTGCATTCGCTCCGACACTGTTAAACGCTTTTTCGTAGTCGACAAAGGTTAGGACTAGAGGCAGGTGGTATTCCCGACAAACTTCGATGACCCTGGACACGGTTTGGATGTGGTCCATACAGCAAAATCCTTTCCGAAATCCTGCTTGTTCGACTGGTTGCGCCTCATTCAATGTCCTTGATATGCGCAAGAGGATAATCTTCATGAAGAGCTTGTAGAGTGCATTCAACAAGCATTTGGGACGATAGTTACGAAGATCCCTTCGATCTCCTTTCTTGGGCAGGATAACCGTACGCGACGTCCTCCACTGGCCTGAGATTTTTTTTCCTTTTGAAGGTAGGCTGTTATATGATTTGCGAGAAGTACATGTAAATTGTGGCGTTCAGCTCTAAGGAAATCGGCGGTGACATTGTCTGGTCCTGGAGCTGTGCCTCTTTTCATGCTTTCTATCGCAACTCGAACCTCCGACGGAAGAATTCCAGGTGGTTTTTTCTCCAGCGGGGATATTAGGGTCCGGGACAGGGACTGTGGAACGGAAGAGGTTGGTGTAGAACGTTTCCGCTATTAATTCCATATCATGGCGAAAACTTTTGACGATCCCATCTTCGTTCATCAGAGCTGACAGCGGAACATTATAATCACACAAATCCCGACTGCATTTTTTCAGACTGCTTCTTTTCTCTGCTGCTTCCAGTAGTTTCTTCTGCTTGTACCGTTGTAAATCTTCCTGCAAAGCTATTCTGCAGCTGGAATTTATTATTAGTCATGTCAAACGTGTTGCAGTAGGATCAAGCTTCAGTTTCGATCTCTTTTCGAGCAACTCCTTAGTAGTGACGGAGATGCGATCCGATCTTCTTGCTTGAGGAACTGAGGCTAATTCGGCACAGCTTTTCAGTCCTTCGACAAGCAGCTCGTAGTCTTCGGTCGGGTCTTCTTTAATCTGTCAGTCACGTTTGGATAGGGCTTCGTTTAGAATGTTCTCGTCGTATACAGCTAGACTTTTTCTTCGTGGTCGATGAAGAGAGTTCTTTTCCAGCTTGTGGTTGAGTCGAATCTTCGCGCGAAGAAGGCGGTGATCGGAACAAGTATAGAATGATGGGACTACCGATGTGTCAAGTAGGCACCATCTTCTGTTTGTGAGAATGTGCTCGATCTCCGCATGAGTCGTGCCGTTGGGAGACTCCCATGTCCAGCGGCGGCTTTCTTTCTTCAAGAAAAACGAGTTTCCATGGAAGAGACGTGCTGCTGACAGGAGTCCTGCGAGACGGTTTCCATTCTCATTTCTTTCTCCTAATCCAAAATTTCCGATCTTGTATTCGCTCTCGTTGACCTTTCATATTCTGGCGTTGAAGTCTCCGACAACAAATTTGTAATATTCTTTGTCATTGCGGATAACTTCCTCCAACTGATAGTAGGACGCATTTAATTCGTACTCATCAGCTGCGTCGATCGGTGAGTAGCAGTTGATGATAGTGATCTTCTTATGATGCGACAGTTGAAGACGGAGGACGGCTATGCGAGGGGAAAGGATCTCATATGAGTCGACGAGATGGGCAATGGACGGGTGGACGACAAAGCCTACGCCGCCGACATTTCGTGACGGGACCTTTTCTTCACAGATCACAAGGGTCCCGTTGTTTAGTTGGCGTATGTCGGTCTTCATGATTTTTGTTTCTTGTAATGCGATCATGTGAAATTTAATGCGATCTGCGGCTGTAAGAAGGGCGTGAAGATCGGCGTCTGTGGAGAGTGTTCTAGCAACGTGCATAGTAACAAACAACCTCCATGGCGTGTCGTGCCTGTTTTCCTCAGATCCAGTTCCAGTGACGTCCTGCCTAACCCGAGATTCTCTGGCCTCTCACCGGTCGTCTCACCGCCTGACGTCATAGACGGGAGCAGCCAGTGTGCGGGGTACTGAGGCTGGCCTATTGCTGGTTGTGCAACTTGGTCCCTCCCTGGAGTCCTGACGTAACCTTGCAAAGGCGTATCCAGGTCTTTACCACGATGTGGATCAGAAGGAGGTGTGTTTTCGGCGACGAATCCTTCGTTCGGTCTTCCTACTAGTTAATTCGTAGAGATGTTAAAACCGAAATCAGAAACGAAAGTAGGAATGAAAAAGTAACCGACCGCCCTCCTAACATCATTAACATCTCCACCGACTAATTGGAATTTTTGCAGCAGATAAACGATGGGTGTTGAAATGAAGCTGTTTATTACACGAATGCACATTTATGTGTCAAGTCTTATCTGCTAAGGTTTCAAAGTGATTGGTTGAGTAAATCGCATGTCAATTTGACCTTTCTACGCTGAAGAAGGCGAAACCGCCGAAAAGTCAGCTATTGTATACTAATAAATTTTATAATACCAACTTCGTGTCTGCTTATTGAAGAAAAATGGAGAAGACATCTAATCAATACTTATAAGATGAATTGGTGGGAGAGTAGCAGCTGGCGATAGTGGTTTTCTTATGACGCGTTGGATGAAGACGGAGGACGGCAATGCAAGGGAGACGATCTCGTACGAATCGATGATATGGGCAGTGAATGAGTAGACGAAAAAGCCTCAATCACATTTCGTGACGAGACCTTTATTTCACGGTTGACATGGGTTTCGTTGTTTAGTTGGTGTATGTAGGTCTTCTTGCTTTTTGTTCTTCCAGGCCTAACATATAGAATTTGATGGGAAGTCTTACTTTCTTGCTAAATTTGATAAAGATAGACAGTGGATCTTTGGCCTTAATAAAACTGAAATTTTCCAATATAATTTTTTTCCCATGGAGTTAAAGTGTTTCGCCCAACGGTTTACCGCCTCATCGTGGCTGGGAGATGTTCATGGGAGTCGAACTGCGACGTACAGAGAGAAATTCACCCCCTGACAGGGTCTCCCAAGCTGAGAAGAAGTCTGGCGTTTCCATCAGGATGCCTAGCTAAGAGTAAACCAATATCAGGATCCACCACCGTCCTGGTATCAAAGTCGCATGGTGGTAAATCTCCCTCTGATCCACAAGGGTTGCGACTGCCTGTTGTGGTGAAGACCTGGGGCAGACTTTGGCCAGGCTGACCTTGTGACTCCAGGGAACCATAATGCTAACCAGCAAATCTCCGAAAAATGGAGATTATGCTGGGGCCCGCGCAACCAGTAAGGACGGGCCATTCATGTAACAAGTAACTAAGTTAAACTGTTCGGCTTTGCGCCAATAGTAGAGGATGAAGAACGAGCTGTAAAATACAGAATAATGTTCCATTCCTTTCCACCTTTCTTTCTATTCTTCCATTCCTACTCCTCTCTTTATTCCATTCTCTCGTTGTCAATTTCTCTCATTCTTTCTTATGTCGATGACGTTTACGCTATATCTTCTAAATTTACATAATAGTATTCTCACTGAGAGCGATAGATATTAATAATCACTCGCTTTTAGTACAGATCGTCGAGAACAAAAGAATGAGGCATTTTTTTTACACTCGTTTGAAGTTGCCTGAGCTTTCCAAACGTAACTATTTCTTTGGCTAGCCATGGGTGAGGCCATGTATAATTTCACTTTACTGAAATATTTCGACATTTGCACAACTCCAGACCGCAGGTGTCTGCGGTGGGAAACGAACGCGCTATTACACTTTTCCGGGGGCTAACGCGTTCACCGCCACACCATGCGGTTTCCTCGTTTCGCCTGTCTCTAGAACACCACTGAAGTTATATTTCGCAACGTACCCATTAAGAAGAGTAGGCAGTAAATAATAAGTAAGAATTTATATGTATATGTATATATATATATATATATATATATATATGCAGACAGACAGAGAGAGAGGTGTTGTACAGTTGTAACAGATCCTCTTACAATTCATATCCGCTCCCTCGGCTAACGATGCCGCCCGTCCATGCAGGTTCTACAAATTGGTTTGAGAGCTATCTAGGAGGACAAGAGCACTGACTTGATACATCGGTAAACCGCCGCAAGTCATTGTGTAAGCAAATTATGGCGTCAATCACCTCTACTACGCTTAATTTAATCGAATCTATGCTGCATTCCTCACGGATTGCCCAACAATCAACTCTCTATTCTTTTATCCACTCATCATTAAATATATATATATATATATATATATATATTGAGTTAACGAAAGGATCGGTAAAAATGAATGCGCCGGTTGTATATGTATATGTATATATATATATATATATATATATATATATATATATATATATAGGCGCGTGTGTGGCGCAGTGTTCGGAGGCGCCCTGCAACACACACGTGGAATAGATCCCCTCTTCCATGGCCCACCGAGCCTTCCATCCCTCCGAGGTCGGCAAATTGTTGCCAGATTTGTGTGGGAGAATAGCAACGCTTGCCCGGTACATCGGTAGACCACCGTGAGTCACTGTGAAGGTCATATATGCATTCAACCACCTCCACACGGTGCTTAGTGAATTCGAATGCATGGCGCTTCCCTCAGGGATTGAAACGCTGAAAGCTTTATCCTTTATTCTTATATATATATATATGTATATATATATATATATATTCACCCATCCTTCCTTTAATTCTTAAGTGAATATAGTGGACTCAAGTAGTGCTTCCATTTCTCCCTACTTTTTCGCAAAACTATCCTAATGGGTTCCTCTCGCTCTGGAGATTTGAAAGGTATCGTGTTTCACTTCTAATATGTCAATGAAGAAGTGTGACCGTTACAGCAATGATCTTCCAGCACCTGACAATCCATGTAACTTTCAACCTCTTGGCTTACATGAGAGTAGCTCTAATCCTTGATTGTTACGGTAAGTGGCGCGGTGATTCCCTCCCCCATTTAAGTGCCAAGGCAGGCTCCAGCATCACTGCTTTTTCTCGCTCAATTCTAGCGATAAGCTGTTGATCGTGTTAACTTCTTTGCCTAAAAAACTCTTGCCTGGAGCGATGAGAGAAAACCGTTCATTGAGTATTCGTAAATCAGCTTAAGCAAAAGCAATTCTCATAAGGATCTTTCTCCTGTAATTTAACGGTAAGCTGGTTCTGCTCCAGCGCTGTTGAAAGTGGCGAAAAACTCGTTTTGCTTGTTAATATATTATGTCATAAGAACGATATTATCAGCAATGTGCAGATGATATACTTGCGGACCACTGACTTTTAGTTCGCACGATATCTCGAGAGTAATGTAATGACTTTGGCACGATGCTATCGCCTTGTTCAATTCTAGTCTCTACGTCAATGATAATGTAGTCGTAGAATGCTGAAATTGTCGCTGTGATATTCTCACATAGTTCATAAAAAGTCTTTGCGCATTAAATAGGGATGCTCTAGCTTTCCAGGTTTTCAGTGGCCACTTCTGTACCAAGCGAATCGAAAACTTTTTTAAGCCAACAGAATTACGGCAAAACCGTTTCCACTGTTGAGGTTAACGCTTGTGAAAAGCATACAGAAGATTATCAGCACAAAGATTACCCTATTGTCGATGGCGAAGTGTAGGTCTCAGTGTACAACTCCATTGTCCTATTTATTTTTCCACTGATTTGAATTATCTAATTCTGAGGGGCGATATGTAAAAATAGAGAAGTGTATTGGTGAGGAATCACAAAAAGCTTGTTCAGGTGTTCGGGTGCAACCCTAATCAGATCAATGCATTACAATTATTCAGTGAAGTGATAATGTATAAGATTCGAGTGGAGCATCTATCACAAATATTATATATATATATATATATATATATATATACATATATGTACATATATATATATATATATATATATATATACATATAGCCTTCCAATGGTTCGTCGCCCTCACCGTGGATGGGAGGTGCTCCTGGGTGTCGGACTGCGATGTACAGCAGGGCCATTCATCCCCACAGCAGAGTCTTCAAAGCTGAGAAGGAGCCGGCGTTTTCATCAGGAAGCCCAGCTAAAAGTAAACCAATACCAGGATCACTCACCGTCTTAGTATGAAACTAGTCGCATGGTGGCAAATCTACCTTTGATCCACAAGGGCTGCGATGGCCCGTGGTGGTGAAGACCTGGGGCAGACTTTGGCCATGCTGACCTCGTGACTCCAGGGAACCATAATTGCTTAACCAGCAAATCTCCGAAAAATGGAGATTATGCTGGGGCCCACGCAACCAGTGAGGATGGGCTATTCAAGTATCAAGTAAGTGTATACATATACACGTAGCTACCGAAGAGATTGGGATAGAAGATGTAGAATATTTTCCACATTACCCTCAGAAATCAGTGCCTGTTCTGTCCGAATCTCACAGGACGATCGCTTTGGTCTTCCAACTGGCCAAGTTTCAGCAGCCTTTTCATTTTCCCTTTCCAAGCACTTTAACGCTGACCAATACTCTTCTCATCTGCCATTAAGATCTAGTATCACTTGCACTTTTTTAGTACTAGCGTGAAGACAAAGAACAGTGCGATCGTTTTATTCTCTGGTTTTGGTGATAACAACATCTTCCCAGGATCAAACTAAACGCATTCCAATGCTATTGATTGTGTCGTTTGTTTCCCTGAATTTCGCAGCTTTTTGTCGAAAAGAACTCTTGCGTGATGGAGTAAGTCCTTCAATCGCGAGTGCTACTTCGGAAGCATGGTGAAATCGGTTAGACGAAGCTTTTGGAATACTACGGCTTATCTTTTTTTATTGTGGTACTAAGATTCTTCCGTTTAAGCCTAGGGATGTAACTTAAAGGTGTGTTAGAATAAATGCTTGCTGCCGTCACTGTAAAAAACGGCCAGCACTCCTTTCATTTCATTCCATTTCGTTGGTTTCTATGTTTAATTTTTAAGACTTCTAGTGGGCGAATTTTGGTGTCGAAGTTACCAATAATGACATTGTAGCAAACATTATCTCCTTTTCAGAATTAGCCTTAGTCCATTTGGAAAACAAATGTAGAACGCCTTGATTCTCGTACTCGTCAAGCTTATCTTTGGTGATACTTACTTGGTGCTTGAACGGCCTGTCATCATTAGTTGTGTGAGCGCCAGCATAATCTCCATTTTTCGGACATTTGCTGGTTAAGCCATTGTGGTTCTCTGGAATCCCGAGAACAGCCTGGCCAAAGTCTGCCACAGGTCGTCACCACGACAGGCAGTCACAGCCCTTGTGGATCAAAGGCAGATTTACCACCATGCGACTTTAATACCAGGACGGTGATGGATCCTGATATTGGCTTACTCTTAACTAGGCTTCCTGATGGAAACGCTGGACTCCTCAGCTTGGGAGACCCTGCCCGGTGGACGAATCCCCCTCCCCCCGCTGTACTTCGCAGTCCGACGCCCAGCAGCACCTCCCAGCCACGATGAGGCGGTAAACTGTTGGGAGGATTTTGTTGAAAAGAGGACAAGAACTCAAAGCTGGCAAAGAACTAATGCGTTGAGCTCTTGAGCGTTACTTCGCAAGAAGAATGGGTTTTTTTTCTTTTGTCCGATAATGGATATTTTCGCACATTTTTTTGGTGGACTTCATCAAATTTGTGGGAACACTTTTCAGCTGCTATCGTCTTGCCAGGATTCATGACGTTTTAATGATTATTCAATCCAAGGAAAGTTGTCACTATAACCATCTTTAATGCAATTTCTCGTTTCCAATATATTTAAGTGCTTCGTCTCGTTACAACATCCATGCTGAGCGTTCCCTTTTGTCTTATAAGGTCACCTTTGTCGCCTCGCGTGATGCGATAACGAAATGAGCTAATTTTAAAAATAAAAAAAAGGATAAGGTTGTCTGCGTTGCTCAATCCCTGAAGCATGTGCCGTGTATTCGACTTCATTAAGATATGTTGGAGGTGATTGAATGCATATCTCAATGCTGCTATCCTTCCAGACAAGTCTGTTACCAATTTGCCGACGCTGGAGCGATGAAAGGCTTAATGGGCCAAGGGCACGGAGATCGTTCCCATGTGTATTGCAGGGCACCTCCGACCAATGCGCCATACGCGCCACTGATTTTGCCTCGTAAAATAGAAATAGAACGGGCGAGATGGCGAAGATCTCGCTGCCATTCATTCAGTGCGTGGAACGTCCATTTATCGAGATTTTCCGTTCCTCTATCTTTTAAATGACGATTGTTAGGTCATGAATGTTGAAATTTCCAAGACTAACTTTCTATTATCCCAGGCATTGGTCAACAATTTTCTGTATTTTTTGATAAACACACAATCTTGTTATTATATTGATATTTACAAAAGCTGACGTTTCAGCCGATTTCGCCTGCTTCAGAGCCTAGGAACTTCAAGTTGAACGGAAACTAGTCACCCAAATGCATTCATAACGCCAGCAGAAAAAAACATGAAACGAAGATTTAAAACTCATTGGGAACAAAATAGCTTCTTCAAATAATCATCGCCTTCCATGAGTCTTTCACTGAATATTCCATATGCCCAAACTGCTTACTCTTCAAATAACCCAGGAAGTGTTTCGCAAAATGAGAAAGGCAGTAGGACAGCAACAGGCCTTAAGCCTTGCCGTTGCCTTGATGTCTAGCGTCAGCCATTAGTAATCGATATCCATATATTACTAGAGATGCACAAATGATTGTTTTGTCTTCTACTTCACAGAAGAAGAGTTGGACAAATGTTATGAGTTTCTGAACAAACAGTCAGAATGTATAACGTTCACCCGATAAAAAAACCGAACGAAAAATGGCTTGCACTTCTGAATGTTCGAAATAACCTATCCGAAAACGGCCAATATCATCAAACGGTACCGAAAGCCAACCAATAAAAAGATTCTGGTTCATTTCCCCTCCTTTCAACTCTCACACACTAAAAGTGCGCTTGTAAGAAACATTTTTCCAGCAGTCACCAATATGTGCACAGGAAGAGAGAGAAGGAAGAATCCTTGAAATCGGAGTGGCAAGTAGCGATTTCGAACGACCACGAAACTGTAACTCCTCGGGATAAGCGTAAAGAGAAGCTTCTCTCTTCCAGCAAAATAAATGCAGCTACAAAACATTTCTTTAAAAAAGGCCAATCTAGAGAATTCAGTAACAGAAGGAATAGATAGATATATAGAAATATAACAACGCCCAGTCGGCCTACTTAAATCAAATACTGCACTAAGTGCACATAGGAAACCCTACACATAGCGGGCAAGATTTTAAACTGGAAGTTATCGTCTATCGCGCAGAAATCGAAAACTTCAATGAGTGAAATCCTCGAACCGATAAAAAAAGATGAAGCAGAGCAAATGCATTTTTTTCTCGTGTTTTCTTCATCCCACATCTTCCGCCCAGTTCCTATCGGATCTTATTTTCCTTGCCGCATTTCACGCACTTTGAACACTTTTCTAATATATTTGTGCTTAAGCTGTTCCACAACCCTCACAAGCTTCTAGAGCAGCAGTGTAGTCACTTTATATTTACTGCCTACTCTTTTCTTCATAGAAGGATGTGATGGGAAATAAAACTACAGTGATATTGAGATATTTGCAAAACTCCGGTCTGCAGATGTTTGCGGAGAGAATCGAACCTCGTCATTACCCTTTCTGAAGCTAACGTGTTCACCACCATAGCATGCTGGCCCTTCGTTTCACCTTTCTCTCAACCGTTTTTTATAGGTGCTATCAGCAATCACCCGTCAACGAGATTGATCTGTGGTGCACAAATGGGCATTGAAGCATAAGAGGAAGGAAGGGAGTGACGCGCATAGTGTGGTGGTTAACACGTTAACCTCCGGAAAGAGTAACGAGGAGGGTTGATCCTCGCCGAAGACACCTGCGGTTTATAGTTTTGCAAATATCTAAGAATCATTGTAGTTCTAACACCAGTTTTATAAAGGTCAGAGACCGTCTTCCGAAATGTGAGAAATTCACGAAACGCGCCAAGCTTTCCTTCAATCGAACTCCAATTTTTTGTCCTACTATTCGTCTTGAATTGGCGGTTTATGTGATATATCCTCGCTGAAATGCCTTTTTTTCCACTTTCAACCATAAAACCATTGATTAGAAAAAGGTTTAAGTATAAAGTTTTAGATAATTCAACTTCTCCACATTATGATATAAAGCGACGGAAAACTGGGGTTGCCCATAAAACATCAGACTACAAGTCTTCGCCGAAAATCGTTGCATTTCATTTTCAACGGCTTTTTTTTTTGCAAAGAGTGTATTCGTTGCTGTAAGGACTTAGTTTTTGGGTGGCAAAAAGTTTTTTTCCCATTATCGATTTTTTTCCTCTCTTTTTTATTCATTTCCTGAGTTTTTAGCTCATTCATTATTTACTTGCAATGCCTTCAAAATTTTGCTCCAGTAACTCCATGACTAGCGCAGCGATCACAGTTCTTCCAGTTAAACGCTATCGACAAACTAACGAAAATTCATATAAAGATTTCTCATAGAACATATACGATGTGTGTAAATATTTCTTTTAACAGACATACAAATCATTGACTTAGGCAATGTTGAACTTTTCTTAGTAAAGATAGTTTTATTTAATTCATTGAAGAGCTTGTGCTCGATTTTTGTCGTCGCTTTTCTCACTTTTCTTTTTTATATCCCCAAGCAATCGCCTTGGTATTTATAGGTAGCGGCTTCACCTTTTTCCTTTTTTCTTACGCACATGTTGGCAGCGATGATATGATGAGCACTATTGGTGCTGCTCCTAAAAATAACCTTTTCAACATGTTACGACTTGTTTAGATAAATTGCCTCTAAATAAATAAACGTTTGGCTCCGACGATCTCGAAAGCGAAATCATTTTAAGGGGCGGGAGTTGACTACGAGCTGCGGTGGATTTCTCTACATTACCAATACCCACTAGCATTTGCGTCATTACCACATGTTTTCGGCATTCTTCGCAGTAAAAGTTATGTTACAATGCATCCCATTGCGCGAATGGTCTTGGTCGTTATGCTCTTTAAACACCCAGAATGAATGGTAGAGCAACCGATATGACATCAGGAAAACTCAAAAACATTTTTTTTCTGTTTTTCTGCCAATTCGAAGCAGGAAAGAATTTAAGAGCGGACTTTACGGATCCTAAGCTCATTTTCTTCTCAGATTTCTACTTTGCATCACAGTTTCTTTTGCTAACTATAATTCTTCCATTCTCTATATCATTCATTCGGTGCCACAGACGTTATATATCATTCATTCGCTGCCACAGACTCTGTGCGTGGTAGCAGACATCCCTACATCCTTTCCTAACGAATTAGGTAATAATTCCTCGAAGAGTTCTTTTTGTCGGCCATAGGGAATTTTTTATTCTGATTAGATGCAGGTGTAGGCGTTCCGAACACATGGAAGGACCATTAGAAGATCATAGAGAGCGAAAACTTGGCACATGAGACTGAAACATAGTGCGACATTGGTATCACACATAACTCGTACCGCGCGAGATGAGAAAGGGAATCATAATCCCGAGACCGGCATCTAAAATCAAATATAGGCGCAAATGTGTATCCAATCACTGCAGACACTGTTTTTTTTCATGTTCGTGGAACTTCAATGTTTAAAACTGCATGTGTGAGCAGCTTAATTCCTTTTGCCATCCAATGTAGATGCGGAAGGACGTTTATGGGACCTTTAGCGCCATTAGACAATTTCCTTTCTCCATTATGATGTACTGCAACAATAGTTATTTATAGATCTAGATTTGCTACAGTAGATACATGGAAATTGATGCTGCTAAATGAGCAATTTCGTTTAATCGTCTTCTTTCCAAATCCTCTATATGAGCGTATCATTTTTTGCTTAGGGTTTGAAAAAATTGCCAATACCTCCCCTATTCTATTACAATTACTGCCACAGAAATTTGAACAACATGTCGTTAAGCTGTCTCAATTTTTACTGAAAATTCTCATTCTGCACTTTTTTCTAACAAAACCCTGAAGCTTTTCAGTTGCACTTAATGCTCTTGCACTAGGGTAACTTAATCTCCTCCATTACGCCACTATTTCGACTTTTGATGAGCAAACACAAAGCTGCCAAGTGCTGTTGTTGTAGCTGATGTTCCAGTGACATCGTCAATTCGTGTGGCGGGCTTAAATCGAAGTGACTTCAATGAACACAACATTGCTAAAGCTGTAGCTGCACTGTGGGCACTAAATTCCAGTCGATACCGCTCTGAAAAAAGGTGATGCCGAAAAAAGCGTCAGCCACGATAGAGATATCCGAGATGATAGCTTCCCAGATGACCCAATCACACGTTGTACAGATTTCAGCATTTCATCCATTCGATTTGTTTCCTCATACCCATCAGCCATGAAGATCTTCATATTCATGAGTCCCGCTTGCTGATTAATAATTCTGCTCCACTTTTTTTTAAATGAGCGCTGCAACACGTCGTCGAGCGGTCGTTCGACTCATCGCAGAATTCTCTGCCGTTCTGGAAGAAACTAACCGCAAGGCAGAAAATGCCCCTTTGATCCATGAAGGCCAGCAACTGTCTTTGTTGTTGACCTGTAAACGACACAGCACTCTGTTTAGCT